>VZRO01007942.1:122205-147605 GCA_013397915.1 Daphoenositta chrysoptera | reverse complement strand
TATTGCCTAATGAGTAACTGTGAGGTACCTTGTAGCCTGTTAGCTGCTGTTCTCTCATGCTAAGACAGACTTAACAAAATCTGTCTAGGCCTGGTCTTCAAGGACACCCAGACTGTCCTAGGCCCAAAGCCTCTAAAGTGGGGGGGTGAGCTGGGGGGAAATTCCATCAGAAGCTAAGGTTTTAATTAGCAATTTATGCTGAAATGCAAATGGACCAAACCTATAAAGATGTGGGGAACTCGAGACTTGGGGTCCAGGTTGGGGTCCAGTTTGGAGCCCTTGGCTTCTCAGGGTGCACCTCTGAAGGCCTTTCAAATAAATACCTACCTTTATTCCCTTATTCCTGTCCAGTCTCTGTTTCTGGGTAGCCTCTCAAGGCATCAGTGTTAGTCAGTGATAAAATGATGCCTCCCAATGGGAATGTAGGAAACATCCCAACTTGCACAGCACAGTGTCCTGCAACTCCCCGCTGAATAGGACACAAATGGAAACAGTCAGTGTGTCAAATGAAGCTGACCACATCCCACAGGACTTTTCTAGCCACCACAGGTGGACACCCAGGCTGTATGCACAGCCCAGCTCTTATGCCAAAATTTGTTCAGTATTCTGACTCCACAGAAAAAACAAGCTTCAAGAATAAAGGCTTTCGGGCACTGGCCTCCACTTCAGATGCTGCTAATTTATATACCTTTAGCTGGTCATGCCATCAGTATAGAGGTGGGGTGAGGACAACTGTAGTAGAAGTAAGGTGAACAGCACCCAAAAAGTGGCATTCAGTAACTAGACAGCCGTGGTGCAAAGAGATCAAAGTTTTAAAATAAGAAGTTTGCAAAGAAGAAGGATAGACACCAGAAAGAAACAGAGTACCCGGGCTATCTGTTCTTTCCATACCATTCAGTTTTTGTATTTTGCTTCTCTGTCATAGTGCTGTTCTGGATTCTTCCTTCTCTGGCAAATCACCAATAAGGAAACTCCTCTTCATTTGTTCAGGATCTAAACTTCCCAACCTTCATTCTTCACATCCAAAATATATGCAGACACATATTTAAATGCCTTTTTTTTTTTAGAAAGAAACACATTTTTTTTACATTATGTCTGTGTTTGGTCATGAAGGAAATCCTACAACTTACTCAATATAGGATCCTGTTCAGTGCTGGAACACTTCTATCCAAGCCAGCTGTCCCAAATGCACTCCCATCATTGAAAATAATTACCTAATTTTGTCTCACTAATGACACAATTTCTTTTCTAACTAGTAGAATACATATCACTTCTACAAATGATATTGCCTCAAGCTTCACCTTCTTCCCTTTTATTTTACAGTTCTGATTCACAGATTCCTCATTCCAGTTTTCTTTCATTTAGCATTCTTCCATTACTTATGCTGAAACTGTAAAATGATGGGCCCAGTTACAGCACTAGATTTTATAACTTTTTGTGTGTATATGAGTGGAATGTGTTATAAAACCATAAATGAATATATAAAGAGATCAAGTTAAACATGGCACCTCCACCGGATTGCTTCTCCTCTTTGTAGTTATTTCCACTTGCATATAGCTTTGCCAGGTTTGGACTGCAAAGGTTAAATCTTGCTTGGAGAGCTTTAAATTACATCTTTCTGAACTCTGAAGTGCTTGACATTGCAATCCAATTTTCTTCAACAGAGGTTTTTGTTTGTTTGTTTCTGGGATATACCAAGTGTTTCCTGTGAAAGGCAGCTAAGCATTCATATTACAATAACACCTGGAAGCTCAGGTGGAAGTGGATGCTTAGGGGAAGAATGTAAGAGTAGTGCAATTACAGAATGACCTTCCCATTGCTTTACCTCCCAGCTTCCAGTACTAATTTGTTTAGGGGCTCCTTAAGCCATAGGCTGAATCTACATTGTTGTGTTTAGCCATGCTGTATCAGCTGTTTTTCCATGAATCTGTCTTTAATTGTTTTATAAAAGTAATTTTGGGCTCCAGAGCATCCTGTGACAATGAGTTCCCCATTATAATTATTTGCAGAAAACATATTTCCTTTTGTTTGCTTTGAACTGCTTGTCTCATAACTTAATTAGTTGCCAATAAATTTTTACAGTTAATTGTTCCCTATTTATTTTCTGTGAAACAAGTCACTTAGTATCATGAGACCCTGCTACAACTCTCTACTGCCTGTTTTAGTTTTAGCTAGCTGGAATAATTCTGTACCATTTACTAACTTCATCCCCTCACTCTTCAGTCCCTTCCCAGTTCATTTAATGAACTGCATGAGTCAGTATAGCTCCTCATATGTGCCTTACTGGTAACCTCTTTCAGTTGAACAAGCCAACTATTTATTCTTACCTTTATTTTCTAAAATATTAGTAATCTATGTGACCACTCCTATGACAGCTTAGTTCCTTTAAGCATCTCTCTTAAGAGATATCAAATGCTTGCTGCTAAAACTACTGTATCAATTGAATCGATGTTACTTACAAGTTCAGTGACTGGATCAAAGAACTGAAATAGATTTTTTTCCTCTAGAAGGCTTTACTCTCCTCTTCAAGTCTTTCCTAGTTACATTGTATTAATCCATATGTGCACTAATTCTGTTCTTTTTAGATGTTCCATTGTATTTATCATCTTGTATTTCTCTCGTGCTTGGGTTGATTTAAACAATAAATCATGCACCACAGCTCATTCATAGCCTTCACAGTGAGCTCCTCTGGACCACTTAGGTAAATATCACATGGACCTGATTAACAATTATTGTGTGGTTTGCATTTTTGTCTGGGCACAAAAGTCCTTGTATCAACACTTCAGTTTGAGATAAATCTTCAGACTCTTTCTCTGTAAAGGACAGTGCTGGTATGGGAAACTCTATAAACTTCTCTGCAGCAAACATTGAAGCCTTGGCATCAGCATTAGGTTTTACACATAGATAATTTTTCAGGCTCACCACTTCTCTGGCGTGTGTCCTGCTTTTGATGTTTGAAAAGTTTCTATTATTAGTTTTTTAATACCTTTGGTAAATTGCGCGCTTCCTATTGGCCTTCCCTTATGTTTATCTTAGCAATGTTTATGATTTCTTCTATTTTTCTCTTAAAAATAACCTCCAGTTCTGAAGAATGCAATATCACACCTGACAGCTTTTGTTGTTGGTCGTGGTTTTTTAGCTGCATTGGTTTCTTTGTTTACTGACTGAAAATTTTTAACTGGTTGAAAATATTTAGTCTTCTAACATAGTGCCCCTAAACCTTCTTCTTGCCCTCATTCTCCCAACTGTTAACTTACATTGTTAGTTACTCCAGCTGATTAGCTTTGCCTTACCTTTCACTGGCTTTTCTGAGATTCAGTGCCAAGGCTCTGCATTTCAGAATGTTTCTGAATTAACACGTTGTGAACCAGCTCCTGCTCCCTCATCAGGCCTAATCCAAGGGCAGCTTCACTTCTTTAGATATTTCATTTTTTTTTTAATTGCTACCATTTAAATTATTTATAATTTAGATCAGCCTCTTCTTTTGATATGTTTACTTCATCTGCAGTAGGGTGACTGAAATTCCCAGTTACTATAGTATTTTCGCCCTCACAGCTTCTCATACCTCCAAGAGTCAGGTAGAGTTTCTAGGACCCTGAACAGGGTTTTTTTCTACAACCTAAGCTCTCTCCAGGTGCTACAGAGCACAAGCTGTCTACTCAATTCGAATGTATTTTCATGCTTATTGTATTCAGCAAAGCTTGAGGAAAAGAAGCTCTTCAGCTGTGTCTCCAAATACAGTAGCAACCTTATTCTATAGATTCTGGTATCCTGCCTTTAACGATGTGCTCCCAAAGGAGAGGCCCTGTGCAGTACTTCAGATGAAGGAATTCTTCTTAAAGATTTCCATATACTGCAACATGATCAGAGCCATATTATTGTAGATTTCTAAATCAATACTGAAACTGGTGAATTTTTCAATATCTTTGTGCTAGAATAGGTTTTATGAACATATCCAAGAAACATCCCAAAGCAGATTATAGCAATCCTAAAGAAGGTCATCTTTGGCTATAAGACTCTTGGCAATGGCCTTTTAAGCTTAAAAATAGAAACCTAGAAGTCTTAAGTTACTGTTTCTTTTAGCACCTGAACCTTGAAGCTATAGTAAGACTTCATGTTAGATTTATAAAGAGAGGGCACATCCTTTGACAAGATTATCAATCATAGATATCTCATACCTTGAATAACATCATGTGAAGAGTGAACAGCATTGACTCATGTAATTCTTGGCACAGTACAGCTGTCTGTCTCAGAGTCAGAGATGAAGGGAGAAAATTTAAAATATCTAAAAATACAAACTTAGGAAAGTGGGAAGAGAAATATTTAAAGACACTGTTTCTGAAAGATAATAGAAAGGAAGTTTCCTCACATATGTGGACCTAAATTACTACAGATCTAAATGGGGAAAATCAAACAAAAGTATTTTATTAACTGTTAAATTGAAAGCAAATGGACCATCTTAAGGAATTATTTTTACCATATGGTGCCAGCTGTAATGTTATATTCTTCTATTTCCCCCTCTCTGCATATAGTAAGCCATATCTCGCTCTTCACTTTTTAATCTTGTTTAATACCAGAAAGAAGTAAATGCGAAAATGGCCTATTTCTATTGATGTCATTCATTCCCAGTAAGTTCAGTTTTCATTTCAGGTACACAGCAATGATTGCACATCTGTTTTCTGTGGTTGTTTTTCACAGTCCATGGGATGCATCTGCACAGACTCTGCAGTGAAAAAGGGGATCGCACAGTGCTAAATTGTGAAAGAGGGAGGGACATAAAATGATAAAGTATGAGGATACTAAGATGAAAAAAACAGACTAATTAACCAATAAATGGAATTTTTTTTTTAACTTTTGTTCATATCCAGTAAAATAACTTAGTCCCAGGCCTAATGTCACAGATTGGAATTACTCTGAGACTCACCCTGGGTCTCATTGCTTTGGGAAATCTTTATAATGTCATGTCTTCTCTGTTATCTGCAGCAGTATTTCAAGCACAGATGTACTCCCTCTTCACATATAACAGTGTTATGCTATTCCCAATCTCAACGGCTCAGAAAAAACCCTTTATTTTTTCCTGTGAAGAAAGTCTACTCCTTGCCCGTGTTTTAATCACCCTGTGCATTTTGTCTCTTATGTCCGTATTAAAAGTCTCTCAATTTATACTCCAAAACCAAATGGGTGGTTTGAGACAGTATTTTTACATCAACAGCTCTTATTGCTGTAGGTGAAGCTGAGTGATAGGTTAAAGAGGACATAAAGGCACCAAATTCTGTAGCCTTCAGTAGCTGTGTTAGCTTGGCTTGAAGTTGATGGCTCCAAGTGCCTTGAGGTGACTGAGTTGCAGGACTTGAGCGCAAATATTTCTTCTTTGTACCTTTGCCAAGACATCCAGTTCCCCTTAAGATTGGAGGAAACAGCTATTAAATAAGACAGTGGATGATTAGGGAACATTAGTCTGAACAGGAGCTAAATCTCCACATATCGTGACTATTGAGGGCTGAGTACAAAGCTGTTACACTCTGCCCCAATACCGTTTCCTCTTCTGTGTGTACTCAGATGTGTATCCTGTGGAAGCAGAGACTTCCCTGCCATCTTAAGCTCTAACAGGAATTAGGGTAGGGAAATGCTGAGAGAGCTGACGTTCTGAGGACTCTGTTGTACTCCTCTTGTGACCATGACCATGTGCCTTTTCTTCCAGCACACTACAGAACACACTAGAGTGCATCTAGTGGGAGCCATCCCAAAGCATGTATGCTGTAAATTAGAAAACAGCTATTATGGAAAGCTGCAGAAGGGACACATGAAGATACAGGATCACACTTCCTTATGGGAATTTTCCAGGTAGATCAGAGAAGGAATTGGACTTCGGAAGTGTGAACCCAAGGAAGAATTAACCAAAAATATCTGCAGTATTTCCAGTAACAGAGGAGAGCAGAGAGCAACAGAGCACAGCAGAAATGTCACAGACCAGATAGCTAGTGTCATTCTGGTCAGGAGACAAAAGGTTGCCTTCCTGGAACCAAGAGCAAGGAAGCAGGCATTCAAGCAGGTGACAAGCTCTTGGTGAGCAGACTTGATTCCTGAGAGGCTGCCTCATCTGTGTGGGTTTGTTTCCTTTTCTTTTAAGCTCTTATTTATAAATATTTTTAAATTTATCATCTACTCAAAATGTTATAAGCACTTTGATTTTCACTTTATCTTAGCCTGGATTAATAGGGATTTAGAGGGAAATAAATAATAAATAATTTCTTAAGCAGGGAGCACTCGACAACAGCTGTATGGATCTGTTTGAAGAGCACTGGTCTGAGAAGCACAAATGGATTCAGAAACAGACCTGGTCCTCACATAAGAAGAGAGATGACACAGATTTTTCTGTTTTGATCATATGCTGTAGTTTGCAGAATGATTTTTACCCCTCTGTACTATTATCAAAATGTAGGTTTCCTTCAAAAAGCTGTACTTGGCTTATGCCCACATTCAGAATCTTTTCTGTGTCATGCCACAGAAGGTTGCCAGGCACTCTCTGAGCCTAGCTTGAGACAGAGCTGCAGCATTTTCTGTAGGAGGTGGGTCTCTACTGCATTTTCAGGAAGGATGTCCTCAGACTGGTAACAGTCTAGCTATGACAGGCTGGCAGGCACTGCAGGATGCCAAATGCACTTCAGAAACATGGTAAATTAAACCCACGCCGTGCCCTCTCCTGCTGTTAGGAGAATGGCTCTGTACTGCTTTCTGTGTAGTCACTGCTAGCTTGATACCAACAACTGAGCCAGATTGTTTAAATCTAGTTCAAGTATTTGTGCATAACATAGCAATGCAGAAGTATCCAGGAACTCTCATTACATTGAACAGACAAGCCATTTTATATTTTTAGTGGAAAGAAAAAAACCAACAACCCCGCAGTCTAAAAAATATTTACATAGGACATTGCAATTATTGTTCAGAATTAATGAGTTTTATCCCCTCCTTTTGGCTTAAAGAACACAAAATCCCAATGAAAGGAAACAGATGTAGTTGTTTTAAGCATTTCCAAAGGAAACTGCAGTAAAGTCTGAAACATCACTGTATAAAAGCCTTGTGTGTCATGGAGATGTTCTGATATTGTTTTCATTTGCCAGCTGTGTGTAAAGAGGGAGTTATGTCTGTGGCCAATAGATCTTCCCACATCAGAGCAGTAACAACAACAAAGCAACGGAAATATTAGGAAAACGCTAACTTTACCTTCAAATACACTTGATTTTCCTAAACAAGAAACGTGGATTAGGAATCAGTTCAAAGAAAAATGGCCAGAATTTATAATGGTCTACTGAAAAAGACAATAAAAGGAAGAAAGAGCATTAATAAAATAAAACAGTCTAAAAGGGAGTTTGGCCAATAACTAAGATATCAGAATGTTATGTCCTTGCTCTCCTTGTTAGCTATTGCTTGTCAGTCTCTATCCTCCAAGAAAAATACCAGCACTTTCAGCTGATCTGAAGAGATACGGCATAATAAACTAGCAAAGAATTTCTGGGACTGCATATCAGGTGATTCAAGTCCAGCTCCTGCCTCTGCCTTTACTATTGGTGTTAAGTGTTATTATCTGTGTTATGGTAACACCGAGAAAATGCAGTGTAGCAGGCATCTCTACAGCAGACCCATAAAACTACAGTCTTGGCCCTGGAAACACCTGCAGCCTGGTGATAGAAGCTTCCTGTGCTTTGGTCTTTCTATCAGTCAAATGGAGAACTTCTGTTTGACCAGGATGTCTGTATGACTCGACTGTGGGTTTCCGACTGATGTTTCACCTACTGCCCACTGTGCTGGAAAAACAACTGTTTGAACATGGCAATCCACTGATCACAGGCCTAGTTTTGCATTCAACACTTCACATTGCAGGGGTATGTTCAGACCTTGCTACATATGGAGTCCAAGCTACTAAACAAGTTGGGAAAAAAACCAACGCATCCAAGGTATAAAACTTCTTAAAAGCCTTTTGAACTACATGACTGTATATGACTGCATGTCACTTTAAATTACTGACTGCACTGGTTTCAGCTGGGATAGTGTTAATTTTCTTCCTAGTAGTTGGCACAGTGCTGTGTTTTGGATTTAATATGAGAATAATGTTGATAACACACTGATGTTCTCGTTGCTGTTCAGAAGTGCTCACCCTAAATCAAGGACTTTCCAGTGTCTCATGCTCTGCCAGTGAAGCAGGTGCACAAGAAGCCGGGGGGAAGCAAACTGGCCAAAGGAATATTCTAAACCATAGACTGTCCTGCTTACTGTATAAACTGGGGGAAGTTGGCTGGGAGCTGCTGATCACTGCTCAGGGACAGACTGGCTATCAGCGAGCAGGTGGCGAGCAGCTGTACTGTGCATCACTTGTTTAGCTTGGATTTTATTGCCCTCTCTCTCTCCCCTTACAGTTATTATTATTTATTTTGTTTGAATTGTTAAACTGTTCTTCTCTCAACCCATGAGGTTTATATTTTCTTTTTGATTCTTCTCCCCACTGGATGGGGTTAAACCATGACATTGATGTTTTCAACTGGGAATGCAGTGGAAGTGACAAAATATCTTTTGTGACCTAAAAAAGTATAATACACAACTAATATAAAATAATGGCTAAGATCTGCAGTGGAAAAGACAGTAGTTCCCTGTGAAGATCCTGTCTTTGGTTTGTGTTTTTTTGATGTATTTGTGTGACTCTGTCTTTCCTCAGTCTGTTGAAATGTTGACACTGATAGCCACTTCAGTAACTTAATTTCTCTCTTTGTTTATTCTAGTCACCTTTCGCATTTCAGAGCATTATCCTTCAATTCCCAAGAACTGTAGTATTGTTCTGACAGCTTCCAGTTAAATCATGAGACTTAAAAAACCCCTTAACCCTAAAAACCTAAACAAAATTTTAAAAAGCCCTAGTACCCTAATGAAAGAATATATAGGAATAAACTTCTGGTGACCCAACAGAAAGAAAATATCAGAGAACAATAAACCTTTCAGGAGAAAATATTCCAGCAAGTACATATCCTGTTCAGTGAATACCATCTACAGTGTTAATAAAATACAGGAAGGCTGCCAGAGCTCACTTGCTGGACAAAAGCTCTAGAAAAGGGAACTTTTATTTTTCCACCAACAGAGGATCCCGTTTTCCATAGAGTCAAGAAAACATGGGTCAGTTTACCAACAAGGACCTCCTCCCTGCATGCAGGAGCCACAGGGAGAGATTCCACACAAGGGCAGTTACACAAACCAAAACCTAAAAGTAGATTTGTGGTGGGTTGTGCCATATCTACACAATGTTTGCTATCCTTCATCTGTTCTGCTGTGCTGAAATTCATCCATCATCAAGGCCTCTGGTCCTGCCTCATGGATGTACAGCTGAGAACAGGACACTGATGACTGAAGCTGCAGGTAGCAGAGGCTTGCAGTAATGAGCCTGTGCAAAAAGGCTCTTCACAGGCCTGTTTTGACAATGTGTGTGTGTGTTTTTTTGGAAGGGGTGACAATGCCAGAATACAGAGAGAGAACAAAGGTACAGGGTAAGAGTTATCCTATGTCCATCAAAACCCTAAAAGAGACAGGGGTCATCCTGTATTTGTGGTCTTATTCTGCAATAAAAGCAGCATTTATTTAGTTCTTTCCCTTTTCCAGCCTTCATGACTGTTAATTCCAATTCTAGACGAAGCCCCAATGCATCTTGTATTTAGTTTCTGAAACTTAGTACATACCATCTTAACATCATTTTTTATTACCTTTTACCTGTAGCTTGCAATTCTGTATTTTGAATCTATACCTGCATGTTTTCAACAACATTGCCACACAGTTGTCCCCTACAAAGACATCAGAAGATTCACCTCTACAACCAGCTCCACCTTTCCCATTTTAACCTTTTGTATCTCGAGTACAGCAGGCATCCATCCCAGCCCAGCTCATATGATGCTATTCTGGTGATTTGCAACCTAATTAGGATGCATAATTCCAGCTTAACAGCACCAGAGAACTGCTGCACTTCTGTCGAGTTATCAGCAGAAGCTCTGCAGAGCTAACAACTTGCTTCTTGAGGAAGGCAATTAATTTTCAAATTAGTACCTTGTACACACATTTTCTCCTTCCTCCCTCCAGTTTTAATTGAACAAAGTGCCTGAAAGAACTCCAGAAGAAACTTGTTCGGTTAAGACACCAGAGCCAAGTTCTTTCCCTGCTGTGGACTTCCCAGGAGAAATTTGGCAAACCTTGTAAACATCTCCCTTCACTCTCAGTAAAATTTAGAAAGTGAGAAGGCTATAGTGAGAATAAATCAACTAACAACTACTCCTAGGTATCATGGGATTGAAACCACATAAATTCACAGAAAGCTAAAAATCTGGAGGCTGGAAAAAAGTGAGTAGACTATAATAAGAGAGCGTGTCTTACCACTATCCCACCAATGTGCCATATTAGTATGGATTACATGAGAACATTCAGAAACAAGAGGATAATTTGTCCCCAAGCCCATTAAATTCTTGGCCCCTGTTTAGTAGAAGTGTCCAGGGAGGCCATGTCCTTTTCTTTTTTTCTTTTGATTGAAAATGTTCCTTAGGATGCGTAACCTTAAGACAAGCTATGAACTTCACACAGGTCACAAATAATCCTGCCAACTGAAACAGCTTGATCTTTACCACTTTGGTCCAAAGTCACCTAGGGACTGTTCCCTTGGTTGAAGTCTTTGATCAGTCTTATTTATGTGACATAAATTTGTAAGCAGGCTCTGCAATTAATAGAAAACAGAAAGATGTTCCAACACAGACCTTGGAGGGATGACCCAGAATCTACACAGAAATAAGACATTAGAAACCTGCCCTCCTAAATACAGACCGATGCATGAACTGGGCTGGGGATGCAGCTGAATGGTTTTGTTTGGCTAGGCACAAGTACAGTTTGTATATTGAAACTACGAGTTATATATAAGGCAAACAAGAGGGGCAGAACCCTGTTCTACTTGTTCACATAAGCCCCAAAGAACAGACCCTGGTAAATCAAGGAAATGGGCTTTTTCTAGCATTATGATAACAGCACTCTCTCACAGTCCTTTTTAATCAGCTTAACAAGCCTTCAAGTTTTACTTTTTAACATTCAAATTTAACCTCCTATCAAGTTTACTTAGTCTAAAAATGAAGGCTGATCTCATTTCCACCAACTGAATTCCCAGTTGTTATTTACAATAAATAATTCTGACATTATCCTTCCAGATGCATGTTGAAGGCCAGAGAAAAATATATATGGCAGTCTGTCATACTCTGATCCTGTATCTCATTTCCCTTTTTGCTTACTAGGCAGACTTCCTTCTCAAAGAAGGCTGCTGAAAGCATTTTTCAGTAGATAGAAAGCAATTTTCTTTGCCTGTGGCCTCTGGAAGAATTTCAGATCTTGGTGGCACAGCTCTGGGAAAAGCGTCTTTCTTGTTGCTTGCATTTTCTTCTTCACTGGTCAGCATTTGCCTGTCAAACACAGCGTTGTAAGGGCAGTCAGCTGCCATTCAGAGCGGTGCTGAATGAAGAGCCCAGCCAAGCTGCAGCTGTACAGGACAGAGCCCCAGCACCCAGGCAGAGATCTGGGCTTACTGTGTTGATAGACTGGAAGTGACAAGGGCCAAGAAGAGAAAACTGTTGTGAGGCAGCAGGGCAACATGCTTGCCCTTAAGTGACTTTCCTCATGCAGAAGACGGGTTTAAAAGATTGTTTCCTTTTAATTTTCATTTTTCTTGTCTTATTGTACTGTTCTTCTGAAAGATGGCAGAGCTGTTAATGTCCTCAAAAATTAAAGCCAAATATCTATACCTTCCAAAAGTCTCTGACATTGAACAGATTAGCTCTGGGCAGATGCCTGTAAGGAAAACAGTTCATTGTGCACTGTACACACTTGCACCTAGTCCCTCACAGAGGGGCACAACAGTTGTATGCATACATACAGCCAGGCACACCCAAGGAACACCCAAGGAACACAAGATCTTGATGTCTGCTTCTAATGTGTACAGCAGGGATATTCGTGTAAGAAACCTGAATGAGCTGCAATCCCAGTATGAAACCCTGATATGACTTAAACCTACCTAGAGTGGTCAAATTTCAAAGTTGTGCAATATGTGAGCAAAATGCGAGCACATCACTTAAACCAAGTCCTTAAAATATATGTGTACTTAAGGCTTGTATAAGAAGATTCAAGGAGTGTATAAACCCCATTTTGGCATAAAAGTAATTTCACATCTGGAGAGACCAGAATATGTGATTCAATCTGTTCACAGCTACGAGGGATAAACTGTATATGAAGGTTGTCTTTGAAGATTGAAAGGCTGCTAAGAGTGAACTCTTTTCATTATCTATGCTAAGTATCTCTGTATCAGTATCTTTACTGAGAAAGATATCTATCAATTAGTTCAGCTAGAATTTGACTTCGAGCATGTATACTGATTCCACCAGGTACTGTCATGATAACACATTCAAGCATTGCCAAGTAAAAGCATGTCACACCTATCCTACTCTCAGGACTTTCTAACAGGAAACTAATAGGTCCATAAAATCCCAGCTGTCACAGACAGAGGAGAAAGGGGGATGCTGTTCAATGTCTCTTCCAGGGGAATAAAATAAAGCTACTAAAATTACAGGTTCAAGATAAATCAAGGAAGGTAATTGTTATTACACCAGGTAGATGAGCTGTAGAACTCCTCTTCAGAAGATACTGTAGAAGCTGAAATTTTAAATGGATGTGAAGGAAGACTGGAAAAACTAATGTCAGAAAAACCAACCAAGGCTTATGAAATATAAAAAGTAAATTCTGCTTAGAAAGTCTCCAAAACAAAAGTGTTGGGAAGACAGGAGAATACAAGTGGAAGCATAATATATGATTGCCTTGCTACATAATTTTCTAGGTATTTTGGCTACTTTTGAAGAACAAAACACTGTAAGAGATAGTTCTATTGTCTAACCAGGTGTGACCCTTCTTAGCTTCTGATAATCCTCAGCCTCAGATTTGTCAAGCATGACAGACTTCAAAGCAAACAATCCTTTATTTTATTTTGTAAGAAAAAACGAATCAGTCTGAGTTACAGTGTAGCATTAAAGAATCATCGAAAAGATAAAGGCCTCAAAGAGAAATTATAATGCAAAAGCTGTGAGATTTTTTCCTGCTTGCTTTATTGTAAAGCATATAAACGGAGGGGTTTCAGCTAAAAATAAAAAAAGCTCACTGACTGCATCTCAAGTGCAACTGATTTAGCAAACTGTAGTGTCATTTGCTCTCACCAAACAAGGAAAATGGGAGAGTAACGGAATAACTGTTTTACTGCTGTTACATGAAAGAAATAGGCATGTATAATAATAGCAGATAAAAAATTTTCAGATGGATGTGTGATTTCTGTCTGTGAAGGCAGAGATCAACAGTAACCTAATGGAAGGTTGTAGAACCAGTATAAATGTGGCCGTTTGATCTGCTAGAGGCAGAAAAGTCTTTAATATCTTGGACAGCACCTGTGGCGCCTGTATATCATCTGATCAAGCCTTTACTAGTATAGTTTTTCTTTTATTTTTCCCCTTAAGAATGTTCCTTCTCAAAAATAGTTCTGTCATTTGTAATGGCTGCCTGCCTAGATTTTCCTCTGATAAATATGCATTATTTTTCCCACTACCTGATATAAGATTCTTCTCTGGTTCCTATCCCCACAGGATAGCTGAAGTGAGCAGAATCTAGTAGTGGCAGAAAATTCATGATATAGGGTGACTATCCTTTAAAAAACATTTAGTTAAAGAGATTTTCTGTCTGTGTTACACCACGAATGTGTTACTACTTCCCTTCATCTTCCTCTCTGGAGGAAGAGAGCAAGCATCAAATGATGGACTGGAAGAAAGCAATCATTCCTACACTGTTTTCACTGTTTGTCTCTTTTTTTCCCCAAACTGAGATTAATATGCTGTGGAGAGATTAGAATGCCAAGATATTTGTGGTTCATCTAAATGGAAGCAGTGACTGGGGGATCTGCCACATAAATGTGTCTGTGGGCCAGATTTGCTTTGCAAACCCACAGCTGTACTGCAGTAACACTCATTTTCTTCCTTTCTTCCTGGGCAGCCACATGAAGAAAATATATGGTCTTTTCCATTATGCAGGTACAGCAGTCAATCTGGAATACTTCAGCAGAGCCTGCAACAAACATCTGAGGGAAAACCTGGTATCAAGCCAACATTTTTCCTGGTTATCCTAATGAAAGAACAAATGTCGACTTGAATTAAGACTTAACCCAGAACCTTGATCCAAACCTTGCTGAAGTAGGAGGATATTTTCATCCAAATTTAGGTCAGAAGTTTTCAGGGTGTGACCTCTTTTTGTAATGAGAAAAATCCACACATTCAGTGAGCAACAATCTTTTCAGAAATTCCAATTTCAAAGCTTAGGTCAGTGATTGAAGATCCATCATTGCCTGGCTACTCTGTTTGTACACGTGTAAGTGGGCCTTGAATTATTTTTATAACACTGTTTGCTGTAAAGAAATTATAACCCCCTTGTCAAGAACAGCATGTCTATAACATAAGAAATTAATCTCTTCATGCTGATTAACTGTACTTTGTAGCACTGATCCCTAGAAGAACTGTTACATGTCCCTTTAGAAATATGTTCTGTACTGTTTTATCACTGAAGGGAAAAGAAAAAGAAAGTACTTAAGATTACTAGTGGCAATTAACAATATCTACTAAATAAAAATAATTTTTTCAGAAGGAAAAATAGATTATGAAATTATTATCTGGGTTAAAAATTGCATTACAGAAATCTTTTGTAATGTACTTTCCTTCCCAAAGGGTTTATAAATGAAGACATCATTTGCTGTGTCAGTATAGGTTTGTACTTGTTGGCAAAAGCATAGTCCTGGAAAACAAAAAAGCAAAACTCCCAGTTATAATAAAATCTAACTTTAACCACCAGCCTGCTGGAGGTGGTCTTAACATGACAGATTTAAACATTAAAGTCAACTAGCATTATAATGGGAATGTGACGGGCTTGACAACTGGCATTGCTTACTGGAGCCACTCATGTGCAATTTTAGTGTACAGCTGAACTGAGATAATTAAGTCCTAAAGGAATAATCTAAGAGTCTTGTACAATTCTTCATCCTACAGGAGTAACTTTACCTTTGATTTCTGGTTTGGTAATGAACTTGTCCTTTTTGTGGATTCTTCCAGGCAGTTTGATCTTGAGGTTTCTGCCAATAGGCCATCTTCATTATTCCTAGCAGCTTGGATTTACAAAATCTGTATTTTAACATCTACGTTACTCTCTGGAGGTCTCCGTTGAACAACAAATGAGATGGTGCACCTGTAAGGTAGCTGAGCTACAACTGGGTTCAGGAACTGCCTAACAGAAAAACACTCCTACCACGGGATCTCCAGCGATGCTCAAATTTGATCAGGAAAAATCCAGCTTAGGGCCTTTCTTCCTCACAAACAGTGTTTTTCTTTTGATGGTAATAGATATTGGAACAAAGCTCCTTACCTTAGGTAGACAGTCATGGATGAGGGGAGGGAACAAGCCCATGGCACGTCCTGTGTAAAGTCCAGAGCAGCACCCTGGCCCCAGGAAAGCAACATTCCTTCACACGTGGGCATCCACAGACAAACAAGGAATCTGTGGCTTCCCTTTCCTTGTTATTACTGTCATTGGCAATCATCACCCACCAACGTTCTCATGAGAATTGGAGAGGTCCTTTTGCAGGGGCTGCCACATTATTGTCAGATTTTATTCACCTTCTGTTCGTTTTCCCAGAATCGTCCAGTGAAAGGGGACACCAAGGGACGCCAGACAGAGAGGAGATACTCACCTCTCTAAGGGCACTGCCTGAGGTGAGACACATTCACATGCGATACAGCTGATGCTGAATGGCTGCACAGTTCCACTCCTCAAACGGAGCCAGGGCTCGCCAGGAGCGGTTTGCCATGAGCTGCCCACTGGCACAGCAAGTCCCGTCCCTGCCTCAAGGGACTTGCAGTGACACGGCTGTGCTGCAGCAGAGCCCTGTTGTGAAAGCCTGTTTGTCTCTGCGGAGGAATGACCAAACCCCATTATGCAATAGTGGCTTTTTGTTCTGTTTACTGCCTTTACTCCCCATTTGTTTCCATGGTAGCAATATGGAAAAATTAGGATTTGTAATGTAAAATCAAGGAAAGAGACCATTTTTTCCTGTCAGAAGCCAGTTTGTGATATACTGAAATATATCTATGACAGCTAAACCTAAATCTGTTTCATAAAGAACAGATACATTTAGCAGAAATGTCAAAATCAGGGATTTTACTTCATTTGTTTCATAATAGTCCCTTCATCTGGGGTTTATAGGATTTATTTTTATATTTTTATGCTCCAGCACAGAGACAATGCTTACATATAAACCCATACATACCCAAAACAAGATGGTAATTTCATAGCAAAATCTTCTACTTATTTAAACTGCATTGCAAATTAACTTAAGGTTATGTAACACCAGAACATACCACTCCTGTCTGGCACCAACCTAAACATTTCTTAATATGTGTTCACATAGAGCCCTCCAGCGTTTGCTAGGTTTCATTACAACAGCCATTACATCTGAGACACGATTTATTGACCTACATCGACAAGACTGAGCTTCAGAAGGGAATGCCAAGCTCCTCTCCTCTCACATTTACACAACATGGACTGTTGAATTCCACTTGCCAAATACTGTATCAAGCTCCAAAAGGTGACAAGTGAGAATCTGTCACTAGCTCTTAGTTATACCATTTTTCAGTGGTAGGCATAATAAATGTCAGTAACTTAATTGTTGTTGTAAGTATTGTTTATGATTTTTATCATAGAATCATAGAATGGTTGGTGGTGGAAAAGACCTTAAAGATCATCTAGTTCCAGCCCCCTGGCCGTGGGCACAGACCCTCCACCAGACCAGGTTGCTTAGACCCCCACCCAACCTGGCCTTGAACACTTCCTGGGACAGGGCAGCCACAGCTTCTCTGGGCAACCTGTTCCAGTGCCTCACCACCCTCACAGTGAAAAATTTCTTCCGAATCTCTAATCTAAACCTAATATCTTTCAGTTTGAAACCATTCCCGTTTGTCCTGTCACTACACATCCTTGTAAAAAGTCCCTCTCCATCTTTCCTGTAGGCTCCCTTCAGGTACTGGAAAGCCACAATTAAGTCACTCTAAAGCTTTCTCTTCTCCAGGCTGAAGAAACTCAATTCTCTCAACCTTTTCTCATGGGTGAGATGCTCCATCCCTCTAGTCATCTTGGTGGTCTCTGCTCCAATAGATCCATGCCCTTCCTGTGCTGGGGTCCCCAGAGCTGATGCAGCACTGCAGGTGGGGTCTCACCACAGCAGAGCAGAGAAGCAGAATCACCTCCCTCACCCTGCTGGCCTTCCGTGCTGCTTTTGCTGCAGCCCAGGACACAGTTGGGTTCCTGGGCTGCAAGTGCACATTGCTGACTCATGTACAACTTCTCATCCACCAGCACCCCAAAGCCCTCCTTGGCAGGGCAGAGTGTTTTTATGATTCATTCCTGCATCCCTTCTGTACTGAGATATTCAAAACCTGACTGGACATGGCCTTGAGCAGCCTGTTGTAGTTGATCACACTTCGAGCAGGGGAAATAGGAATCACCTCCAGAGATTGCTTCTAAATTCAGCGGTTCTGTGAGTCTCTAACTGTTCACTACTTTTTCTGTATAATTTTGAATCATACAGATAATTGTCCAGATGACATGGGAATAGGTGGTACCCCTCTTGTAACAGTCTAGGAGCCACAGGTGAATGAGGAGCTGCACTTAAAGTAGTTTTCTCTCTTGCTTTTGCTGTAGCCTCTTATCCAACTATGTGGAAAAGATTACATGGTCCATGCCCCCATGTGTGCTTCTGTTTCTCTTCTGCAGCCTTCCCATCTGTAAGAATATATGTATTTTAGTCTAATGGTACTATCAGAGGACACATTTGCTAGAAGCACGTCTTAAAAGAAAAAAAGAGAAGAAAGATGCTACCAGACAAAAGAGCAAAATCAAACCCAGAAACCAGATGAGACAATGGGGAAAAGAAAGAGAGAACAGTGTAAAAAATGTAGGAGGTAGAAAGCAAATGCACAGAAGCTGGGCATGGCACTTCTCTGCAATACTGAAAGACAGAACATCCATCACAAGGAAGACCTGGCATGCAGAACTGTAGGGAAGGGCTCCCTTGAGTTACCTTTCCTCCTCTCTACATCCATCTGTAGTCTTCACTGATTATCTACGCAGGGGAAGCAGACCTGTAAGTTCAGTAATTGCTCTTTGTTAAGCAGGTTTAGAGACAAGAAAATACATTTTGCAGCTTAAAAGAAAGACTTTGTAGTTGATTTACCCTATAATTCTTCAAAATAAAAGTAGATACCTACCCCCATTTTCATAAATTCATTTCCCACATTAAGGGTAAACATAAAGAATATTAAAAGGAGGTTTTGATTCACCCAGATTGAAATTTTCCCACTAGTGTTTTCACAGGATATGACATTAATGGTAATTACATTTAAGAGAATTCACTATGCTCACATGATTTTAGCAAATGAGAAGTAGCTTAATTATGTATCTGTGGATAGCCCAAGGATAGGATATTAAAAATTACTTCCACAAAATATTAAAACCTTTGTTTTCATGAGAAAAACAGCTCTTAATTCTGTCCTACATGCACTACAGTAATAAAAGGTCTATTCTGGAGCCAAAAACAAACGCAGAGCTTTTATCAAAATAAGTCACACAAAAGAAATAGTGGATTATGAATTGAACTGAATCAATTTAAAGTATTCTGGTTTACAGGACTAAGGTGAAATACAAAGCTTTAGTTAAGTATGGAAAAATGCATATGACTTAGAAAAGACTAGAGAAAAGGAAATAATATGTTTGCTAAAGTTTATTTCAATATTCATTTCTATATTTCAAGGGAGGTTCATGAATGGGCCACAGCTAACTATTCTGAACAAACCAAGACATTCACTCTCTTCTAAATGTTTGTCATTAACTCAAAAGGGCTGTTTGCAATAAAATAATTTTTAACTACTACTGGCCTAGTGAAAGAGAAGAGAAATCTAAGCTCTGATGGGAGAATGACATGAAACACCTAATGCTTGCCTAGGTTTTTACAGACTTTATATTTTTTTTCTGGAAGGAAGTGAATAAAAAGCTTTAAATGCAGAAAACAGGCTATAGTTTAGACTAGTAGGAATGCACTTTGTGAATGTCTTGTTCAACCCGTCTAAACAGATTTTCAAAGGTTGGTAATGACCAGTGAAGCCAAGCTGCACATCAGAGTGTATCTGTATGAAGCAGCCCACTGAACTCTTCTTACAGCTTTAAACAGCAAACATTCACACAGAGGTGCTAGAGGTGTTTCATTTTTTATTAGAGAATAGAAATTTCAGTCACTATAGTGGAGAGGATTTTTCCAGTGGAGAGGATTTTCTCCAGTCTGCATATGAAACTCTAAAGGAGATTTTTGCTTTGACCTTTACCTAGAGACCAAGACCTAATGTACAGATGTAGTCCCTGTAAGGGTAAAGAGTCTTTAGGCCACTCAATCAAATGGAATCCTGTTATCAAATTCTCCTTTAACATTTTATAAACTATCTCACTACTGTGTTTGAAAGTAAGAATCACTAGCTTTAACAGTGGTAAATGAACTGGAAAGTTTATTTTCTTTACTTCTGATGTTTACACAGGGAACAATAGAGCTTCACTTCTCAGTCACTGAGCTGCCCATGGAACTGAGTTCAGTACCTTGGGAGGCCTTCAGCTGCACCCCCACATGGCTGCCACACCAGTTTTGATAATCAGGTCATTAGAAAAGACTTACAAAAGTGCACAGTTTGGGCTGTTGCAGACATGTACTGCAGCAGCGTGATAATAGAGGATGTAAATAACAATTCAGAGTGGGAGAACTGACTCCACTACAGGGGGAAATAGGCTTTGATATTATTATCTAATCAATGGTGTCATGAGGTAGGATGTTCAGATACATGACCAAAGCAATTATTCTCAGAAAACATTTTATGCTGAGGAATAAAACACTGGGGGAATGCAGCAGATGTTTTCGTTAACTCCATGCTGCCATGTGGAACAAAACTTAGCAACTAGGACTGCTCTGTATTGTGTCTCATCTATAGTTCAAAAAAGAAGAGCACTGCGTAGCAGCTTCTGTCCAGGCTTGCACTCCTGGTTCTAGCTAGGAGTATAGAAGATCTACACACGCTCTTCTGAAGCAGGCTAAGGAAAACAATGTGGAAAATATGTTAAGCCAATTAAAAACGACAACAAAAAAAGTTATCCCTTCTCTGCAGATCTTGTTTCAGGTGTGTAAAATGATGCTGTCAATAAAAGCAACCAAAAGCTTATTGATATCCTTGAATAAGGACAGCCTTATTGATTTTATTGGGTATTAGTGATCTCACTTCCCTGTGCATGGGTATAGAGTAGAAGATGGCACCTGGAAGAACCACTCATTACAAAATTTGGCCATCCTATAGAAAAGTGGAAAAATCTAACTATGCTTTCAAAGCTGATGGAAACTGTAATGTTTTTCTGCCTCTGGAATGTATTTCAAACAGTATTTCAGTGAAAAATTGAAGGATACATGTTCATGTGAAGGTATGAATGCCTCTTGATTTGGGGAGCAATGCTACATGTCATTCCATGAGGCACTCAGCATCTTGTGGATAAACTGCTGCAAAGCAATGAAAGATCCATCAAAAGCCATTAACACTGGGTGGATTCTGTGGGAGGAATAGCTGGCTTTCTAGCAGAAGAGTGTGATGTGAGAGTTTTCTGTAGAGAACAATTCAGAAAGAAGGGAGTATGAAGAGAAATGGGAGAGGTTTCCAGAGGTTCTGGAATTGCAAAGCTGGAGCAGAAAAGGTGACACATTTTAAAATTATGTATGTGCTCTATCTTGAGCAAGTTACTTCATCAACAGAAAGAGAAGCTAAAGCAAAGCTATGATTACACATTTATGATGTGGTACTTAAATTGACTTAAGCAATTCATGCCTGCACCATATATTCCTGCCCCCCTCTTTGTGCAGGTGTGACTGCTTGGTAAATTGCCAGAGGGAACAGAGCCAGCTAGGAAGAGCTCAGCCAAAAACAGTAAAAAATTGGGACCCAGAAGGAGTCAAGGTGATTCTATAAGTGGTTTGCAGTGAGGTCCCAGTCTCAGAATGAGAAATTTTTTCTCCAAAGATCATCATTCCAAGACCTAGTAACCAGCAGAAGGAAGATATTTTTAGTTGGAACAGGTTGCCAGGGCTGTGGAATTGCCACCAGTGGAAAATACAAAATTAGTAACAACTTCTATGAGACCACCAAAAAAAAGCTCTACAAGCATTTGTTAAGGGTGGGTCAGGCACTGGTGGTGCATACAACCATCAGGTATGTAAGCAAGTTATCATCACTTGCTGATACAGTGGCTGAGAAGATGAGGAAGTATCAAGGAGCAAGTCTAGGAGGTGACAAATGGCAAAAATACCGAGTTGGTGAGATTCCCATCGGAGCATGTGGGAAGTGGTGTGGTGACAATTACAGGCTTTTATCCAACCTAGAGCTCTCAAAAACCCAGCAGGAATAGGTGACTCAGCTCTCCTCCAGAAGTGCTTTTTTCACATCTGTAAATACTGTACACTTATTTGTGAGTCATACATGAACTATTGTATAAAATTAATTTGACTTAAAATAAATTACAATTTGAGGGTTGTCGTGACTGAGGGAAATGGAAGCAAGGGAGACCAGAAGGATAGTAGGTAGGACTCAAAGGGTCTTGATAATCATGATGCATCATCTTACTACTTACTGACAAAATCAACCTGCCTTACCTACATGGACAGGCCACCTTACTTAACCTTCAACAGAAGCATGTAAGTTATGTATGTTCAACAAATAGTGCAGAAGGTATTATGAATGATTCATATTGGATCATCCTACCATAATACCCTCCTCCTCTCTCATGTCCAATGAATCTGGAAAGACAATTAGACATTACCACCTTCCCCCACTTGGGATATTTATAATGTCTCTCTCTTTATTCTCTGACATCTAATAAAAGGCATGCTCACACTGCAGTCCTCTGCTATTTAATTAAAGACAATCAGTAGGGAGACACAAATCTACAGAAAACCAGTTTTTACTAATTTTCCTGTCCTCGGAGTTATTTGTTTTCTTTCTGCCATATCCATTAAGACAATAATGTCTGAAAAACAAATTAGTTATATGGATTTAATGCTGAAGATAGGAAAAAAGGAAAGGTATTGGAGCACTGAGGTGCTGGCACTGGGTTGGAGTGATCACAGAGCACATTTTTGTGTATATTATGGGCCCAAAATTTGTCTGACCCAATTGTACATTAGACCATTAGTGATGGCCCCGTCTGCCTGGAAGAAGAAATATGCAGATCCCTCTCCCTTCCTCCCAGATAATTTCCTCAGCATGGTGGTGGAGCTGTATTGTAGTTATGACTCCAATTTCAGACACTAATAAATTACAAGGCAGAACTTTCCATGTTCTGCTGCCATAAAAGGGTACCAGACAGAGGTGAGAAATCCAGATCTAGGAAAACTTAAATTCACCTTCCAGACCCAGTGGAGTAGCAGATAGGATTTGGCAGCTGATTTAAAGTACATTTTGCTGCAGTCAGTCCTGACTTTCTGAAAGAACACAACACATTTATAGAAATGAAGAGTTAGAGTTAATTAAGAAACAAATTTTAGCTGTGGTTGTACTGATAGTTTCATATAACTCACAACAGCTCTCTGAAGGACACCCAGGCTGCCCTGATGCCAGGGCTGTGGGGGGACCCAGCCATAATGGTGGAAGGTGCTGTTTCCAGCTGCTTGCCTCCAGCCTTTAGCCAGAAGTTAGCCCCACAAAGTCTCACACAGGTGCTTTTTAACCCATTTCAGACAAATCAGTAGTAACACCTTATACACCTTGTTTCTCATAGCTTGATGCCTTTGGCTGCAATCATGCACATGAAGAAATGCTTAGATAGGAGACAGAAACTCTCTGCAAGGTGTAGTGATGGGCAGATGATGGCTGGCTAATGATCAATGACTTCTACTGGTAGAGCTATTTAAAGGGTTCATATCTTTGTCACTCCAACTGCTATCCCTGTAAATTTTTTTTCACGTTGTACCTGGTCATTTTTCAACACCAAATTCTAATTCACAGCCAAGCACCATATGCTGCGATATGATCCTTCCCAGATGTAAAATCTCCGGAGGTTCCATGCCTACAAAATAAAAGCTACCCAAGAATATCCTATTTCATTTAAAACTAGTCTTGGAAATCTTTCGTCTGGTCATTCCAGTATATAGTGTAACCAGACAGTGCACATGTGCATTTCACAAGAAAGTGAACAGATATTTACAACCCAGGGAACAGAGCAGGCCAGAAGCCCTAGCTAAAACAAACACACAAACGATAAGTCATTAATTTGGTGCTTCAGACCAACAGTCTGAGGCTATTCTGCCATTCTGCTGCTATCTAGGTTTTTATTTTCCCAGCTAACACAAGTTTATTTGAAAGGCGATGCAGCAAGCTCATAGTCATATGGCTAGAGCTATCCTGGCTGACATTATGAGGGAAAGCAAAGACAGACGTGATGACACAGGAATCTTTCCAATCACAGCTTCCTCTGCTTTATACCTGCTACCACTGAGTGCTTGCCAAAAACCTTTTTTGTATATGCATTATGCAAGACTAGCTATTTTCTCCTAGTACTCCCGTGACAACTCATCTGCTTTTGAAAGCAGAAAACCCCTCTACAACCTTTTCCCCTACTTTGATCTAGGACACAGAATAATAGTATCTAAGATTTAGTGGGGATTTTCCACCATCTGCAATAGATGATAACCTCTCAAGTGCAATGCAAGAACCAAAGTCAGAAAATTAAGTGTCCATGTCATCAAAGGAATGTGGGAAAAGGAAAAGGAAGGGAAAGCAATTCAGACTTGTGAGTTTTATGACTACTTAGAGTAAAACAAATCACGTAAATATTGCTTCTTTTCCCAGTTTGATGTAGAAATTTGTAAAGCCCTGATTCCTGTAAACGGTATGGACTTTCAGAGAATCACAGAATATTGAGTTGGAAGGGACCCATAAGGATCATTTCAATGACTTCTAGGCTCTGGGAAGTTCTGCAAATTTAACCAGCTTCTTGCTTTGCTTTCTCTCTCCTGTATTGATAAATACTTCACTTATTCAGATTACTGGAATAAATCAATGATGTCCAAATTTGGAGAATAAATACCTCCTGGGCTCAATGACTGATCTTCTTTTACTCAGGTATGTTTTCACATTACCAAAACTAAGGTGTCAAGGAAGCTGGACATATGAGCAATAACAGAGACTTTAGCATTTTTGACTCAATTACTGAGCGTATAATTTGGGTATCTTGCATGACTCTGTGTCATGCAGCTGTGTCATGCAGCTGTGTCAGCAGCTCTGGTGTGCTCAGCCAGCACTCACACCTTCTGCATCAGATCTCTGTGCCAGCCCAGCTGGAGACACCCTCTTGTTTTCACCAGCACTGGGTCAGAAGATCATGCCTCAGCAGAGCTGCCTCTGGAGGCTTCCTGAAGGCAGGGCACGCAGTGCTGCTCAGACTTTGGCCTGTGAGTTGTGCACTGCTAAAAAAAACTGGCCTCCTTTTGAAAACCCTGGGAAACACAGGTCTTGCTCATTCCTGCTCTGAGCTGTGTCCATTTCTGGGCTCCTCAGTACAAGAAAGACAAGGAGCTACTGGAGAAGGTCCAGCAGAGGGCCATGATGATTGGGGGTCTGGAGCAGCTTATGAGGAGAGACTGTGGGAGCTGGGCCTGTTTAGTCTGGAGAAGACTGAGAGGGGATCTCATCAATACATAGATAAATGTCTCAAAGGAGGGCGTCAAGAGGGTGGTGCCAGGCTCTCTTCAGTGGTGCTTAGTGAAAGGAACAGGAGCAATGGCCTCAAAAGGAAATGCAGGAAGTTTCACTTCAACATGAGGAAGAACTTCTCACATTGCTGGTGGCAGAGCACTGAACAGGCTGCCCAGGGAGGTCGTGGAGTCTCCCTCTCTGGAGACATCCAAAACCCATCTGGACCCTGTGTCACCTGCTCTAGGTGACGCTGCTTGGCAGGAAGGGTGGAGCAGATGATTTCCAGAGATCCCTCCCAACCCTAACGATTCTGAGATTTTGTGTGATTCTATTCTGTAAAAACCTTCTGTCGGCCTAGCACACGCCGGGGCTGGGCAGGGGAGGTGCCCGCCGGCCCCCGGAGCGCGGCACAGCGCAGCGCTGCGCACCCCTGCGCGCCTGGGCCGTGCCTGCGGCTCCGCGCCCAGGGCCGCCCGCAGCACTCCGGGCACTCGGGGC
>VZRO01007942.1:83985-121845 GCA_013397915.1 Daphoenositta chrysoptera | reverse complement strand
GGGAGGGAGTGGGGGCATGGCTGCTCGGCCCCTTCTGTGCCTGAGGGGACGCTCCGTACGGGGCCGGGTGCTATAGAGGGCCTGCTGCCCCGAACCGGGAGCGTAAAGCGGCCCAAGGCTCAACAGTGGGGGCGGCGAGGCGGGGCGGCTCAGAGGCCTGGAGCCTGAGCAGTTTCCTTTAGGGCCTTGGGGCCTCTGTTGCTCCGACCCTGACTGCAAAGCGAGGGCAGTCACTTCTGCCCTTCTGCTAAAGTTAGTGGGAGGAAGACAAGTCACAGAATCAGTTGGGTTGGAAAGGTTTTTGACGTGATCAAGTCCGGCCTGTGACCCAACACCACTCTGTCAATTAGACCAGGGCACTGAGTGCCACATCCAGTCTTTCCTTAAATACCTCTGGAGACGGCGGCTCTATCACCTCCCTGAGCAGCCCATTCCAAAATCTAATAACCCTTTCTGTGAAGAATTTCTTCCAAATGTTCATTCTAAACCTCCCCTGGCACAAGTGGCAGAAAAGAGTTATGGAGACCGTGTTGGATAAAAGGGCTCGACTTTGCTGAGGTGGTGTGTGTTTGTTTCCTACCCGTGAGAAATGTGTGATTGTTGCTTCTTAGGTGGCTTCAAAGGCCTGTGCTGGCGTTTATCTTGGAAAGCTTAACATGATAGTCTGTTACTGTGTATTTTAACACTAAATATAGCCATTTTGCTTATAAGTCTCAATTGCATGGACTACAGTATAGATGTAATAGAGCTGGCTAATCCAAAGATACCATAGTTTTAGTAAGGATAGTGACAGGCCCTCTGGAAACCATGGATCAAAAGTATAAATTGTCATAGAGGGAAGAGTTCAAAATTGAAAAAAATCAGCTTATCTTACTGAAATTACTTGACTGAAAGTGCCTTTCAGCAGAATTAATTTTAATCTTATCTGGAGAGCACTTGGAATAAAAGGCACTGAAACCTCAAATTGTGTGTAGATTGAGTGCATTGTGTATTTCAGCTTGATGCATTTGAGACTCTCTGTGATAAAAATAACACAATATAAAGGCTTATGTCAGAGTTACATACTGTGGTCTTCACCCAAGACCACGTTAGGATCCATATATGACTGTTCTGCCAAGTACAGAATGTACTGCATATGATGTGTTGGCCTATAATAAATACGCAAGTGGACTCTAAAGTTATGGTAATTTTAAAATTTGTTTTAGAAGAGAGGAAGTCAGCATATTGAATTCCAAATTGCCTAATGACTCACCTGATTTTCCAGTGTACATTTTCCCCTATGTATTTATGCCTATGTGTGGCGCCTTTTAGTGTCACAGTCTATTTTAGACATATAAATGACATATGAGGTTTGGTGGGTTTTGTATGGGTAAGTAAATTCTTGTATTTGTGGATGCATTGCAGAGGCTTTGATAATTCTCAGGAGCAAAAAAAATCCTGTAGAGGGATGCTGGAAACTTCCTGATGTGTGAAAAAAAATATTGTCAGGTGTCGTCGTATTAGAAATCTGGAGCTATCATGTTGGTGTCAGAGGAAATATTTTTCTAATTTTGACTTCTTATTGCTGAGAAGTTGGAGTTGGGAAGACTCTCTGGGAATAGTGGAAGCATGTTAGGGTGAGGGTTGTAACTATGGGAAATAATTGCAGTGCTTTATGCAGTTCTTAACAGTGCTGGCATTTGTTTTTACAGTAGTGATGCCACTTTAGTATTGGCATATAGGTAATTGCTCCTTTCCAGGGATATTCTGAAGTGAATATATCTGAAATTGCCTTGAAGGTAAAACATAAAATCTTTACTAATGGTGTCTTGTGTTTTAGCCTGAAAACTGGATTCTTAAAGTGGAAACCAGATTATGACAGTGCAGCTACTGAATATGGGAAGGCAGGTATGTGTGGCTGTAAATACGGCCAGATGTAATTTGTAGTTTCAAAGTATTTATTAAGCTTAGTCCCTGATAATGTTTTACATATTTTCATTGTGTTGCTGTGTAAGTAAAACTGTTGTGAAGACTAAATGTAAGATGAAACAACAAGAAAATCCTCTTGGTAGCGCTGTAAAGTAAATTTCATGTTGTACTTAGAGATCTGGAACAGTTTTGCAAACCAATTTTTTTTTCAAGCTTACAACTTCTCTTTTTTATATTGCTATACGTGACAAAAATAAAGCTTTCTTTCCTTCTTTCACTTGTCCACCTCCAAGTCCTATGACTTTATCTAAAAAACAACAGATGTTCAAGCTGGTTTTAAAATTTTGCTTTATCATCATCTTATGAAATAAGCCCTGTCAAAGACTGTCTCAGTAAGGTGAAATGCTGCCAGGTTGGTTCGTGATTTTTCGGGCATAGTAACGTCTCTCTCTTCCCTTTTTCCACTGCCAAGTGACACACTGAATATAAAATCCTTACTGGTCAATTTCTTTTTGTTCTTAACCATTTTCTTCTTTCTCGTAGTAGTAATTTGTCGTGGTCTCTTGGCTTCTTACTCCAGGCATTCCTAATTATTCATTTAAGACTGAATAAAAAAAATACAAACTTGGAAGAACAACTGGAGCATTTATAAATTGGAATTTATTTTAAATCTTACTTTAGTATTTTATCAATTAAATGAGATAGAAATACGTATTTGTACCCTGAAGTGGTTGTGCTAACGAAGTTATGGGTATGCTTTGTTGGTGGCACACTTCTGTTCCTACTGTACTGATTTTGTATAACCTCCAATGATTAAAATGATATAAATATGCATTCCTCCATTTCTGTAATTAAAATACAGAATGAGTGAGTTTCAAAGTCCAGCTAAACACATCGAGAGCTATGTATGATACTGTGGTTGTGTGGAAGTGCTGTTGACAATAAATGTGTTTAATGGTAACTACGTAACTAATGAAACAAGGAGAACAGTCTGGGATTTTTGGGAAGACCTTGGTAAACTGTAGCCATTCATTTAAAGAGCCTGTTTGCATCTTTAGGTAGCTAGACTCTTGAGCAGCACTGGTAGAAAGAAGACAATGTCAAGTTGTAAATAAAACCTCTTATTTGCTTTCTTGCAGCTGTTGCGTTTAAGAACGCCAAGCAGTTTGACCAGGCAAGGGAAGCCTGCTTACGAGAAGCTGAGGCACATGAAAACAATAAAGCGTATCTTTTCATTGACTGAGATTCCTTCTTTCCAAGAAGCTGACTAGTTACTACTTAGATTGGAGTATGGGGGTTGGTAGCAGGTTATTTAATATATTTGCATATTCTGTCAGTGTAACAGAATTGCTTTCTAAAGGACTCTTCCTGTGTGCTCTGAGTGGGGAGATTAAAGAACTCTTGGTTAGAAAATCGGCGTTGTCCCCAATAACAGCTGACAGGTGCCTGAGATATCTAGGTAATGATTCAGAAATTTAATTGTTTTTTAATTACCTACTAATGCATAGTATAAACTCAGTGAAGCTCTGACATTATTACAGTACTTGTAGTAGTATTTAATAAGCAGGAACATATTTTAAATAAATGTGCTTTTTACAATTTTATATGCAGCCGTGCATTGGTAAGTTGCATTTATTCTGTCCTTAGAATTATTTATTTTTGACAACTTGCCTAAAGTTATAGTAGGTTTGATTTGCCTTTATGGGGTTCCTTGCTTTGAAATTAGTGGTTGTGTAAGATTTTGTACACTAATATTTTTCCTGCATTATACTTTCGTGGCTTTTGTCCTTGACTTTGAAAACTTTATGTCCAGTCTCTTTCATGCTGCCAAGTAAGTACAGAAGTGCTAAGTAATCTGAAACTGATTTTTTAACATACAGTACAACCATGAACTGTAATTTTGATCTCAGTGTAGTAAGTGTTCAGATTCAAATATTTTTGCTGCTTTAAAATTAGTTCAGTGGAAGTGTGAGCTAGAAAAGTCTGAATACCTGCAATGGCCACCTGAAGAAGTTATGATGTAGGCATTCTTCAGCACCTTTTGATAGCAAATACTTTTTCTTAGATGAACTTCTCATAATTTTGAAGTTCTACACTGTTGAGCTAATAAAGAAATTTTTAATAAAGAGTACTTCAGAGATGACAATAATCCAAATATTGCCTGGAGATCAGGTTAGAATAGATTTTTACTGCAGAGAGTGGTTGAATTTTGTGGAAGATAAAGTTACATGTGTGCTGCATAATTAAATAAAACACTTGAAACATCCTCAAAGCATTAAATATTAACAGCGAAGATGTTAGATAGTCAATGCATGTTAACTTTTGCTGTATAACTACAGCTTGTTGTTATACACCATCTTTAACCAAACTGTACGTTTTTTTTTTCTCTGCAGAGCTTATGAACAAGCTGGCATGATGCTAAAGGTATTGTCATTTACTAGTTTTTATTTTTAAGTTCTATTTTACAGTGACGAGTATTGTGCACTGGACCATTTTACAAATATATGTAAGCAAATTGCATATTCGAGTGAAATTTTTTTGTTGGCTCATAGTCCCCACCTATATCTTCAGTATATTAGGAAAGCAACATTTATATTTGGGGGGGAAATACTTTTCCTTTTGTAGAAGGAAAGAAGAGTGCCTCATGTCAGAGGGTAGCAGAAGAGCGGTGCTGCTTTTGCTCTAAACTACCACGAATCCATGACTGACACAAAAGATTAATACTTAAAAGTGAATTTTATGGAGTTGGTGGTCAACTTTCACTGGCTCTACAAGTTTGTAAATAAAAATCATAATCTTAATAAATGAGGTGTGATTTACTATGATTTGTGTCCTTGCACATAAGCTTCTTTCCCGACAGCAGTGTTCCTGTGACTGTTGCCTTGCAGGAGATGCAGAGGCTCCCTGAAGCAGTTCAGCTGATTGAGAAAGCCAGTATGATGTACCTGGAGAATGGCACACCAGACACAGCAGCCATTGCACTGGAACGGGCTGGAAAGTGAGTCTGAGTTATTGGTGGCTAGAATCTGTGCAGGGCATGGGTATGTCTGTGGTGTTCTTTTATGTCTTTTTGATGCTTTCAGGTAAAAAATATTTTCCTTTCATCTGAAGAGAAAGTATTGATGTTTATTACAGGTTAATAGAAAATGTGAGTCCAGAGAAGGCTGTGCAGCTCTATCAGCAAGCAGCATCGGTGTTTGAAGTAAGTGGGGGATTTTTGTGGGTATTTTTGGTTTGTTGGGTTTTTTCTTTCAGCTATAAAGTAAAGGAAAAGCCTAAGAATAGGTTCTAAATTATGTTTCCTTCATTTTACATCAGTGTCTGAGTAATGAAGGTGAAGGCTTCTTGTGCTGTAGAGGAGGAGATGACGAAAGTTAGAAGTCGGTTTGCTTTGCCATTTTCTCAGTTAGGGACTTGATGGAATCTGAATTTCGTAAGATTGAGTTTTCTGCCTCTTGTTGGGCAGCACAGAGAGTAGAGAACATGTCTGCTGTCGAGTCCTGGAACCACAAATACTTTGAAATCTCTGAATGCACAGAAGAGAAGATTTTGCCTAGTGCTCTACCCATTCCATGAGCCAATGATTTGCCTTTTTGCAAGTGGCTTTGCTGTACTTCTCTGTTGTCAGTTGTCACATCTCTCCAGATCAGCAAATCTGTATTGACATTCTTCTGCTGAGCAGATCCATAGAGGAGCTGGCTGTGGAACTTGGGAGCACCATTACACTTCATGTTTCTCTTGACTGTGTGAACTGCTGATCTAATAACTAACACTTGTTCTGAGTTACAGGTAACACACTTAGATTAAGGTCTAGTGGTCTTAATTCTGTCCAAATGAAATAAGAATATATGAAGTCTTTTTTTCTTCTCTAGAATGAAGAACGTTTACGGCAGGCATTAGAAATGCTAGGGAAGGCATCAAGACTTCTGGTCAGAGGACGCAGGTATAGCTTTATCCCTTTTTGTTCTTTTAATGTAGTTGAACCTTAAAATGTGATTTTGATTATGCTTTTTTATCTTGGTGTTGTTGGATTTATGTACTATTGATTCTTATTTGAGACACGCTTCAAACTAAGATCAAGTTTCTGTGGGATATGCCATGTTCATCCAGGAACCACTTGATTTGTGTTCTGGGATGGGAGACTATGAGCGGACAGACTTTTGCTCTGTGTTTGTTGAAAGCACACAGACCAGTTTTCATTAATTCTTAAATTACTTCAGGGTTTTTTTGTTGGTTTGTTTGTTCATTTTCCAAAACTAATACGTAGAAAGTGCTTGAAAGTCTTTTATAGCTGTGGGATATAAAATGGAGAAATTAGGACTAACCTGAGGAAAGAAATCAGTTTGCAACAATCTGATTCTGGACTTCTTAAAGAAGAGTAAATCTTGGAGTCTCAGTGAGACAAGTTAAATTGTAAATTTCTTGCACCAAACTTAACCTTCAGTTCATCTTAGACTTGCTTCACTGAAACATTTGGTACTTTAAGAGCTATATTGCTAGTTCATGGATCTCAGACTTACAAATAGCTTATATTAACCTCAGGACATACAGAAATATGTTAGGGTATGTAACAAAGCATTAATCTTGTACAATGTTACAAAAAACAAGGTTTCTCTGAATAAATACCAGAGATGTTCTTAGCACATACACGAAAGGAATTACTGACTATATGTTTACCTACTCTGTTAGTAAGATCTACTGCTGGTTTTTAGTTGTGTTGCTTTTTATTCCAGTAGATTTGCCACTGTATTAGTTAAACACTTAGTAATTAGCCTTAGGTTCATTGTGCTGTATTCCTGGCACTGATACTCCTGTTTTTTTTGGTTTTTAGATTAGATGAGGCTGCACTGTCTCTTCAAAAGGAAAAAAGTATTTATAAGGAAATTGAAAACTACCCCACTTGCTATAAGGTAAATTCTAAGAGACAACTTCTGATAATACATCTCAGTTTTTTTTAATTTTTGTAGTTAATGACAGCTGACATCTGATCGGTACCTCTTCATTAAAGGATAAGTTTCTTGCTAAATGATGAGAGTTTGGGGTAGTGGTGTTTCCCCAAACTTTACTGCGCTTTTATAATTTTTAAGATAAGATGCTGTTACCTACAGGAGCTGTCAAAACCAAACAACACATAAAAAATAAAGATGTTATCAAAAATAACAAACTACAAAAACTGTTACTTGGGACAACAGTTTATTAAAATGTTATAGGAGATAACCTAATTCATACCAGCAGAGGAGATGGCTCTCTGCTTTTTCACTAGATTGTTCTGACTCACTTGTGTCAATATCTTAGGATGATTGTGGATTGTAATGACCTTTCTCATACTAGATATTAACAGTCTGCTATTTTTCTCGTATTTCATTGTTAATTTCTAAAGAATCATTAAGCTTACCTTTTTTTGTTTTGTTTTGTTTAGAAAACTATTGCTCAAGTCTTAGTTCATCTTCATAGAAATGATTATGTTGCTGCAGAAAGATGTGTGAGGGAAAGCTACAGGTAAGTCTACTTTGTGTCCTATAATTTTAAACTGAATGTTTCACTAGTGTAGATCTATCTTGCTTGACATTGTTCTTTCATACATTTTTAACCTGCACTGCTGTTGACTTAGTACAATAATAATGTTCCCTGATGTATGGCTATAAGGAATCTTTTTCACACATAACATTTAGCTGTAATGGCTACAGTGATTCTTCTTAACAAACTGAAAATACAAAGTCATAAAGAGCTAGTTATGTGTAACAGGGAAAATGAGATGGAAATTAGAAGTTCATCCCATGTTACATGAGAAAATGTTGGTGTCAAAATATGGATTAGTGTTTAACCCTGGCAATTCTTCTTATCAGCTTTCATTGGAACTTCAGTAGCAAAATCTCAAAACAACATGTTTTTACTTAAACTGTGTTTTTAGTGAAATGAACGTATGTATAAGTTAAATTGTACTACTTTACTTTTAGAAATAATTTTCAAGATCAGTATTTAAACGTCTTGCTTATATTTTCCAAATCGCCAGTGTATTTAAAAATCTAATATTCTTGTTTTGTCTTGACTCTGATTGTGGTCTTATTCTCAGCATGCAAACTACTATTGCTTAAAGTTTAATTTTTATGGATATGGTTCATGTACCTGAAGGAATTAACTCTTAGTTTCCTTCAGTATACCAGGATTTAATGGAAGTGAAGACTGTGCAGCACTAGAGCAACTTTTAGAAGGGTATGATCAGCAAGATCAGGATCAAGTTTCTGAAGTCTGTAATTCTCCACTCTTCAAATACATGGATAATGATGTAAGTAGGCAGATCCTGTGATGGTTGTTTTTTTTCAGATTAAGAGGGTTTTTTTTTCTTAGTAGAGGAAAATAAGAAGAGCACAGTATTTATTGTGACTTGCTGTCATGCTGCCCTGTGGCTGTGAGCTTCCTGTATTATTTTGCCTGCCAGTGATGGTGCTGTCTGTCTTTCAGATGGTGTGAAGGATTAGAACAGCTTGTTAAGGATTTGCTGAATTTGTTTAATGAGTTGACCAAAATTCAGTCCTCTTCTGCTTTCTTCCAGTTTGCTGCTTCTGCTTTTTCTCAGAAATACCATGCAGCAGATAAATGTGCATAAACATGAACAGAGCATGATGCCTAGAGGATGGCATCATTGAATGTTTTTTAGCATTGCTTATTCTTATCAAGGTACTCATTCAGGAAAGATTTTGAATTTGGAGCAAGTAGTTGTGTCTCCTTCCCCACCAATTTTTTAAAAATTACATTAGTAAATTGTAGGAAGTATAAGATAGGAAAGGTGTGAACTAATGGAAACATCCATCCCTGCCAAACCTTGTAACAGTATTGACTAATTTTACTTTGCTGAATAGTAAAAATTAGGTTACTAGTCTTGCTGAACAACATTTGTAAGACTTTTTACATGATCTAATACTAGATAGTGTATGAAGAGCTGCATACTGTAATTATTTCTTTTCTACATAAAGCTTGAACCATAGAAGCTATGTGGCCAATTTACTTGATAATAAACAAGCATCATACAGATCTTGTATCCCATTCTCAGAGTATTTGAGAGAGAGAAAAATGAACCATTGCAATGAAAAATGAATGTTTATTCCGAGCTGGAAAAATATGCCCTGAGAGCATCATCACTGTTTCTCTACTGAATATTGCCTGCTTGCTTATTGTGAGCATCAGCCAATTCTATGATGGTACAGAAATTAAACTTGCCTTGTTATTGCCAGTATGCCAAGCTTGGTCTTACCTTGGTGGTCCCAGGAGGTGGAATCAAGAAGAAATCGCCAAACGCTGCCCAAGACAAAGCCAGAGGACCAGCTGCAGTGGGCTCTCATGCTGATGAGGAAGAGGATGAATATTCTGGTGGACTGTGCTAGTTACAGACTAGGTTGTCTTAAATCGATGCTGAGCATATCCAAAGGTACCAGATTTACCAGAGCTTCATTGCAATTGTGATATGGGAATCCTAATATTAATTTGGCAGCTTCTGGGTGCAATGCAGGAGAAAAAGCATGATTGTACCTATCATCTTGAAACATCTTTGGACTTCATCTCTTACCTGGTAGGAGCTACCTTAGGGCCCTGCCTTCAGCTGACGGGAAAAAAATTGAGAAAAGTTTTACTAAAAGCACAGTTTAAAAGAAACCAAAACCTCAGAAGCACTGGAGGGAGAGTGGTACAAAATTTTAAATGCTGGATTTAAACAGCTGACACTTTTGGTCCCAGTAAGATGTTTGTGGTTGCTTTTGGAGTTAAATGAGTATGATCATTCATCTGGCTATTTATCTTGTGTTTAAGACCATTTAAGGCAGACTGTGCCAGGCAGGATTTTTACCTGTGTAAGCACTAGGGGGAGCATTCAGTTTGTTTTCAACATGTTTTTACTCCACTGGGGTGGTATTATTTTAATATCTTGTTCTTTACAAGCAGTATCCATATGAGTGGAGGAAACACTAAGTCAACTAGATTGAAGTTTTCTTGCAAGCTTAAAAATACACTCCTATTTTTCCTCTTAAGAAGTGTATTGACCTGAAGTCTTTGGAAATAAATGTGTCCATAGTGTTTGTGATGTGCCCCTTAGGAAAGAACAGAGTGAGCAACCATTGTTAGCAGTGTTTTTGAAGTGTGCCATAACCAAAAAAAGAAACTGAAGTTAGCAGGTAACATACACTGAATATAAACTTCTGAAGACAAATGTTTAACAAAAACTTAGGTGGAATGTTTCAGTGGTATGTTTGAGTTTGTGAGTGTCCTAGGTGTTTATTTGCTAATCAGTATGCTAGTCTATGAAGACATTTGATTCTTTCATATTTTGAAAGCATAGGACAGGCATTTTTCAAACAAGCTTAGAATCCAAGGTAACCAAATTTTAATGCATCCTTTCCATTTTTATTTGGTTTCAAGTCATCATGTGCTTTGCAAGCTTCTTAAGTGTCTTAAATCTGTTTCACCATCTTATGCTTAAAAGTTGTCAGCTCTAGACTGTGGCTTGTTTCCTCAGCAGGAGCTAATCAAGGTCTGCACTAGGGTGACATCACTTGGAATCCAGCAGGGATTTGTGTGTGATGCCCAAAGCTCTGTAAACAAGAGACCAAAAGCACAGTGTTAAGTGTTGCAACAGTTTCTGCCATATTAAGGAGTTGGATGTCATAAAAAATATCAAGCATATCTCTGACAAAATTGTGTCAGGCATAATTGTGATAAAGGTACAACTTTTAGAGGGTTAAGACTCAGTTTCCTTGGGGTGGATAGCACTCAGTAGCATTGAGATGGGAGCACAAACTGCAGCATAATTTGCATGCAGGGCTGCTGTAGAAAGTCACATTATTCAATTCAATGGGTGTTCAAAAACCAGTATTGTGTATTTGTCTTGTGTAATAATAACCATGAGTTTTAAAGCTATTTAAGATGCACCTGTAGTTCTTCAATATCTGATGGGTAATTTCCCTTTGTTATTTATGATGTATATAAAAGTTTTGGCTCTATGAAATTTTAGGAAATTAATTGCTTTTCTCTGAGAGTGTTTGCAGATATACATGAAAGATGGTTTTGAAGACTTTCCTAGAATTGTAGAGCTCTTCTGGAATTTTTGCCTTTGAAGCAACTCACTTCAGTTTAACTGAAGGTAAACTTCTGCCTTCTGGATTTGTTAATCAAGTTGAACATACACTTTTTATGGGGAGTCTTTATCACAGGTAGAAAAAAATGCACATGTAGGAACTCAGGGAACACTAAGTAATTTTCTTAAAGGATTTCCTGCTCCTTCTAGTTCTGCAAGCAGTTTTATTGTGTGATGCCAAGGAGTCTGCTTTTTGTGTGTGTGAACAATTGCATGTATCTGAAATGATGAGGGCATAAGAAAACTGGGAACTTTGTGTGCTTCTGTGGAAGAATTTGCAGTTTTATTTAAACTGTGCTTGTAACACTAACAGGTCCTTAAAAGAAAAATTAAAATTCATGTGTTACATTTTTAAAACATGATTTCCATATGGCTAAAAAAAAAAAATAGATGCAACACTGTCTTCCTCCCTCCCTCAAGTTGTTTTTTTGTTCTGTGCCAAGTGTGGAAAATCTGGGACAAAAGTAACTGGTACTAAACATGTTAAGCTGCCATTGAATTGACATTTCTGATTCTTAGTAGTAGAATCTTTAATTGCAATGTCGCTGCAAAGACCAAATCTGCAGAAATGGAAGTGTCTGAAAATAAGATGGTCTATTTTATATAACTTATTCTCATATTTTAGACAGTGAAAGTGTGTTAGGAATGTTAACTGCCTTTTAGTAAATGTTTAACTATAGAAGAAACTGTCTGTATATTATGTGTTAGTGTTTGTTTCTATCTTTCAAAGCAATTTGCACACTTATGTAAATACCATTTAAGTGATCTAAAATGGAAAAGATAACATTTACAGCAAGAGTTTCCAAAACCAGTGTTGACTCTAAGAAAATAATAAAGTTAAATTGTGCATGAAGGCTGAGCAATGGCCGATGCAATGTATATGTAAAATCAGAAGATTTCTAAATTATCTGTAACTTAATACTCAGATGATCAAGTGCAGTGTGAAACCTGTGCTTTACTTGTTCTTTTTCCAAATCTGTGGTGTAATAGAGTACAAAATGTGTTTGTAAGAGCTCTACAGATGCTGCCTCTTGAGAAGAGGCTGTGTGTTTCACCAACATGAAAAATAAAACTTGAACTTAATGCATGTACTGTAGCTTTCTCTGTTGTTGATCAGGTCCTGCTGAGGACCACCATTTGAAAATGAATATTAATTATATTTAATTTGTCACTGGGGTAGATTTTCAAAGTGGTTTTTGGCATGAGAATGCAAGCTTGTCATTATTCGGTTGGATCCAATGAGGAGTTTGAAAAACAGCTAGGTTTCACACAATTTAAGGATGCAAACTCTGTAACTCTTTGGAAACTTTATAATTGTAGAAAAACCACCTTTTCTACTATTTTAAACTGAAACTTGCTGGAATATTTGAAGGCTGAAGAATCTGGCACTGAAGTTCTAGAGTGTAACAGGAGTTGTTCTTTAGATGCTGCAAATATGCAGCTGTATAAAATTATAAGAACTAAGCTGCTCTCAGGAAAAAAAGCCTTGTCATCTAAATTTATAATAAGTAGTGAACTTTTTTGGATGCAGGAAATGGAAAAAACAAGCGACCCCAACCTCTACGACTAGTAGTGGTAATAAAAGTGGAGGAAGTAGATGTAACTTTAGAGAGCAGAAGGGAGCCACTTGGGATCTGTGGTTTGAGCCTGAGCAGGGACATGACATTAATCTGTGAGTCCATGGTGTGTAGGGGCCAGCGTGGCCTGGAGCGGGGCTCGTCTCTCCCTCTGCCTCGGTACCTGTGGCAGAGGATGTGCAGTGCTCTCTGACCCCTTCTGCAGGGCTGGCGGGGCTTCGCTTCTGAGCCGCCGCTGTTGCCGTGCCGTGGTTTCCAGGGCAGCCGCAGCCTGCAGCGGGAGCGGAGAGGCAGCTGCGAGGCTGCACGTACGTTTTGGGAACATGTGGCTGCTGTGATTCATCTGCTGATCCCGGTGGGAATACTGGTGAGGAGCGTGGCCGGCTCCGCAGTGCGCGCTGCCAGCGTCTTCCCTGCTGTGCGACCAGTTTGGGCTGCGCGACAGAAACCTTCCACTCCTAGAGGGACAGAAGCGGGCCCCAGCCGTGTGCACAGTGAAAATGGGTTGCCTTTAGCTGCCTTGCTTGTTTTCGGCTTGTGTTTCCGTGCCTTTATTTTGCGTTGTTTCTGAGCGCTGCGTAACCCGGCGCGGATCTGTTCTCCCAAGGGCGTTGTTCCCTCTTAGCGCTAGATGGTGCCGCAGAGCTGGCGCGGGCCTTTCCTCCGCTGCCGGCAGCCGCTGCTCCGTGTCCAGAACAGCTTCTGCCTTTAAATGTGCTCAGCTGGAGTATTGGTTTGGTTAGAGATATCCGCACGGGGACCTGCTCTTGCTGCTGCTTCTCGTGGCTTGAAACACCTGCCTGAAGTCGTACAAGTCAGCTTATGAAGACAGCTTAGGTTGTTGTGTTTTCACTTCTCAGAACATGGGCCTGGGAAATTGAGTGATTAAGAGCCAGGTTATGCATAGTGGATGGGTGGGCAAATAAAACAGTAGCCAGTGTGCACTATAATCTGTTAAAAGAAATTTTCAACTTCAGGGCTGGCTGATTCTGCTATGGCTGGCACTCATACTGCAGCCACAAGATTTTATGAAATACCTTGTGGACAGAAATCAACAAGTATAGGGGGCAGGGAAATTAACTGAAAATGGAAGGAGTGAGGAAGCTGGTCATCAGGCAATGGTATGCTGAGTGATGGAAGAGAGAGCTCCTGCTGTAATTTGCTGAAAGGAGTTTGCTTTTAAAAAATATGCCACTTCCTGAGAGGCAGGGAGGGAAGGATGAGGACTGGCATGACTGCTCTCTCCATGCTGGGGAGAGGTTCTGCTGCTGTGTGCCATGTGAGGCAGTATGAACACAGATGCATTACATCCTTTGCCTGTCACTGACTGGAATTTAGGAATGAAAGGTGAAACTTTATAGCAGCAGACAGGGACTTCTTTGTGTGTGTAGCTGACAACTTTCTAGCCAATGCTTGCTGTGCTGCACTGCTCAACAAATGTCCCAGAGTAATTGTGTTGGTAATAATAGAGCAGAGAATTCATGAAGTGTAAAGACCTATGATACCCCATGTGTTTCATGGGTGCCAACTATTTTATTTAATTGACCCCCATCCAGTAATTTTGTGGCTCCTCTCTTGTGTCAATGTATGATTTTCCAGGCTGAATAACTGGAGAAAGAATGAGGATCCTCTCAGCTGCACTGGAGCCCAGAGCACAAGTTGGGTTTGTAAAGAGTGAGTAATTAAAGCTGGGTGGACCTGGGGGGTAAGGCAGCTGTGTAGCAACACCAACTGAGCAAAATATTTTAAACCTTTAGTAACAGAGCTGCAGAAAAAGTAGTATATTTTAAAATTCTCCTTTAAGTAAGACATGATCTGGTAACTTCTGCTACTGCCTTAATGTTTATCTTCCCAAACTCACCAGATACTACACCTCGTGGGAATTCCTGAGAAGTTGTTTTCTTTGAAACACCATCAAACAGTTGTTCCTCACCACTTTGAAACACTTCAGTCTAATCTTGATACAAGACATGAGTTTGGTGACAGGCCCTGCTGCTGAGAAACATTGGAAAATGAAAGAAAACATCCTTGTTTTCTGGTGATTTGGGTTTTTTTTTCCTTTTTAGATCTTAATATTCTGTAATATAAGGATTTATTTTTCACTTTGTAGCTCATGCATGTTAGGATGCAATCTGAAATTCAGATAACTGTTTTTCTGTATCTGTCGTCCTGTGGCCATTAGGGAGCAAAAGATTTCTTGCACACACCAGTCACTTTTTGGTTCTGGGTATGCTAACACAGAACTACGTGTGATCTCTTCATGGATACGCTGTCAAACGGCTTCACATCTATCTGATTTTGCTACCTTTTCTTTCCCCTGGAGATGCCATGATGGTGTTGGAACAGGTATGAATGCCTCATGGCTGAACAAAATCTGGTATTAATGACATGCAACCAAAGTAGTAAGCACAAGTAGCAGCCTGAATGTGCACACATGCCCTATGCTTATCCCTACTGGCATTTATAATGTGATAATTTTTGTTCTAGAAGGTCATGGATATCTAAATCAGGAGCTGTATTTCAGAAGTAGTGTTTCTTCACAAGACTGAAGCGCAGAAATGGCGTGACTTGAAATTTACTGTAATTTGGGCTATGCATTAATTGCTTCAACACTTTCAGGGAGGTTTCTGTTTCCAGGATAAATTTCTATGTATCTGTTTTGCAGTAAACAGATATGGGGAAACACTCCACATCTGTGATCACTCCACTGGACTTTGAAATAGTTTGTTTAAAATGTAAGAGGGGGGAATTCAGAGTAATTTTTTTCAGGATATTTCAGGAATAGTGCCTGTTGGATTTTGTCTTTCTGAGTTTGTACTGTGGATAATTCCACTGATAACTATATGTTGTACTGTATTGCTATAATAAAAAAAATTGGCCACTTTTAAATATAGATAGTTCAGCTACTATGACTTTGATCTTTATGAACCAGAGTATAGATTCACTATGAGTGAAGAATAGACCAAGACTGGGTGGCAATGTGATGGAAGGGAATGAACTTAGAGAGAAGAAACCAAGGAGGATTCCTTGAGTACTTATGCCCTCTTCTGATTTCCTCATCATAACCGTGAAGAAGGGTGGAGAAAAGCTGGAGGCATAATACGTTGTTTGACAAATAACAGAACAGCAAGATGAATCACACATCTGATAGCTTGTGTAAATCTCAGAAGTCACCATTTTTGTCAGACACTTAAAGGTAGTTTGAGCATAATTCTGATACAAGGCATTAAGGGAAAGCATTTTTTATGATGTCCCTTCAATTAATGTCAAATTTATACTATTCTGTTCTAATGCATTTATTCAGTGGAGTTGCCAGATGCACAGCAACTGAACGGTGAGTCTAATAAAGGGGATCGTGTTCGCTGCATTGTTTCCTTTCCTTTTTAGTTGTGTGCATTTTGTCTTTGCTGCAGACGCAGGAGTGTTCCTTGTAGGCTTTGCTATATATCACTTTCTGGGGGGGTTGTTTTGTTTATGGGAGGGTTTATTTTTTTTGGTTTTGGGGTTTTTTTTTTGGTTTCTTTTTTTTTTTTTTTTCAGTTTATGCTGAAGAGAAACCAAACCTTTGCTTGTGTGGATATTCCAGTAATTTTTCACCCTTTTGACCATTTTCCGATGGGTTCTCAGCATCTTATTAAAATCATTGCTTTTTAATTGACAGAGTGCCTAACTTGGTTTGTGTCCATTGAAGACAAACAGTAGTAGAGCTAATGTACTATCATGGATCTGGAGCAGATGGAAAAACTCACGGTCTTCGTCAGGAATCCAGGATGTGCTGTGTTGGTGGCAGAAAGGCTGGCATTTTGTCACTGTTTTCCATTTTTGTCTTTGACCAAATATAAATAACAGGTGAATACGACACAAAATCATTAGATTTAGGCCATGCCCATGTTGACAGTTGTGGTAGATCAAATGAAGGTTTAAATTTAAAATATACAAACTGTTTTTGCACCCTGAAGCAGACTTTTAGGGGCTCTATACTACATATATCTATTTGTCACCAAACTCTTTTTGAGTGTGGAATTCATACTTCCTTAAGTTGGTGTGGCCCACTAATATAGTACATGCTATATGATACAGAATTACAGCATTTTGAGACGGCTGGGTTAAATGTGAATTAATTGCTTAAAATAGGAATGCCATGGTTTTGTCAGTCTTCTAAGTTATTTCTGTGTAGTTATTTGTGTCTTTGGCTCTCTTCCTGATTTTCCAAAACTTCATTTGTAAGTAGTTTTTAAAGACGTTGATATTCCTGATTTCTGTATGAATGGTTGGCAGTATCTGGCAGTGGTTTTCTCTTCAGATGAAGATTTAAGCTACTCCTAGACAGCTGTGGTATATTTTTGTTCACCTCGTCAATCTCTATATTACATTTGTCCCTATGGTTCACTTTGTTTAAGCAATGCCACATTACATGTCAACTGTGTGAGTCAGACTGTCTTACTTCATGGCTTTCAAAGTGTTCTGGGCTTTTTTTGGATGAATGACTGGCAGCCTGTGGACCTTTGGCAAACTCTGATAGCCAGGCTGTAATCAAATTGTTTGGAGCAGAAGTCTAGGACAATTCTTGATTGTAATCTTGTTTCTGCTGGTTGAGCTCTTTAATATAAGTGTCCAAATGTATGAAGGAGAGGTTCCATGAAGAGCCTGGAAGCTGCACATCCCATCTGCACTGAAGTTAAAAGAATCAAAGGGTGAAACTTTTGTAACCAGCAGGAGAGGATGAAGCACTGTGTTAGTCTGTGCACAGATCTGTTCTCACCCATGAGTGCATATGCCTTGAAAAAAATCATTTTCAGGAAAGGACAAGAAATAACTAAGATAAGGAAATGGCATTTATTTTTTATTCCTTCAGCGATACAGGTTGTTTTTTTTTTTTTTTAGTTTTATGATAGTTATGGATGCTTTTGTAGCTAATGTTGCAATCACAGAGCTAGAAGTAAATTCTGAAGTCTAGTTCCAGATCTGGATCATCAATTGAATGTCCCTGGAGCTCAGTGTGGGAGATAAGTTGGAGTCCAGTGTTCTTCAAGTGCATGTTAAGCAGTAAACTCTCCCTCTGCCTTTCTCTTAGTCTCTCTCTCTCCTGTTAATGTATTTGCCTACCGACAGAATACAGCAGATCCTCAGCTGTGCAAGGTGCGCAGCCTTGAGGCAGCCAACTGTACCCACTGGCCAAAATTCCTGCAGTGAAGGATTGCAAACTTTTGGCTTTCCACGCTTTCTCCCAGACAGGCCTCCATGACAGGCAAGGGCTGGACTGAGACTCCTGTATGTATTTATCAGTCACAGACTCCCTCTCTTGGGGGAAAGATACTCACCTTCTTCTTCTGTCAGGGTTTCTAAATGCTGGATTGTGCTTGCCAAGGCACTGAGTGGAAGAGACAAGTGGACAGGGAGATTGAGGCCAAGGATGAGTTGGAGGTTGAAACAACATCTACCATTTGTCAAGGTCATTAATTTCCAAGCAAATTGTCTTTGAGCTTATTGGGGCTGTTTGAGTTATTACTGAAATGCAGCAGTTTCCAGAGATGAAGGATCCACAACATAATAGTATGCAGAAACCCCACAGTGCAGTAATATGAAAAATAGTTCTCTCTAAATACTACTACAGCTAGATTTAAAATAGGAATTTGATGTTGTTTAGACTAATTACTGGACTGATTAGCCTTCCATCATCACTTCTTGTTCTGCTACATGCCTTGGTTTGGCTTTTCTCTTCTGTCATGAGAATTTATTGTTACATATTGTGGCCATAACCCTGTTACACCCAGTGATCCTATACTGGCTTGCTGTCCTTGTGTTTGTTACGTATAAATTGCCATGTTTCATTCTGTTGGTTTAACAGACTGTTAATTAGACAGTTCCTAAGCAGTAATGCCAGGTAGGAATAAATCTGCCAGACAGTAATGTTGCTGTAACTCTCCAGTTATAGTTGAGTGGGTAACCTCGGGTCAACAGCATTTGTATTCTGCCTTTAGCAAAACCAGGGCTGAATGAAGAGTTCTGGAAAGGTATAAACATATCTGAAGTACCGGCATTCAGAAATATGAAAAACCCTCTGAACATTATGCATTGAAATCTTTAGCACAATCTGATATACTGTCTATTACAGTCAGTCCTTAGTTAATTGCTCACATTAAAATACTCCTAAGACCTGGAGTCTGACATTTTTTGGCTTCCTCCCCTTCCTCCATGCTTCTCTTGCCCGCCTCCTCNAAAAAAAAAAGGAAAAAAAAGCACAGTAGTTCTCCACTTTATAAGACAATCTCATAAATTACCATGGTGGAGTTAGTTCTCCAGCTGCCTGTGACCTGCTGGGTATTTGTTGGGAAAAAAAATCCTAAGAGTTTCATGGCTCAATATGCATGATTCTCCATCCTAAAGTTTGGACTGGATTGATTATTCCCCAGTTTAAAATATTTTCCTCTTTCATTCCAGGAGTAGTAACATTAACTTAATCCCAGGGAACCTGTCACTCAAAATGCAGATAACATTGGAGATGTAACATAATTGGAGAGAAGAGCTGGCAATTCACCCATAATTTCAAAATGTTATTGGTCTCTGATTACCACATTAAAAGAAAGCCTGGTTCATTTGATGCATAACTTACTAACCAAGAATTGAGTTAATTTTAATTGAGGACATTTGAAAAACTGTTCAGCCAATGCTAGTGTTGGTGTTGTTTTTTCAGTGTTAAGAAGAGTTGGAAAAACACACACACGTCACTGCCCCAAGGTCAGAACTTTCTGTGAACCTGCAACACAAAGTTGTGCATCACAGGAGAAGCAACTTGTACCTGATAACCCATGAAACAGGAAGGATGCTTATCAGCAATAATCTGCCTTCTGCCTTTACTTTTTATCCTGGTTCGTTTTGTTTCATTTTCTGAGACATGCATTTTATAATGTTTTAGATGCTTTAGACTGGGAGTGATGGTTGAGAAGCAATCCAGCCAGGATGAGGACAGGGAGCTAGGGACACAATCTCCTCCAGACTTTCTCTCTTGAGGTGAGAGGTATACCATTCATTTTGATCCATCTACTTCTTCAGGTAAAGCTGCAAATATTGGAAAAAGGATGACCCACAGAAAGCGGGAGATAATGCTCTGGTGGCTTCTCTGGATATAAAATATGAACTCATGGGACTGATTGGTCCTTTTCTTTTGCTCACCCACTTCAGTTTACCTCTCTTCAGCCCCTGGAAGGAGATAGAGCAATGAAATCAAGGCAGAGTATTGTGAGAAACTAAACTCCTCATATGGGGCAGCTGAAGAAGTCAAGCATCTGATAGTAATCGGTTAGTAAATTAAATTTTAACAACCTAGAGGTTGCATGCAGTCCAGTCCTGCTCCCCTAATATAAATCACTCCGATTTTCAAATATGAAACACATGTTTTCTGTCTGACCTTGTCTTTTATGGAGCAGCGGAGATTGCAAACGCAGATGCTCAGGTTTGTCTGCTTCCTTGGCCGCCGAGGCCGTAAATGGCAGCTTTGCTCTGGGAGCGCACGTGACGCTGACATTGCTCCGCACTGGAGAGCAGATACGGCTACAGGCAGCAAAGCGGGGCTGGATCCTGTTCAAACAGCTCCTCTCCCTTTAGGCCTTGTTCACCCAGGGCGGGACTCTGACCTCGGATCGCAGGCCTGGCCTCTCTGCCTTTCCTCGCCTGGGAGGGGGATGGCAGCTGCCCCTGTAACATGGCTCACAGCAGAAGGCTGGCAGTCACCTGCCCTCTCTGCCTGCTGCAAAATGCAGATTCTACCCCTTTCACAGCTGTTCTGGCTTAAGCCCAACAGTGATGGACCACTCTGGCTCAACTGATCCCTGATGGCTCTCCCCAAGCTTGTCCCCTGGAGCCACAAGCTCCAACATCCACTTGAGCACTGTCACCAGTACTCACCCTTCTCCCAGAGGCGTTCAATGGACCTGCCCAGTCAGTTTTCCCTTTGAGAGCCAAAGCCCTTGTACTGTTTTCCCCCAGGACGAAGCTGGGGCTCCCTGCATACCATTTCTTCCCTCTTTCTCATCATAAGGACATGTCCCAGTCTGACACCTAATTTTTAGCACTGCTATTCTGGAGATGAAGGGGAAGCTGCATGTTTAAAGCTTCAGATCTGCTCTGACTACAGTCAGTGGGAATTTTCCTATGTAGGTGCTAAGTATTATTCAGTGTAAGCAAAAATTGGCCCCTTAGTTGTAATTTTTTTTTCCATTATAAATCAAATCCTCTCTTTAATTTTTGCTTGAAACCTTTCCTCCTAGAGAGGAATTTGCTGTAGCTATAACATTGTCATGAACTATTCCAGCCACGAGAGCTTGAAAATAGTTTTTTTCCTTTCTAGATGTTTCTTAGGGAGTCTGACTTGGTCTAAGGCCTGTGTGATTTATTGATGTATTTTTGACCCATAGAGTGATGTTGTTGGGAGAGCAAATGGTTTTGGTCCTGAGACCAGCAGCTTCGTAGTCTGAGGGGTTAACAAAAGCTTCTGATGAAAGCACGTGTTTTAATGCCCATGTATCACTGCTCCCTAGGGCTTAATAGGACAGCTTGATAAATTAAAGTCCTGAACTTGAACTTCCTTATACCACCAAAATAAAGCAAGCCTTGGCTTCAGGGGAAGCTGGGGCGTGCCTTCCCTCATATGTGTTACAGCACGAGGAAGGGGCACTGTGGGACTCTCCTTCAAGGAAAGGATAGTAGACCTCCCCATCTTCAGTCACACTGTCCCATCAGGGTGTTGGTGATCTGTAAGACCCTGTGTTGGAGTCTGGGAGAGGAAATAGAGGCAGTGGGGATGAAGGGAATAAGAACCAGAGAAATGAAAATGTGCAGAGGCCAAAGGCTGGAGCAGGACCGTCACTTCAACCTTTGCTTTGAAGAGACAAAGTTCTTAAATAATCTCTGAAAACTCCTATTGCCTTCTGTCCACACCTGTGAACAGGATGGGACAGTAAGGACACATCAGTGGGATAAACAGTCAGTACCAAGGTTCTAGCACTGACATCATGTGTGATTTGGGTATTTTGCAGTGATCTAGCTCTAGCCTGGTCCTGTGCATCATTTTTTGTACTCCTCCATGACCACTCCTATCACATCTCCTCCCAAGAAGGAAAAGGGTTGAAGGGAAAAGAAGTCTGGTCCCATGGACTGAATTGCCTGTTAGAGGTTGTAGCACATTTAGTATGCACCTGCAGAGCACCCTCTGCGTTAGATTCAAATGGAACGGATTTGGACAATGTGCTACAAAACCACCTCGTAACACAAATCAGAGTTTGGCAAGAGGGATCTGCTTGGGAAGCTGCCCTCAGTCCCACACTGCAGATCCAAACTGCAAAGCTTCTGCTGTGGACACCCCACTAACAAGAAAATGGACATTTACATTTTACGGCAAAGAGGAGTCCCCAGAGAGCCCTGTGATATCTTCACACTAAGCAACACTTAACAAGATTTTCTTCTAAAAGTATTTCATAGCCATGTAATGTCTGGAGAATTGCTTTGAGGTGGGAGGGAATCCTTTAAAGCACTTTGGTTTAGTCGAATGAAAGAATTTAGTCTTGTGACCAACAGTACAGTCTGTAGTTCAGCATTGCTTTGGATGTTCACTGATCATCTTAAATCTTACTTACATTACTGATCTTTAAATCTTGCTGATTGCATGAGGCGTATGAAGCTGCCTTTGTGCAGACTTCTGTCAGCAGCCTTATACTTTTTCAATGCCTTCTTTCTTGTACAGGATCTTCAGCATCTTTTTTTGTGTGTAGTTAAGGCTTTATTATTATTATTTTTAAAGGCTAGAGTTCTAATTTCCAAGCTGATTAAGTCCTTATCAAAGTTAAATGAGCCTTTGGAGTAGTCAAATATATGGTAAAGGTGGAAATTAAGTTTTCACCCATTGGAAGTTTTTATTGTAATTTTTTTAGCATAACATCCCTGCACTAGCCACTTTATAAACTGATATCATTAATGTATCTTGTAATGTAAGGATCCCTTTCCAGTCATTCTAGGGACATAACTATGCAGTCATGTCTATTAGAGGACTACAGTGCATGTAGATTGTAATTTCATGTAGGAAGCTAGACTGATGTACTTTATTCTCTAGAATAAAAGGCTTCTTTTATTTGAGATTATGTCTTTATCACTTGTTTTAGGCTTTTAAACCTGGAGATGTTAGTCACTAACGCCTATTACTGTAAAAACTAAAAGCTAAACCTTCTGTATGAATTGCTGTTGGTTGACAGGTTCCTGCATTTCAGTATAATTTCAATTTGTGTGTTGTTACTGTCTGGATGTGGTCTGTAGTTCTGCATTAATTTAAAGTAATAGCACTGGAAGGATTTGTTCAGGGTTTGGTTTTTTTTCTTCCTTGTATTGCTTTTGAGGGAAAAAGTGTTAACAGCAGCCTTGGTTATGATATGACCAAGAACACGGCAGCACTCTCTAGTGAAATTCCCATTGCAGTGATGTTTGCAACCAAGTATTCTTTTATCCTATATTGTGCAGAGCCACCAGGCTGATGAAAACAGACCTGCAATCCATCAGTTCTGAGCTGTACTGCAGCGTCTCACTGTTGCACAGGCTGCCTTCATCACCCTGCTTCAGCTGACTTCTTTTAACACAAACATCGTATTCTTTTATTCAGCAAGCAAGCCCTTCCTAGCAGCTGCAGTGCCTCCTGTCAAACCTGAGACCAGCTGTAAAGTTGCTGTTGTGCTTGCTCGGTCCAAGGCTGCACTGAGCAGTCTGTGTTTGGTTGTGGAGGTGGCGTGGCTCTCTCCAGCTGGATCGTAGTGGCGCGGAACCATCCTGGGGAAGAGGCCATGACGCCTTGCATGCACAGATCCGTAGCTGTTTCTGTGCACTAACTGGCAGGGAAGAAGGGCAACAGGTCTGATGGGAGATTTTGGAGCCTTGCCTTTGTGCAGAGTCCTTGTTACTGCTTTGTGGCAACCAGAAGCTGTAGGGCTGGGGACTCCAGGCAGAGACGGCTGTACACAGGCTTGTGGAGTTGGCCTTAGAGACTGAATCTTTTGTGTGAAGAATGAGTGATCTCTGTGCCTCTGTGGTATCTGCAGCTTTTGGAAAAGGTGGCAGATGTGGGACTCCGTAAGCTTGCAATCTTTCAGTGCATTACACAGATTTTGCTTTGCTGGTCTGGGCAGAACCAGCTGTCTGCTACCTGCTGCTGACACGAGTCACTGGAACAGGGGGACTGCTCTAAAACGCTCCTGTTTGGGATTCTCCCAATAAAAGAGGACAGCTACCAAGTAGACTCAGCCCATCCACGATATTTTCAAATACATTCTAAGCAATCTGCCTTGAGGGAACATCTGAGTTTGGTTCCTTTTAATCACTAATTACTTAAAGGTCTGCTTTTGTTGAAAAAACCCCATACTGTAAACCTGCTAATGTAACAAATGTGTACACAATATCTATGCAATTCATATGGTTATATGTAAAATATACAAATATATGCATTGCATTAACTGATACAACAATTACTTAATGCAGCATCACTCCTATATGTCACGGGATGACACACAAGAAAGATTTAATGTGTTTTTTCCAGCTGTGCTACATGGCTGTGAATCTTTGTTTCCTGATGGCTACATACAGGATCTAATGGGAGAGATTGCACAGACTATTTGCACAGACATTGCTGAAGGCTCCCATACTATTGCCTTTTTTCTTAATTAAGACTGCTGTTAACACTCCTTCCCTCAGAAAGTGATATTTAAATCTGAAGTGACATTTCCCCCTATACCCCTCCAATTTATCTGAGAGCACAAAGTTTCTACAGCAAATGCTGTGGTTTTCTTCTGTAAGCACCTTGAGGCCCAGCAAGCTGCTTCTGGCCACAGCTGAGCTGACACTGGCCATCCTGCTGTGACAGCAGCAAATTCCACTAGACCTCCAGTGCTCTTCTCTCTATCTTCTATAATTATTCATCTGCCTAAACTTATATGTATTTTTCCCTTTTTATTCCAGGCCCTGGGGAATTAGGGAGTTAAATTTTATTTAATGTCAATCCAATTGTCTAAAACTTTTTTGAGTGTGAACTGGGAATCCCTGGGAGAGGGCTGGAAGTCTTCCAAACTCATAAAACCTGCAGACCTTAGGGAGCTCTTGCATGAAGTTTTTCATTGTGGATTTCTTTGCCAGATCAGCTCTAAAACAGACTAGAGATCCTTGTGATGAAAGCTGAAGAAGGCTGAATGCTAAAGAAAATACAGCAGCTGCTGAAATGTTCAAGTGTGCAGTCAAAGCTGTACCTGACAGCAGAGAGAGATCCAAAATGCAAAATTTCATGGGCTAAAACTCACAGAAATATCAATTACTGGACTGTACAATGTAACTTCTTCAGATGAGCTTGTGTATTCAACTACCTGAAAGAAGTTTGTGGTGAGGTGGGGGTCAGTCTCTTCTCCCAGGTAGCAAGTGATAAGAGAAAATAGTCTTGAGTTGTGCCAGGGGAAGCTTAGATTGAATATTAGGAAAGATTCCTTTACTTAAAGGGTCGTCAGGCCCTGGAATAGGATGCCCAAGGAAGTGGCAGAGTCATCATCCCTGGAAGTGTTCCAAATAATATGTGAATATGGCCCTTGGGGACATGGTTTAGTGGTGGGCTTGGCAGTGCTGGGTTAAGGGTTGGACTTGATGATAGTAAAGGTCTTCTCCAAGTTCTTTGGTTCTATGATTCGATGACAGGACTTCAATAACTAAATCTCTTTATAATCTTCTCAAATCTGCATTCAGTTGTTGCCTGTCAGAAGTGTTGGTTTGTGCCATTGCCTTCTGATCTTAGCTGATTCCAGTGCTCCACCCTTTCTTTGCCTTTCCTTCTGTGTGTACATGTCTTGTGCTCCCATGAATTTGTGTATTTTAGAGAAAGGTCTGGCTGGTGCTTGGATCACTTCCCTTCTGTTTTCCCTACAAGATGATGCCAGCTGCTTCATACAGGCATTGGGCTAACCTGTTCACTTGGCTTTAGCTAGGATCAGCTCTACTATTTCACCTTCACATGAGCCTTACTGATCTTGTTCATCTTACTCAGAGCACTACAGCTACAAGTAAACAATTTGCTAGTAGTGAGCACAGAGACTTGGCTGTACAAACTTGTTGGCTCTGAAAGTAAGCCCTAAAGTTAAGTAAGCCAGAAGAATGGGCAACTAACTTCCTCTACTAGCCCTGGAAAAATACTTGCCCGAAAAGGAGATCTGGGCATCTCTTCTCAGTCGCAGCCTTTTTGTTAAGGTCCTAGAAATCCAGGGAGTTGTTTCCAACTCAGCTGGGTGATCTCTGGCATCCACTTTAAAATAAACAGACACATTACCCAGCAATGTCTACCTTCTCTGTTGCTTGCTCATTCCTCTTTAGGGGAGTTCCCTGTCTTCAGAATGCTGAAGATCTACTTTCCCCCTAGTTATTGCAGTACATCCAATAAATAATACATTTCCCTCTCTAAATTACATTTAATTATTCTGTCAAGGTTGTTTCAAGAGCATTCAGCAATCACAGGTAAAATCTGTATCTCCTTTTCCCTCTGCCTCCCTCTAAGATCTCCTCCTTGTTCAATTAGGAAAGTTATCTCTGGGAGTTTGGAGAGGCTGTATCTGCCTCCCAGCAAGAGACAGAGCTTTACCTAGGCAGGGATCTGCTTACCTTGAAATGTTACCTCTTCATTTCACTTGTAACTCAGCAGTTCAGAGGTAATTTCTGCCTTACGTTATTGAAGTAGCAGAGCAGAAAGGTTGTTTTGCGTGACTCACATATTCCACATTTTCTGTAAACTTTATTTTCTGTGTGGCATTTGCCTGATGCAATGAAATCACTGCTTACCTGATGCAATTTTTTTTTGTCCAGCCGGTGCAAAGCTGTAAAGACAATCTAACCTTCAACAGCTGAGGCTCAGACACTGCTGCAGCACATGGTATTTATAATCCTTCCACTTGATTAGGTGCTGAATGGTGTCTGGAGAGGCATATGTGATAATTCAGTTAACGTGAGTGGCTCTGTTTGAAAAAAGAGAAAAAGCTAACTAAAAAAAAGGGGGGAGAGAAATTACATCATGGATCTGTTCCCTAAAATACGTTTCTGTTCAGGGTCTTCCACCTGTGTTAGATAGTTTAAGCAGCCTTCAAGCTTTTAAACGATGTGTTGAGAATCAGTGCCCTAACAGCCTCCAAAGAGTTTTTTAGGAGTCTTGATCTTGTTTTTGACAGGCACCGCTGATGCTGATACTGATGTGAAGAGAGAGGCAATTCTTGATGTGCCATGCAATAACGGGACCTAGTTAATTATACTTCATTCGCCCTCCCCGCCTCAACTCTGAGGAGGCTCACGTGTTTCTGGTAGTAATGCTGTGTCTAAGTGCTCAGTCAAGGGCCATGGCAGCTTTGGCAGGGCCGAGGGGTGGCGGGGGACAGAGGAGCCTCCTGGCAGAGAGCAGGAGGCAGCTCCCCCCTGCCAGCCCCCTCCCCGCTCTCCCGCCCACGCCGGCATGTCTAGACTGCCGCCCTGCACGGGCAAGGACTCTGAGCTCGGCCCTTTCAAGTCAAGGAAAGCTCCCGTTGAGGGAATTTCACCTCAGAGACGAATGTGGGCTTAAGCATCCAGCGGGTTTATAAGCACTTTGTATCCCTAGGCTGTCCGTGCCTGCATTTTGCTGGCTCAAGGCCCTGAGCGGGTCAGTGCTTTGGGACATTATTGCTACCGGCTGGCAGCTGGACAACTTGTGTCTCATGAAGAAACTTCTCTGCCATTTCAGACCTGGTTTTGTTCTGACCCGGGGTGAGACGCACAGCTCCAAAGAGTTTTATGGGACAGGCTTGCCATAAAAAGTTGAAAGCCAAAAATAACTGTTTTCCCCCTCCCTCTTTTCACCTCCTGCCTTCCAAGCCAATATTCACGAAGGGCGGGGAAAGGAAGGGAGAGGCATGAGAAGACCGTCAGAAAGAGCAGTGCCTGTAAAGCTTTTGGGGTGGGCTGCAGCGTCTGCTTTGGTTGCTGAGTCCTAATGCATTTCACCAGTAATAAAGTTTCACCACAACATTGTTTTTGACAGAACTGTAACTCCTTTTCAAAACCACCCTCGGACATTTTATCAGCTGTAATAAGCACATGGATGGATGGATTGAAGAAGTAATAGTTACATCCTAAATGCAACCAGCACTCTCCACGGGAATTAATTTTGGAGAAATAACACTTCCCCAGGAGATGGTGATAGTGTGTTGCAGACGTCTTTAAAAACAGAGTCTGATGCGGTCAAGGAGAGGGAAGTTCAGTAGAAGAGTTTAGCAGCGAGGTGCTGGACTTGAACGTCTCTAAGGACAGAGATCCCCCAAATGTCTTTATCCCTTGTAGTTTTTTAAAAAAATTATTTCTCTTATCTAATGGGAATCTGTGGTGGGGCTTGTTTCTGCTGCCTCTTGTTCCATCACAGTGCACCTTGAAGAGTCTGGTTCCATCCTCTCTAAAGCCACTTACTAGGCAGTTGAAGATGGGAACTCCCTTTAACCACCCCAAGTCTCTCTGCCTATTCTTACTTGTTTCCTAACACTGTTTAATGTTTTACATTGTTTCCAGAGACTAGATCTGGGGTTAGGAAACAGGGTTAAATGTAGGCTTGCCCCACAAGCTGTATCCCACTGAGGGGCCTGGGGAATGCTGGAAGTAGAAGGAGAGCTTGTGGGAGAAAGGGTGTCATGGGGAAAGTGTGGTGACTCCTGTTTTAGGCCTTTGGATTGATCAGCATAAACATTTCCTATGGCTTGGAATTGAATGGCACTTAATCTTGATAGTAAAAGTCTGGAAACTAGTGTTAGTGATCACTGCTGGAAGGAGTCAGATTTTATGCTTTATAAAATGTTCTTAATAAATGCAGTACAGTTGTGTCTCATAGCCATCCTTTCTCTAGGCAGTTTTTTTTTTTCCCTGGAGTGGATGTTTTTCAGGAAGTGTGCATGATGGAGGGCCAGGTGCATAATAGTGTACCAGCAGAAATGGTTTACTCCCTGACAACAATGGCTCAGTGTGGGTTTTGATCCTTTTTTTTAACTGTTTCTCTGCAGCTGCAGGAGATGGTCCTGTGGAGAGGGCATGGGCTTGTGCAGCAGATAATGGGAACTCTGTTCCTCTTGTTTGCTGACCGGTAACTGTTTGTGAGAGAGGGTGAAGGTGAAGGGGTAATTTCCAGAAACAGAAATAATCAGATGCTTGCACCATGGTTCAGAGTGCAGTTCCCATTCCACTGGCTAAAAGANCTTTTCGCCTTGGAAAAAAAGATTTATTAAAAAAAAAAAAAAAAAAAAAAAAAAAAGATGAAAACTTGAGTTGTACTGCTCTTGATATCCAAACCAATTCTCTTCTGGTTTTATATAAAAATGGGATATAAGGTACAGTTGCTTTGGGAATCCATGCTTCTGTGAGTCTAATTTCTCAATCTGACTATTCCGTTATACATCTAAGTTGAGTGAGGCTATAAACACCTGCAAGCAAATGTTTTAATTGTTATATAAACAACATAAGCATGTATGGATGGCTTTTTAAATGGCATAAAGGACTGACTCTGGTAGTGTCTGCCTTTGTGAAAGTCAGGCACACCTGGATAGAGGTGCGCCTTCCATCGGTCTCGGAGCCTTTGTGGCAGTGATGCTGCTGCCACAGCAAAGCTGTACACCACCCTTCCCTCCACGGCATCTCTGGGGTTAAAAAGGGACAGGTGCAGTGGAGAGTCCTTGCCAGCTGTGTGTAGGTGCAGCTGCATTTGTCACCTCTAACAGTCATCCCAACTCACCCTCTCCAAAGCTGTTGCCCCTCTAATTTCCTCTTTACTGCTGCCTCATTTTTGTGGAGCTTATGTGAGTTGGGGATTTTACAGGCAAAAAAGGGTGGGTGGGTTTCATCTGTAGATTAAACTCAACCATGGAAAGCAGGTTTTTTAGTCATAAACTAGAGTGTTGGCTCAGGCTGAGTCACAGTGTCTGAATCTTGGTGAAGTGCAGCCAAATCATGCTGTTGATTAGGAACAACAGTCCTTGATCTATTTTGATCCATCCTGATAGGTTTCATAAGTACAGGTTGGGAAAACTGATGAGGGAAAAAAAGGTTCAGTTCCTAGTCAGCAGCAAGATGCAGTGCACTGAGAGCTGGCTAACCCCTCTGCTTTGTGGACCTTCCAGATGAATTTGTAATAGTGAAGGGAAGAATGGTTTTGGAAGTAGGTGTTGCCAGGTGAAACAGAAAACACATTTCTGTAAACACCACTGGTTGCATTTGATTTTTTTCCCCTCAGAGTAAAAACTGGTGGTTTTTCTTTAACAATCCCTCATGTCTGGTCACCCTTGCATCATTTTTCCATATTACCTGTTGCCATAGTATTCCAGAAATAGTGCCAATGTGATTTGAGATGAGTGAAATCGCACATTGCTGTGTGTTTACCTTTAAGTTGGACAATGAGAATATAATGGAAAACTGCACCAGATGTCTAAAACTAGCAGGGCTGAGAACTGTATTTGGGTGAATATATTCACATGCACCAGCTTTAGGTCTAACTTTAACTCCCTCGTTTAATACCTCAGCTCCTTGCATGGTCAGTGGAGAGAGACACCCCAGTTCAGGGTATGCGTGATCTTCTTCATGCATGTTCTTGTTTGCCCTCAACCATATAGGAAGCATGAAACTAAGTATTGAATCATTTTTCTGTGCTGCTGCCAAATGACTAGAGCTTCTCTTCAACAAGTGACCGTCAGAATATATATGTGTATGTGTGTGTTTTTCTTTTATCTTCCAGATACCATGTTGAACTTGCAGCCCCAAATGCAAGCAGAATTATTGTCTTTTCTTGCCCATGTGACCCCTACTAATCTGCAAGATGAAGAGTTGAGTAAATGAAGGCTCACAACTATTTACATGTTGAATAGTTCTGGTGGGAGCCAGTGCATGACTAATAAGGAAAAACTTCAAAATTGGGTACATCCTCTACAGATCTCTTTTAGAGAAGCTAATAATAAAATAATGAAAAAGGATGATTCAAAAAGCCATCTGAAAATGCATTTTGTCTCCTTGTTCACAAATATCCTTCAGTCATTTTCTTTTGCAATGCTGTACTTTCAGCTCTGCTGGATTTCCTCAGTTCTTTCATTGTGTCTTTTATTAGGGTGCGAGTGCAACTGTGCCATTTCAAAGGCGAACCTTTGGTGTCTCCCAGTGCCTTGTCCTAGTGCAGGAGTGGGAGCCTGCCTGGACAAGAGAGAGCTCGAGGCTGGACTTGCACTGGAAGTACTGGGGAGGAGGCAGGGCTAGCTGGCATTGAGATCTCTACATCAGAGCCCTGGCAGCTGTGAACTTGTGCAGATTTCTAGGGGACAGGGAAGGGAATCTGTGATGTGGCACACATGAGATTTGATGACAAGGGATGGAGCCCAGCAGTAAAAGCCATGTTGGTTGTGTAGGCATGAGGAAGAGAGAGAGCAGAGTCAAATCATGCAATAAATGACGATTTTTGACCTCTAGGGGCCCCATTGAAACAATTTTAAGTGATATATTTTGCCTATTCGTCCATCAGAGCAATTGGTAGATAGAAGCATTTCTTACTTTTTTTTCTCATCTAACCATTTGTTCCTTCATCTGTTTTCTTTTTTTTTTTTCTTCCCCTTTGAATAACAAGACCACAAGCAGCTGCTGGTCTCTAAAGCCATCAGCTGTAAGCACCATGTTTCTGTTCCACTGATGGTGAGCTATGAAATAAGAACAAAATCAAGTGGGATCTTTTGCAGATCCACTTGCCTTTTTGCTGCCCAGGTTACATGGTGATGTATCAAGCTTGCAGTATTTGGAGTTCATCCTTATTTTGTGACACTTCTTGAGGAAGAGTATTCTGAACCTATAAAGATAACTTTAAAAGGCTTTCTGTGGAAAGGAGAAAGGTACAGTCCAATTTTTGTCCAAACTTTCCATGTGTTTCCTTTTGATATGCAATGAACTTTACAACTGGCCTTCTCTTTTCTGTCTCTGATCCACCCATCCCTCCCTCCCTCCCTCCCTCCTGTCCCCAGCATTGTTTAAAACAGAGAAAATGTTATAGCTGGATGAGTATCTAGTTAATACACTGCCTTGACCTCCAAAGTTTAGACTCTACAAGATATTTAGAGATGTCAGCTGAAAGGGTTCATAAATATTTTAACTGCATTACCTCATCCTTGCTGCCACAACATTAAAAATGTGCTTTCCCTGAATGTTTGCTACAGAAGTCTGACAGTCACGTCTGTGTCTGCTGGCAGCTCCCTCTTCCATCCCAGCACGAGCTGCAGGAGGCAGCAGCTTGAAATATTAATGAGAGCTAATACAGCAAAGTTGTGCTCTTGAAAAACAGAGAGAGAGAGACATGCACACACATGCACAGATGCACACTGTCCATGCATGGGTGTGTTTGATGCACTTGAACATGCAAGGCAAGATGCTGAATTGCATAGCAGGCATTAGCTGGTGCCCAGCGATTCAGCACATCCAGCACAGCTGGGCTGCCTCAGGCCCTACGGAGGTGTCAGATCCCTCACAGTAAAGCCAGATTCCCTCTGAAAAATGATACCACCTCATGAAAGCCTTTGAAGGGGGTTTGGGTTGGAACCACAGCACTGAGAGCTTCACACTAGGAGGGGATACTCATACATTCATTGGTGGTCTCCCACACCAAGGAAATGAAAGGACTGTGTGATTCTGCTTGTGAGGAGAGGCAGGAAGAGATAGCTGGTCACAATACTTCTGAGCTCTGTGTGTGATGTGTGTCCCTCTAGATAACCAATCCTGGTTTGGGCTTATGATCTGGTGAGTCCAGAGCCTGGGCTGGGACAGGGTTAGTATTTTCATTTTGTGCATTTTTTTAAGTATATCAGTAATTTCTCCATATTGAGGAGGAGCAAAGATAATTTCCTTCGTACATGAATACTCCCCCAGGTACTCTTGAGAGTCACTCATCATCAATCATTCTCCAACTGGTTTTCTCCATAGGAGAAGATTGTTTTCATTAGATTTCTGTTTTAATAACAGTTCTAAATAGCAGTCAGTGGAACTGGCCTTGGGAGGTGCCTGTCAGGCCAGGAGAGGCAAGGAGAGATGTTTGGTGGTCCCTTGCATGGCGTTCTACTTGTGCAGCACATTCCTCAGACAAATCTTGAAGCTATGGTGTGAATGATTTCTCATACCATGAACTTCATCAACCTGAAACACAGGATTGAAGGAGTTTCTTCAATCATAGGAGGCTCACTGAATGATTCTGAATACTTATTTCTTCTCCAGCTCTTTTTCTGCTCTCCTAAATGTCCACCTTAACTCTTAATGTAACCTAAAAAAACCTGTAGCCCTTCAGGACAGTGGGTCAGGGTTGTACTGCAGTTGTAGGTCCTGCTCCCTTGGCGGCCACTAAACAGGGAATTTGCCTTTCCTGTTGTGTGCTCACAGGTTGCTTTTCTCTTGCTTTCCCCAAGCTTTTAATAAACCATAAGATTTTCTCTGGTTTCCTTCCTCTCAAGAAGGAAGCAACAAAACCTGTTCTAAAATAGCCCATATGTACCCAGAGTAGAAACCCTGTTTAAATATCACATGGTGCCAGGCAGAGCAGCAGCAGTTTTATCTATTTATTTATCTATTTATATTAATTATCCAGGGATTAGCCAGTTTACCAAAGCAGGGAAAACTGTGAAAGCTTTGATTACACAAACAGTGCAAGCTGAACCTTTTGCCTTGTCACACAGGCAAGTGAGAATTCTGGGATGCCTGGTGGTACAGCTGGCTGTGTGTTGGCAAAGCACTTGTCCTTGCCCTGACTCACACCACTGCCTGCGTAAGCACATGCAGGTTTCTAAATAGAGCCAAGGAAAACAAACTGCAGCTGAAATCTGCTTCTCCTCCTGCCTTATGGAGTTATGTCTGAACATTGATGGGCAGAACCAGAGAGTTAATGCATTCACAGACTGGGAAAGCACACCAGCAGGTTACTTTGCATCTCTGACAGAATCTTAAAATCATGACGTAATTCAGATTTTAAGGGATATCAGGAGGCTTCAGATCAAACCTACAATCCAAAGTACGGCCACTTACAACAGGTTGCTCAGGGTTTGCCCAGCCAACTTTTGGAAACCTCCAAGACTGAGGATTTCACAGCTTCTCTGGGCGCTTGCTCCAGTGTTTGACTGCCCTCATGGTAAAAAATATTTTCCTTCTATTTAATGAGATCTATCATGCAGCTCTGCAGAGATTGGCTCCACCTTTTCTGTACCTCATCATCAGGTGGTTGCAGACACCAATAAGCTCTTCGATGGGACTTCTCTCTTTTAAGGCTGAACAAGCCCAGCTCCTGCAGCCTCTCCTCACATGTTGTGCTCTCAGCTGCCCTCTCAGTCCAGTATGTCAGTACCTTTCTTGCACTGGAGCCCCCCAAGCTGCATGCAGTTCTCCAGACATGGTCTCACAAGTGCTGAATAGAGGGGACTAATAAATTGCCTTGACTTTCAGCTGTGATCCTGTAAGTACAGCCCAGTATGCTGTTGGTTTCCTTTGCCTCAAGGGCACACCACAATTCCCACCCCTGGTCTTAGCTCTTTTTATTCCAAAGCTGTTCTCAACCCATCTACCTGGTTTGAATTGCTGTAAGGGTTAGTCGGCCTCAGAGGCAGGACTTTGCTGCATTTGCCTTAGTCCATGAAGTACCCAGCAGATAATTTCTCCAGCATCCTGAGATCTGCCTGTCAAGGAAGTCCTGCCCCCACTGTGGCAACTGCCCAGGCCATGCCCCAGGAGAGCAGCTGGCACACTTGCATTATCACAAACCTCCCCAGACCCAGGTTTGGTGAAGCCCACACACTTGCTGAAAGTGCGCTCTGTGGTGTCCTCCAGGATGTTAAGGAAGATGTTAGATGGTACTGGCCCCAGTACTGACCAGCTAGAATGCCCCTGGAAACTGGCTGACAGTTCAACTTTATCTGGGCAGCTGGGCTCAAAGGATGGTCTGGTACACTTCTGACCTGTTGCAGGTAGCTACCCAGTCCAGATCAGTGATTTGACTATAGGCTGTTTTAAAAATAAATAAATTAAAAAAAAACAACAGAAGAATCCTTTTATTTTCAAAGTTTGATCAATCCATGAAAGAAAGAGCAGCACATTTTTGCAAAGCCCAAATAACTGTACAGCTCGTTCTGAAGACAGATTTTTCTCACCAGAAAGGAAGTGCCTGTTAAAGACAAGGAACCAGGAAGGGAGGCAGGACCAACTGTGGCCAGCATGGTTCTGCTGGCTGGTACCTTTAGAAACACAATACATCCTTCACACTTCTCCTTCCAGTGTTGGTCTCCTTAAAATCACTGGACACCCAGGTGAGGATCCATCTTACTATAAAGGATATTTTAACATCCCCGAGTGCTGTGTCAGGGCTGCCCGGTATATTTCAATTTTCCTTCACAGGACCTTTGGAAGAAATGGAGAAAAACTTTCCAGGGGGAATGCTGCCTGGCTGTATGAGCAGCCACATTTTCATTATGCTTCAGAGGAAATCAGGTTGTCTTCCAGTGAGTTCCAGTCACCAAATTATTTTATTGTTACAATATCACGAAGCAAATTTTATTTTGTGCACATCAAGGTGCTCAAAATGTTAGTTTTCACAGTATAGAATGGATGTGACAGCATTTGTCATGGAAGCACTCAGCAGAGTATGGTTTGACTTCATTTAGTTGTGCTGATTTATGAAGTTCTGCAGTAAAATGTGCCAGCAAATTATGTTAGTTTCTTTCTGGTGATTAACTAATCATTCATATAATAAATAGCAGCTAACTACAAGAAAGAGATTTATTTGTCACAGAATTAGAAGAATGTCAAACTTTTCCCATTTCATGTAAAAAGGCAGAGGAAAAAATACTTCTAAAATGACTTTGCAACATGTGCTTTATTTTAAGTCATTACTGAATCAAATCTACAAGTATATCCTTTTAATATACCCTACCCACTCAATGATTTTTTTCTCAGGTTTTTTTTTTTTTTAACATGGAAAGAAACCTACATTGCAATTGTAAATTTTCATGCCGCAATGTTCTCTAATGAGCCATTTGTTTCACTAATAATAGCAATTTAAAAAACAAAAGGGCATTTTTCAAGCTCATATGTATGTCTATATTTGGGAACTTAAAAAAAAACCCGTCTCGGATGTAAAAATGTGACTTGGAATATGTAAACATTTTCATATACCTGAAACACTGGAAGAAGAATATCAGCCAACAGCAAAACAACAGTTGCCTTAAATCATCGAAATGGGAAAAAGCATGTCATGGGGAGCAAAGCACACACTACTCAGTCTTTAAAGGGTTATAAGAAATGAAGTAGCTCATTAGGTCATTGAATTCACTTTCTTTTCTCATCCAATGGAAAGCAGTAATTCTGAAGAGAATGGCCCAGCAGAACACCCCATAATTCACCATAATTATTCTAGCCATTAGTTAATCTTGACGAAGTGTCAAGTTTCAGTTGCTTTTTCTTTTTCCTGAGAAAAGTCATTGATGTTTGGTGGAAATGTCTCCTGTGACTGTACAAATAAAATAAGGCATTTCAAGAGATTGTTACTTGTTTTCTTTTTGCTGACAGAGGCTTGTCCACAGTGTTCTTTGTACATCAAAACCTCTGCTTTTCTACAAATGGGTATGGCTAGAATGTCTTCAGTTCCCACCGTGGCCCTGGGTGTTGGGTGTCCTGAAGGCTTGTCAGTGTCCCATTACTGTAGCTTGAAAGTCAGTGATGTACAACAGCATATTGCACAATCCAAACGGTGTGGCTCCAGAAAGGATTAAGAAGGTACACTGGAGTCGTCTGTGGGTTCACTCCTTTCATTTCTCTCTAAGTTGTAATGGTCATCTGGAAAATTAAATTAGCCAGACAAAGATGCAAATTTTTTGCTGATTAAATTACAAAGCAGTCCCCAGATTGTAGAGGAGTGGCACATTAAAAACAACAAATCATTCAACCTTCTTCACTGTTGATCCTTAATTTGAAAGGCAGCATGGATTCCTAAGGCCGTAGCTTCCAGGATTCCTTCAGTGAAAAATCATTGATACCCAACTATAAAAGGCTTAGCTCTTAAGAGAATATTGTGCTTTTTTTCTTTTTCCTTTAAAATTCAGATTAAACCAACTTGATTTGCAGTGTGACGCCAAAGAGATCAATTAGTTTTTTCCCTAGTCCACTTGATCATGGTCTCTGGTGAGCGATACAGGAATATTAGCTTGGCGTACAGGTCTTCTTCTAGTTCCAGTTCTCCAGTCTCCCGCACTAGGAAAATGTCAGTACACAGCTTCAGGATTCGGTCTACATTGGGTAGCTCCTCAAACATGATGGAGTGAGAGATCCCACTGAAAAATTCACGGACGAACTTCCCTATCACCAGGACAACTGAGGCATATAGTCCCATAATGCTGAAAAGAAAGAAAGGAAGAGTTCGAATTGTGCCTTGTAAAAGGGCAGCCAAGTGTGAAGAAGCTCATCTACACGGCTACTGTAGTCTGTCAGCTGGGTGAACATTAATTTCTAATTAGGATCTTGTTCCTGCTGTGCTGCAGGATGAAAGAAAATAAGATCTCTTCGAACACCACACAAATCTGGAATCATAAACAGTTGAGGCTGCTGACTTCGATTGTTTAACCCCAGTTGCTGCTGGTTGCATGTCCTGCCTGCTACAGCTTGGAAGTCACAACTGGAAATCTGACAGCAGCTGGCTGCTAAAGGCAAGTAATCTGTCAGGTTTGCTATCTAATATTTTTTATTGAGGTATAGGTAACTGGTGACAAACTGACATTTACGTGTTGCCCCTGATAATCCTTCTATGGAGGCTACTCCAAATTCCTACCAGAAGGGTGTATCTCCTGGGAATGCTTCGTCTCCTGCCTTCCTCTGTCTGTGGAGATGTATTTCATAATTGTCTCACATCCAGAGTCCTGGCTACAAGATTGGCAAGGTCACCAAAACCAGGCAGAGTTTGGGCAGACCTGCAGCTAAACTAACATATTTTGAATTATTTCACTTCAATAGGAAATCGGTGTGAAGTGTGCTTCTGTTTTTATTCCCACTGGAGAGCAGTTATCAGGGGTAATATTAACCTTGCAAATATTAACCCTTCTATAGATAATATTAATAGACATGGATTTTAAGATTTCACAAACACCTTTTCAAAATGTTGTAATGTTCAAACACTTCAACAACAACAAAAAAATACCC
>VZRO01007942.1:0-83979 GCA_013397915.1 Daphoenositta chrysoptera | reverse complement strand
AATAATCTCTACTTCTATCTCAGGTACTTTATTTTATTTTATGTAAAGGTTTCTCCTCACCCATAACCAGCCAAGAATCCAAGGCTCGGTGGACTGACTTTGTCACTGAATATGAAGAGTTCAAGACTCTCCTGAGGCGTTTTTTGTCTTTTTCCAAGCTGATTCAAAACCCACCACTCACGAGCTCCCTCTTCAGATCCATTTTTGACAAGGGAAACTGTAATATTTTCCCACTTGCAGTCTATTGAAAAAAGAATAGACTTTTATATATATACACCGAGAATTGCAAAAATCAAACTATTATGAGACAGATACTTCAAACATCTGCATTACAAAATGACTGAGCAATGCAGAAGCAAAATTCTCCTAAACTCCATTTGACATTATTTCTGTATACAGAAGTATAAAACCCAGACTTCTGTGTTTTTTCTTCTGCAAATCTCATCTGAATCTGCACTAAATAAATAAGATATTTTATCTCACCTACATTCTCTTCTGTACAACTGTCAAATAATTTTGGTATTTTCAGGCCAAAATATCAATAGCATGCATCACATCTGCATTTCAGGCCTAGAGAAACAAGTTTAACCTGGAAGGATAGCAGTCAGCTTCTGTATCTCAAAGTGAAACTATCACCATAAACCATTTATGTCTGATTAAAAAGATATTATTCTCTTGTATCAAAAAAAAAAGGATAGTATCCTATTTTATGCACGCTGATCACGCAGACAGGAGATGAACTCTGGTCCTCCTGAGTGTACATTAGCAGTGTATACATTAAAGCCCTTCTGAAGAATCCCAGATTAGGGACGTGACCAATGAGAGTGAAGCACTCACAACATATTGCTACTCATAGCTGGGTTCAGCCTCAAGAATTGTTTTTCCCAGTGAATCTAATCACTGAACCTTGACAGAAACATACTACTTAGCACTACTACTATTACACTCGAGCTGAAAATTTAGCCTCTGTTGGGAAAATTGCTCTTAGATAAAGATTTTTTCCTACTCCTCCATCCCAACATGTTTTTCACATGTGTGCATGTGCATGGGTGCACCTGCTCTGTATGTCTGTGAGTACTGGTATGGATTCTGATTGGGTAATAGCTCTCTGAAATTCAATGATTTATCTAAAGTGGATTCTTTGTAGCCAATAAGGAATGAATGCCTTAAAAAAAAAAAAAAAAGCAGTGTCGTTATTTAAGCTGAGGAGCTTCTTTGCAGACATGCAACACTTCTGACTGTTCACAGTGAGGTAGCAGGGAGATGTAGAGAAGTAAAACTTGAGATCACTTACACATAAAACAAAAGAAAACAGTTCCTAAAGCAGACTTGAAGGAAAGGATTTAGACTTCATCCATAGAGTCCTTACTGTTAAATCCAAAGCTAAAATACCTGCAGATGCATTTTCTGCCTTATATTGTATTACATTATCTCTCCTCAATCTTGCAGACACCAAGTAGAAACCATTTTAAGTGCGTTTCAGACTGAGGTGCCCCATAACAGCTGTGAGTGTACAAATGTGAGTGCTGCCTTGCACTTCTTTAAACCATACTCTGTTTCCCATGGTCTGGAGACATACCTGTCAATAGCTGCTTTATGGGTTTTGCCAGAGAATCACTAGGAGCCTTGATGTAGTATGGGTACACTTCCTCCAATGTTCTGGAAAAAAAAAAGAAATCAAATATTTCATATTTTTTTACCTCTAAAATAATTTAGAGATACCTAACGGTGCTATACACATTTCACAGCAATTCTTGGCTTAAGTTATGACTTTATAGTGTTCAGACGTCACATCTGAAAATTAGCTGGATTTTTCAGCTATGTTTTGTCAGAACTTCAGCAGAGAGTTCCATCCATAATGTCACCACTCACACAGCATGAATTCCACATACTTGGGGCATGTGTGTTTGCAAGGAATGTAGACTTCATATTTTGTTTCCCTTTTTAAAAAAGCTGCTTTTATAGTCAGCTGTAGAGTCATAAATAAAGGCAGCACATCTCCAGCAGTAAACAAGGTAGAAAAATATGTGGTGAGCACAGCTATTACTTCAGAATTGCAAGGTGTTTTGATAATAACACCTGAAAAGAGTGAGAATTTTTGCCGGAATTTTTCATTGGGAAATATTTTCACAGTTTTTAGGAGGATTTCAAACTTAGAAAGAAAGATGTTTGTAGAAGTTCTTCCACTGGACTCAAAATCAAATCATCTTAAGTGGGAATAAATTACCAGTATCTAGAGGGAGACTCATTTCATTAAAAGCAGAGACACTGTCCTAACATTTTCTTCAAATGGCTGAAAAATTCCAGGGAAGAGGAGCTCTCAGAGAAGTCCTGTGACACTTGGCTACACTGCATACACCAGGCTGAGGAAGAACAAGGGTGGCCAATTGAAAATCCCTTCTGATCTCTCCAGCAGGTCCAAGGAAAGATTAGAGCTCATCAGCTAAATTGTCCCAGCAGAGGTGGTGGCAGAAAGCTCCCTGCTGAAGTATCTGAATGGCTAATAGCTGTCACAACCATTTTTCCTTTACAACCAAGTAAAATATTACATCTACAAAATTACTGCAAGACAGGCAAATGCAGCTATATCATCTATGCTACTGCTTGCCTCCTGCAAAGAGAGAATTATGAATGAATTACTTCTTCCCACAAATGAGGAAAATCTACTCTCTGTGGTCCTATTGCTGTATCTTCACGCAGCAGAAAAGAGGCATCAAGTCTTTTTTAAGTGCAATAATCACATGTGCAATAGCAGTCTGTTTGGATGTACAAGTGTGTGTGGGTGCAGAAAAACAGCTGTGCACAGAAGAGGCAAATCTAATTTCTACCTACTAACAGATAAGAACCTCTCAGAGTTTTCACTGTCCCAGCTGGTCTCAGATTAAACTTTTCAACTCCTGTGGCTACAAATCAGATCAAGTGGCCTTCAGGGATGATGTGTTGGCTTAGCAGTACTTAGAAACTACTGCTGTAAAGTAATCCCCAGTGAGAAGGTGGAAGACGAAGGGCCAGACTCTTTTCATATCTGAAAGGAGGCACCACTGCTGTTAATGCTGTAAGGCTATATCCGTAGAATAATGTTTGATATTCATATGAAGAGCATGCCTTGTGAATTTCCATCACAGGAAAAGATCTGATGTCAGAAACGACTGCAGATGTTACCCTTTGACCGCAGTGACTTAACACTTCCTTGCCAATCTCGTACTATTCAAGAGTAACAATGTGAAATACAGTCTGGATGGCTATTTAGAACAAAAAAATCCACAATACAACATCCTCAGATCAAACTGAACGAATGTAACTCAAAGGTGAGTTGAACTGTGAATATCCTGAACTTGTGCTTATCCAACAAATCAAAGTTACTAATAGCTTCACCATGCTTTTTGTTGATGATCCAGTGTTTATGGTCCTCTCAGCCTACATTTATAATAGGAAACAAGTTTTTACCTTTAATATTACTATTACTTGGCTTCAATGCTGTTGGCATCTGTTATTAGAAAGGGATAGATGGGCAGACAAATGAAACACTTGCACAAGCTTGACCACCTTAGGAAATCAGGCTTCAAAATGGGAAGTTTGCATATAAATAGAAAAAGAAAATAACTTACACCTTTTCTGGTTGATGTTCAGCCATCATTGCAGCAATAGCTGTTCTGGTATGGTTTTTTAGTGCAAAGGTAAGTTTATCTGATGCTATTTCAGCTTTGGCACCAAGGGAGAGATTTCTGTTGGAAGTAAAAGGAAAACACATTGACAACCTACAATGAGAACATAACCACAGCACTTGTTTGATGAATGCAAGAGCTGGTTGTCTACCTAGCTGAGCTGCACTGACCCCAGCTATCCTAGTCTGTGATAAAGCATCATGCCTCCTGTGCCTGAGATGGGGTGTTTTCTTCACAGAGGATATGTAGCAGCCTTAAGGGTGTGCTTTTCTAACTGACTATGCTTTTGCATGTATTTCAGGACAAGGATGACAGATTCATGTCATTTTGCTGACTTTCGGCAATGGCACCATTCCGTGCCAGGACAACTAAGGATGTGGCAGCTTCCCACCTCGGCCCTGGAGAAGGATGTGTCTGACAGACTGACAGGACCTCCTTGCCTCGCCCCCAGGCTTCATGCCAGCTGTAGAACACGACTGGGGCAAGATCAGCTTTTGCACAACGCCTTAGGCCATGCCCATGCAGCAGCTGGCTGAGGCAGCTCCTGGGCTGCTGAGGGCTGCTGAGGGCTGCAGAGAAACACTCCCGGCAGGTGATGGGCAGAGGCAGAAAACGTGTATGCTGCCTCGGTGACACACTAGTGACACACCTTGCTGCTGCTTGTGGCCTCCTGGCCTGGATGGAAGGCAGCAGCTGAGTAGGAGGTCACTATGGTAAGTCTGTAACACTTTCAGTCATTCACGGTCGCCGTGTAATCCACCAGATAAAACTTGAGGGTGAAAAAGGTCTCTTTCCACTAAGTGTATGAATGCTTGTAGCTACAAAAGCATATGGGCACACTGAATAGCAGTACTAAAAATTAGTATAAGGCTCAGAAATGATGGAGTGATGTAATTCACTAGCTAACAGTCTGTGCTTGCAGGAAGATAAGGGGAGGGGGAGGTGTGTCAAATAAAGTTGAATTAAGGGTGCAGATTCATTACAAGCCTATTTCTGACTGTGGAAGAACAGACGCAGCATGTTCAGAGCTCCCACAGTGATTCAGCTGACTTGCTTCTTGTGCATAGTCTTTTCTTATAACAATCTCGCTTCTACTTCAAACAAAGCATGTAAATACTGAGGCTGCAAAGGAACTTAATTTCCATGGAGGGATGACTTAACTCCAATTTAATCCAGCCATCTACAGGAATCCCAGCTGGCAGACAGTAGCCAGCAGATGACCTTGATGACTGGGTGGACTGGGTGTGCTCTAGCCTGTGTGCAACAACTTTATATTCTAGGCTGTCTCTTTCAAAAACTCCATTGTAAAGTTAGTGCACTCAGGCCAAAGAAGTCTCAAGTGAACAGACAAAGATCTCAACAAAATGGATCTGTGCCATTTTTATGGTATTTACACATAAAAATAGTTTGTATTGATGCCTTCGGTTTTAACTTTTATGTTTTTCAAATCCTGTACTGCCTAGTGTGTAACTCTGAAGTTTCTTGTGGCCTGTTAGCTGTTGTTCTCTCATGCTGGTTAGACATAACAAAGACTCTCTAGGTTTGCTCTTCAAGGACACCAGCCACCAAAATGTATAAACTAAGGCCTCTGAAGAGGAGGGCAAACTGGGGGTAATTACATCATTAACTGAGGTTATAATTGGACAATCGACCCTGATATGCAAATGGACCAAACTTATAAAAGTGTGAAGAACTCATGAGCCAAGGTCCATCTTGGCAGTAGCCTCTGGACTCCCCAGAGTGTACCTTTGTAGGCCCTTCAAATAAATACCTACCTTTATTCCCTTATTCCTGTCTAGTCTCAGTTATTAGGTGGCCATCTCAGGCATCAGTGTCACTTCCAGACTCCCTTAATAAGAGGACCAAGAACTTCTGTTTTTATTTCCTCATAGGTTTTCTGCCTTAACTTGGTCTGAGTATTCACTTTCCATAAATGCTAACAAGGTTGTTGTTAAGGGCAGTTCATTTGAACATCTCAAACTGGCTACGATTTTTGTACTTTTTCTTCCTTCCCGTCAAGTCCCATTGAAAATTCCACCTTGATATTTTAAATAATCTACATGGTAGTGGCTCCACTTCTTTATTTTTTGAGAACAGCAGGCAACAAATGTTTTCATGGGTAACAAAAGTGACTTCTCTCTGTCTCTCTCCCTCCTACTCTCAGTTTTTTGCTCTGCCATACAATAGAATTTACTGAAGAACTAAACCAAAAATGCAGCGTGGAACTGTTTTACTGAGCAAATGCTTGGCAAATGATCCATCCACCTCATGACAGCTTTAATTACCTCTGAATGGTCCATGAAAGAACTACAGTGAAATCAGCATCAAAGTCTAGAAGTCCCTGTATCATTTTCTTTCTACTGGGAGGGCTGATGGTCCATAATGAGTTTGAATTTCCCTCTAGATCTGCTCGAGTTATATCTTCTCTTGCATAGCCCTCTAGAAACTGCAAAGCAGCCTGTAGGTGCAGGAGAGGAAGAGAAAATTTCAGTGCAGTGATATTCACAAGACACAGAGCTGCATTTCCCAGTCAGACAGATTTGTAAATGTTTGATTAATTTTAAGTGCAGTGGTGTGCACTGATTGTTTTCCCTTAAGGTACCAACTGGGGCTTGAGGTAGGAAGGGGAATCAACAAAGTATAGCCAAGCTAAAAAGGCAAAACAAAAATGGCCTCATTGTTTGATGGCCATGTTGGCCAAAATGAGACTGAGATTTCATTAAGTAAACTCTGTAGAGTCTATTTAAACTTGAGTTACAATTTTACTCTGTCTTTTGTTAAGTATCTTTCTGCACAGAAAAGTGTCTGTAAAAGATAAAGCAATTTGGACCTTATGACTTCCAAATGGATCTAGGTTACAATATTAGTGCTATCATACATGGGCTATTTGGTGGATATAATATAAAATTCTAATATCAAATTCTTGAATGGGCTAGTAGCAAGCAGTTCTTTTAAAGTTATATCTGATCAAATGCCAGTTTCATTAGCAATGCAACAGCTCCTACTAATTACTAGTTATTTCCTGTAGAAACTTGTGAAAATTAGGCTTGTTGCTCCATGAAACACTGAGATTACGCTTAAATGCTTATGTTTTGACATTTAAATGTCAAAACATTTCTAGGCTACGCACGCTTTCTTTTGACAGCACCACCACTCCTCACTGGGAGGTGAAAGATGTGTGTACTCTAGGAAGGAGCATGGGGCTTAAAAGTGCATAAGACACTGTTGTGTCCCCACAGCATGCTTTTTTTGGCAGTACACAAACAGCATCACATCTCCTGAAGGTTTGTGTCATTTAGAGGGGACAACAAAAACAAAACAAAAAACAAAACTCACAAAAGGCCTTTAAGGAAACATGCAAACATTTTTAAGTAATGAAGTAATCTACATTTCACTTACAGTGTTACCCCTATAGGTTCTCAGAAAATCATTGAACTCATTCTGATCCAAACTTTTGAGCTGATTCTGCTGAGCACTCATGGTAAAAATAGGCTGGGAAACAAAAGAACACATGCTTATCACATTTACTTCACATTGGCTGCTACATACACAGTACAGCATTCTGTGCATCCCAGTCCAAGCTAATTATGGCATTCAATTCAACAAGACAAGTTTATATTCTCATTCCACTGAGATGCAAGCTACCTACAATTATCATATATCTACCATGTGGACCTGTAGGATAATTTATTCGGTTTCCACTGCTGGTACATTCTGGTTTTAACTTGAAAATGAAGATAATATTTTACATCAGTGATAAACTAACATGTTTTTAAACCCAAAAGGGGTAATTTGTGGAAGCTTGCCAGGTACCTTGCATAAAGCAGGAGATTTCAATTCAATGAAAGGAAGAAGAAATAGCACAAGGAAATAAAGTGCAAAAAACAGAGTTTGCTTTTAGTGTTTCTTCTTTTTTACCTGATAACCTCCTAGAGTTATTGTGATTGATACATCTAGAGGCTTGTTGGTGATGCCTGCAACAGATTTGATTAAAGACATGAAGAGCAGTGGGAACCAGACAATACAAATCAGCAAGACGATAATCATGCCACCCATTCCATACTTCACAACTTTCTTTTTCTTCTGGCCTCTTGGTTGGGGATATCTCTGCAAAAGCAAACAGCAATATGGTAACGTGTCTTCTATCAGAGGTACACTTCATATGATTTGATGGGTGAATATATAACGATCTTAAGGCTTCCCATCTCTTATGGTAATTTGCTACCCCATGTCAGGTCAACTATTTTGAGATTTTTTTAGCCAAACCTGCACAGACACCCAATTTCTGATGACAACAGAGAAAAGTGATAAATGAATGCAAATCAAGTACATGTCCAGTGTGAAAAATATTGTAAACCTCAGTGATTTTGATTCTTCACAACCATAAGGAAGGAAGAAATTAGGTAGGATAATTTGATTTTCTTTTTGTCTAAGTGCAAGCATGAACTCACAATAACAAAATATAAAATAATAGCAGGAAGAGTGATACAAAAATTTGTTCCAAAAACTGCTATTGTGACGGACCCGCTTTCTTGTATTTGCATTTCCAAAAAGTTTTATATGAAAACTCCTTAAGGCAGACTTCTTCCCATAGATCTTGAAATGCTGCAAACTGTATTTTGTGGGGGACGGGGGAAGCAGGAAAATTGTTTGCCAGCAACTGACATACACAATCAGTAAAATGTCTGATATTGCACTACCTCCACATTCATTCCACACCTCACTTACAGTATTTCTAAGAGTTCACAGGCTTGATCTAATCTGTTTCTAGTGAATTCCACACCAACTGCAATTAACTAATGTTTAAAATTTTGTTGCTTTTCCTAAAATCTTGATACTGCTGATGTAATATCCTTCTTTTTTTTAGCTTCTGAGGACAAAAGTGACTGCTTTTCTTCTCCTTTCACAGCAGATCTCATGGCATGTCTGTTTTACCTTGCCTGTAATTCTTGTCCTCTTTTATTTGCCTAATGACTGAATACTCTTAATACTTTCACCATCCTGCAAAATGTCTTATTTTCATTGTAATTTATTTTGGTGGAATTATCTTACAGAATTTAACTCCACAGTGTTTAGTAGCCTGTCCTCCATGCACTGTGTAACACCTGCAAAATAAAGATGCACTGTACTGCACTGCACCTCAAACACACCAGGAATCTGGCTCTCAGGAAATTGTTCTTGCTTTGCAACATGAATCCATGAAGCCCTATGAGAATATTAAATTTGTAATACAATGCTATATTTAAAACCAATTATTTACTTTTCAAAAGCAGTGTATCAAGTAAATTGTCTCATGCTACAGAATATTGTTTTCATTAAAATATCATATCAAAATCAGCAGGGGTATATTATTTGTCTGCAGGAGATTAGTTCAGGCACCTTTAATGATGTTACAGAGTCTCAGAGAGACTCTAGCAGTCCAAGTACTTAGGCATACCACTCAGTGAGAGAGAGAGAGAACCAAAGTACCTTGAACAACACTCATGAAGTCATGACAGAGTTATTTTGCTGTATGGTATCAGCACACACACGCCAGCTCAGACATGGAATCTTCCCGTGTCAGATCTCTGCTACACATAGAGTGAGTTGTAGCATGAAAAAAATGTGGTGAGATGGAGAGTCAGACCAGAACTGGGTTATTACTTCTCTGACTCCTGAAGTTCTTCAGAACTCCTTCCATTCATGGCAGAAGTGGGAGTCATAGAGAAAAAGCCTATATGCAAGATTTGATTGCACTTTAGCTCTGAGTTAATCTAAGTGACATACTTGGAAAGTAATTGCCATTAAGAGACAGGATTATAATAAAAGTAGAAATACGTCAGTAACACTTAAAAATAAATCCATTTCAATGCAGATGTAGAATTTCTGACTGGTTTGGTCACTCTTAAAATAATGTTTAATTTCTTTTTCAAATTGGCAAAATAAGCAAACATATGGTTGCAATCTTTATAGCAGTTATAAAGAATCCAGAATTTGCAAGTTTAATTTGAACTTAAGTTTAAATGATTTAAAGAGACTGAAATTTCAGTGAGACAAATGGTGGGTTTATCTGGCCTGCAGTTCAGTTCTGGATGTGCAGGGACTCTCCCGAGACAAAGGAGCCAGCTGAGTTCCCTCTGCAGCTACATGAACCTGGTGTCCCTGGGATCTCCACTGTGGGTCATGAGCTCTTCCTTCTATTGACCTTTGCCCTCAGCTGCAGCTTCCCTGCTGCTCCAGGTTACTCACTGAGTTGTGTGTGAGACTGTGCGAATACCAGGCCTTCCAACCCCAGCCTTGAAACTCAGGCATGCAATTAAGCCAGCAGGCACACGCTTGTGGAGTTCATGTTAATGATGGAAAAATCAGCTGGGCACAAAAGAGAAGCCATTTGAAGTTTCACTGGCAGTGGCTGCCAACTAACATTAAGTACCCAACAGTCTGAATATTTCTGAACACAAGTGCCAGGCATATCTTCCAACAAAATTTTAATGGTGGATTTCTTAATTATTTAGGGACTCATGATTATTTCTCGTCCCTTCTGCATGGGGGAGAGAAGGCCTGAGTCACTCATGGGGGGTTTCCTTACTTTTTCTGACTCTCTCCAGCACTTCAGGATGAATATATGAGCATAGATATCTTCAACACAGATCCAGCTGGAAAGACTGAGAGTGGTATCAGTCCAAACCCAGTCCATTACTGCTCTCAGCTCAGTCAAAAATGGAACTAGGCGGAACCTGAAGGGACACCACAGCAGATAACTTGTCAGAAACAGAGGCATCACATCAAACAAGCACAGCAAGTGTATATATGACAAGAGGGAGAATTAAGACAACATAAAAAGAGCTTAATGGGGGATGTTTTAAAGACAAATACATTCACATCCTGAAATTGCCATAGCTCATGTTACTCTAGATCTACTTGCCAGGCCATAAACATGCTTTTGCATCATTATGCCCAGTAATTGTGATTGAGCCACTGATGGAATAGTACAAGACTTTCCTGTATCTCTAAATTCCTCTGACCTGGGAGTGGAGGACATGTTTTCTATAGGATGGTGGGAATTAGTTTTATACCTCCTTACACTAAGTCTTGCATGGCATCTTTGCAGCAGGTGGGCAGCCCTCAGCTGCATATGGAATTAGGCTTTGTGACTCAGGATTAAGCAGCAGAAGAAAGTGGAAATCAGCAGGAAATCAACACACATAGAGCAGCTGTTCAAAGTGCATCATTCCCTTTCTCAGTCCCACACTTTCCTGAGCAGCCACATCTCAAAGAGTATTTCATGTGAGGAAAGCTTTCTTCTGTAACTTTTCCTTGGAATGCAAAGAAGCCTGTACTGCAAATACTGTGAAAAGGCTGAAATTATTCCATTTTTTCTGTGAAATACATATATGCTTCGAACTGGCTTAGTCACAAGACCACTGTAACAGTGTAAGTGGATGGTGAGGTCTGCCTCTGTAAAGCCACCTTTCACTCTGAGGTGACGCTGAGCCTGTTCCTTGCACTAACACTCTGAACTCCTGAGTTTCAAATGTGAAACACCTCTCAAAGCAAACATTTCTTTTTGTGCTTATTTTTTAGTTCTTATTTCTCAGGTGTGTTGTCTTTCACTCTGCTCCTTTCATTTGCTGAGGTAGAGCCTGTAGACCTGCTCCAAAGGTCTCCTTGGGATTGGACACGTTACTGCTTTTTACGACTGCAGAACTAATAACATTACCTGTTTTCTAGCACAATGTACAGCCCCTGTTTCTGTTCACAAAAGTGATTTCTTAGAAGTGTTAAAAATGTCTCTTTCATAGGGGACTGAATGGCTGACTGGTGTCTCAGGCTTCTGGTTTCAGATTGGGAGATGGAATTTTATGAAGTTTGCCTTCCAGAGGTAGATTTTTCTTTTTTCTTGTGGACTACAGGGGACCTATGGCATATACAGAGTGTGCTGTGCAAAATTTACTGTCTTACTTCCAGCAGCCTGTGAAGAAAAGTCATGAATAACCCCAGGATTTCACTATAGCAGATCCTTATTACACAAAGGAAAGAAGAAAGGTAGTAAGTCTATGCTTACCCTTGAAATAAGAACAGGTTGACATAGTTATAACTTTTTGTGAGGAAGTTGCCAAGCACACGAGTTGGATATCCGCAGCGTATCTGATAAGCTGATAAGCCAAAATAAACACATTTCACAAAATACCAGAGCTGGGCAACTGTGTTCTGGCTAAATTTCCTGCAAAAGGAAAAGACAGATAAAGGAAAATTATGAGCTTTGTGTATGACCAAATTAGCTCAAAATGTTTTTTGCTCCTGGCATATTCCCCTTCCTGAGGTCCTGTGAAAAGCCCTTGGTTGCTGACTCCATGGCAGGGTTAAAACAGTATTGGAAAGACATTGGAAGAGAACGTCTAAAACCAGCATCCATGGCCACCTCGATGTCACAGGGGAGAGACTGGGAATAGGCTCCCCAAAGAGGGAGGGCTTGGGGCAGTGCCCTCTCCCTCTGGGTGCTGGAGGTCCCCTGCTGTCCAACACAGACCAGTCCTCCTCGGCCCCCATGATGGCACGACCCTCTGTGAGCCCTGGGTAGGGGCTCAGTCAAGGCAGCTTTAGTGGCTATTTGTGTTCATGGCAGCACCCCATACAGGAATTTAAGATGGAGTGACCTCTGAAAATATTTTTCACCCTTCCCTGCTTGACTCAAGGCTTATTCCAACAAGTAGTTCAGAAACCTGAGTTTTGTGTGTCTCTGAAGATGGAGATCCCACAACACGTCTGAGGAACCTGCTCCAGTGTTCAGCAACAGTCAAGAGTTTTCATCATGTCTAACTGGAATGTCCCTTTTTTTCCAACCTATGTCCTCTTGTCCTGTCTGAAAACAGCTTAGCTTCTTCTCAATGTCCTATTAACAGGCAGCTGGAGCCAGCTCTTCACTTTCTCCTCTCCACACTGAACTAACCCTCAGCCTCTCCTCACATGTGCCATTTCTGGTTGCTGTTCAATAGCCCAGTGAATCTGCAGCAGGTAACTCATGATGGAAAGGATTTGTCAGCCAGCCATAATCCAGTATTTTCAATTAAATCCTGCAGAAGTATTTTCATTAAAAAATTTGCAGGGGTTTCTAAGACTCAATCTGACTTAGAAGGAACACAGGAAGTTTCAGATGCAGATTTGAGATTAATAACTTGATATAGATTTTCCAAAAGCACAGACAAAGTAAAAATTCTTCTATTTCATAACAATTCTCAGTGTGCAGTAGATAAGAGATCCACTTGAAAAATGAATTTCTTTTTTTTTCCCCAAATTTGGGCAAAATTGCTACTGCACTGAGGAAAAATAAAACATTTATTTTTGAGAGAAAGTGAGACTTTTCAGTCTTTACACTATAAACCTAATTTGTTTTTCCCAGTAAAATAACTTGACTGTTAACGAGGTGTAAGGTGCCCAGGTGACTCACTCAATTTCCATGGACAGTCAATGGAGTGAGGGAAATACTTAAAGTAGGAAGAAGGGAGTTAGCCAAACACTAGGGAGGGAACCTTAACACCTCTGCACTGCAGACTGCAGTGGTCAGTGCCCTGAGCCATGAAATGAGAAATGTTAGATTTGGGAGTGAGCCTGACCAGGCATGTAACACAAAATTTCATGCAGCGGGTGACCACCTCCGCATCACCTCCACAGCCAAGTGTCGGGAGCATGGGAGGAGAAATTTGCTCTTCAGAACAGACACATATTTTAGATATTTCTCAGTTTAAGGAGATTTAAATCCACTGTTCACACATTTCAGGAAAGCACTAAGTTATAAGTTACTCTGAGGGAGACATTTTCTACTCGCTCTTCTAAAGCAGCATGCAGCAGTTTTGGGAGCAGGGAATTGGAGCAGAGGCCAACATTGTCTCGGCTGAAGGCTCTAATCACTCAATTACAGGCAATTTCTCTTTCACCTGCTTGCATTTTGGCCTAAATTGAGAATATTTCTGTACATATATAACTAATTCTTCCTCAAACCTATATTGGCCACAGTTACTGCTGTGGAAATGCATTCCAACTTTCTGCTTAGAAACGAGACGAAGAAGAAACTTGTTCATAATTCCAAAGCCTAGCTATAAACATCTCCAATTGAAATACAAACAACTTGGTAGAGCATCAGTATTCAACCCATATTGTTTGTTTAGAAGGGTTATACCTTTCTGTCACTCCAGGCAAGATAAAGAACATCCAGAAATGTATTCCAAAAACAAGGATGACCTGGAAGATGACTTTTCCCATGACAGTCTTTTTGAGGTACAGTGCTCGATCTACCACCATGGTACCAAACTGAATGAGCACCATCACCAAAAATGCCTCTGGAACCTGGTCCTCTGATAATGAAGAGGTGATATCTGCTGCAGCAGAGTGTTTCTGAAAAGCAAAATATAAAGGTGATCAAGGCAAAAAGGACACTTGCATGATACTTAGCATCTACAACATGTAAATCCTGCTGAGGATTTACAGATAGATGCCTCTGTGACATACCCCAAAAGCCCAAAATCCAAACACAATGATGATGAAGTCCACTGTATCTGCGAGGAACATCAGCACGTACACATCAGTCACTGCACTGTAGTCTGGATGAATAAGATTGTAGAAAAACTGTCTGATGGGCACATACACCTGGAGAGTCCTGAAACAACACAGACCACAATGTGATTTAACAGCACATAACTTGCACTGAAGAAAGGAAAGGCTGAGTGTGGTATGATTAATATTTTTAAAGATATCTAAGATCTACTCTGACAGCCTTCACAGGACTGCAGGAACACCAGTCCTTTGTTCTGATTGCTTCCAAACCACTGTATTAGGATTTGTTCAGTAGAAATATGCATAGCCAACCAAGTTCACATGAGATGTTTAGCTTTTTCATCAGGCAGATGCTATTTGAACAACTGCTGATTTGTCTGATGTTCAGCTGGTGGGACATCTGCATATGAAGAACACTTGAATTAACATCAGTAGTAGCCTGCTCCCTTTAAAATGCTGGCTTATTGCTTTACTGTTTGGAACCTAGCCCCAAACCCACACAACCCCTCATATTTCTCACTTTTTAATTGTAAAAGCCTTGGCTTTGATCATTTGTTCTCGAAACTTTTCCATGAGAAGCTCTTTTCTAGATTTTTGCTTGATGCTTAACACACTGCTTCCCTTCTGACTGCTGTTCCGGGTACTGGTACTTCCTGGAAAAAAGGGAGGGAAAGAGAAGTCAATTCAAAAGAAGAGTTTAAATACTAAAGCTAGAAAGTAATAGACCTTGAGACTTCCACCTCATATGAGTCCTACATTTGAAATAAGATTTGAAAGGAATTCTGCTGTTTTTCCCCCAATATGATAAAATCTTAAGAGTATCCAGTAAAGGTTTAATCACAGGCAGATCAAAACTTGATTAATAGCTGTAAAAAGAGAAGACTAGTGATAAAAGCAAGTATTTGATGGATCTGACTCAGTCACCTCAATTGATGACTATACACATCTAGGCTAGAGTACCCCTGCCCTTTTTACAAGATGGGACATGTAATCTGTTTCAATATACCTAATAAAAACATTTTCTCAGTTCAAGTGTCTGCAAATGTAGATATGAAAAATACATATGCTTTGCATTCCCTCTAGCTGGAGATTATGCTGGACCAGAATTTCTGGATCTGGGCCACATTGAGCATTCCTTTCCCAGCTTTTGGATAATGTCATTTTACAAACATAATGAATCACAAAGTATGGCTCTCCATTTGAACTTTAGGAAGGCTTGGAGTGTGTTCAAACATGAAGATACATTGGTTCATATCCTATCTCATCACTGAGAAGCAGCAGCATTCAGTAGCCCTTGGGAGCTCCGCAGCAACCAGCCCAAGGTTTCAGTAGAATGATCCTACGGGAAATGAACATTTATCCTTCAAATCTCAGAAATGCCAAGACATTTACCTCTCTTGGATCTGTGCGAGGAGAAGCTGGACCTGTGAGAAAGCTGGGATATGCTGCTAGAACTCTTCCTCCTGATGGCAGTCTGCTGCTCAGGGAAGTGGACATGGATGGACTCCACTGATGCGGCAAGATTGACAGATTTCAAAGAGGCAGAAGAGTCTCTCCTGCCTCCTGTCAGAGAGAGCTCATCATCAGTGTCCTCTTTATTACTGGAGCTGTCTCCTTTCTCATCTTCATCCCAAAGTCCATGGCACTAGTGGAAAAACAAGAAGAGAACATATCAAGCCTGTATTTCTGTCACAGTATTTATCACAGGCATTGCTCAGCTCAGTCACATGTTCACAAGGGAGAAGACAAATTCAGTGTGCTGGGATATCATAGAATCACTTAGGTTGCAGAAGTTCTCCAAGATCATCAGTTCAACTGTTAATCCAGCACTGGCAAGTCCAACACTAAATCACATCCCTCAGTGCCACATCTAAGTGTCTTTTAAAAACTTCCAGGGATGGTGACTCGTCTGCTTCCCTGGGCAGCCACTTCAAATGCTCAATAACCCTTTCATGGAAGAAATTTTCCCTGATACCCAAATGAATGACTTCCTTATATCACATGAGTGACTTAAAAAATGGAAACTAAAAATTAATATAAAATAAGAAACTACCTGAACTCAGCTTACCTTTAAAATGGATCTGTGGAAGAATAAGGCAAGAAGCTGAACAAGATCATAGTGCACATAACCCTCTTTCTTCTCAATGCCAATAATATTGGGTGGATGGTAAGGTTTATCTTTTGTGTAATCCACATGTTTATTCCAAGGAAAGAAGCCAAATTGGAAGAAGTACTTGATGACAATCGCCACCTGTTCGGAAACACAACACACTTGGGGTGTTTTATAAGCATGTCAGATATAATAGCCTCATGACAGTAAGAGGGATAAAATATGACTACTTTGTCAGTTTTATGAGAACATAAACAAGCATATTCATTACTACAGAGGAATAACACTTCACATTTCTTCAGTAATAAAGTCAATCAACATTCACCAACAGATGATACTCGGTGGTATTCGAGATACCACAAGCAGTGACTTCTGTCTCTTGATTAACAATTACAGAGCAAAAGTTTGTAAATGGTCTGTTCTTGTGAGAACTGCTTTACATGCCAGGAAGGATATTGCTTATTGCAATGAAGGAAATAACAAACAAGATCTTTCCATACCACAAAAATTGCTGAGGACTTCAGCAAATATTTGTATTACTAGGAAGGGCCAAAGGCCCACTCCTGATCCTAGAGATCAAAGCCAGAAAAGGGACCATGCAAAGCTTACAAGTTCATTTTTCTGTGTTAGACATGGGCTGGCAAAGCCAGCAGCATACCTCAGTGTAGACAATGGCTGTCATCCAGAAGCGTTTGCTCGGCCGAGGAACAGACAGCATGGCCCACAGGAATATAAGGATGGGAAGCACCAGGGTTATCATGGAGGCAGAGATCATGTGGTTAAGGATGATCACAAAATAGCACACCATTTCTGACCGGGCCACCAGCGTATTGTACAGGGCATAAATAAGGAGCAAGACTCGAGGCTGACCAACATAGAACTTCTCTGACTCCTCCAACTCGTCATCATGAAACATCCTGTGAGGAGCAGAGTACCACAAATGAACTGGACATGAACTTCACAAGAGCTGCTTTTCACATTGCTGCTATTTTTCCTTTTGAAAAGTATTAAATTCTCCTGCTTAGTCCAATGGAAGAAAAAAAAAGGGGGGGATTTGGTATTATAATCAAATAGCTGGATTCTAAGCTCAGAAAACAAGAATTTCAGGCAAAGTAACTAGAAGGACTGCTTTGCCGGTTTTTGATTTACCCAGAAAGAGAATCAGCCTGGCCTAAGAACTTCTACAAACATGGCTTTCCTACAGCTGCCCAACCAACATATCTCATGCAAATCATGCAAGACTGGTGTGGATTCACATCTGATTTATCAATAGGAAGACAGGAATTTGGAGAAAAAACAGAGGTGCGTCATAAGACCTATATTATGAATCATCCAGGGGCATAAGATTAGAACATAATAAATGCCCTTGAGCATTAGATGTGTCCAATCTTCTTATTATATGACTCAAATAAATATAAAAGGCAGTGACTTTCATATACACTCATAATTCTCTCTGCTTTTCATAAAGTTTCCTGGCCTGAGAAGAGATCTTACTGAAAAGCAAAAATTGCTATGGAAAACCAGAAGACAAGACATTGACTCTGACAAAGTCAGATCTACACACTCTCTCTCTCTCTCTCCAGGTGCAGTCTGAAAGGCAGTTCCATGGTTTAAGATTTTGCCCCTGCATTTGGGGAAGCTCTCCCCAACTGAGTCAGGCCAGAAAGCATCTGAAGAAGTGGCACCATCCCCACCTCAGTGCTGGTTGTGCTACTGAGCACAGTGTCCAAGGGGCAAAGAAGGGAACATACTCTCCCTTATGAAAGCACCTAGCAAGGTTGTGTCTCTACATAATCCTCAGCTCCTACTGGCTTAAACAAAAACTGCCAAAGGTCAGAGTTTCCCTTACAGTAATCCAAAATAATTAACGGAGAAACATTTTCCCAGATAGCCCTGGAGGAAACTCATTTGAAATCACAGTTGCCTGGAGAAGAGAAGCCTTCTCCACAAAGAATATTTAGAAAAGCCCTTGACCTCAAGACAATTGCAGCACAGAAATTCAATGCTAATCATAACAATTAAATATGGTATCTAGGGAGAAAGCACAGATTCCTTCCAAGATGAATTTGAATCACTTTAGAAATCTGTAATTAGAACAACTGCACAGGAAATGAGCTTCTTCCCTTAAACCAAACTTAGCACAAGGTCTGTATCAGAAACTGCAGGCTAGTTCTGAGACAAAACCCCAAAGTAATGACAAAACTTTACACATTGTGACCAACAGTTTTTCCTGGTTGAGGATTCTTACTTGTTCAGGAGCAGCTCACTAGCTGTTAGCTCGTGCGTCAGTGGGGGGAGAATCGTGTCAAGTTTGTCTGTCCGACTGTCGTCCGGGCTCACCATCATGAGGCTCTTACCAGCTGAGTCATCTGGAGAGCCAAAGGGAAGATGTTCAAAGCTGACAGCTTTGCTATAGGAAGGAGGAGCTTCTGCATTGCTATCCACTGTGGAGTACAATGGCACATCGGTATCAGGAGTATATGCAGCTCCTTCTGAATCCAGGCTATAATCTTCCACCTCGTCTTCTTCTAGCCTTGATGCAGAATGAGCTCCTTCTTCCTCATGCTCCCCTTCTACCTCCTCAATGGTTTCTGTGGTCCCCTGACGGGAATAGAGCATGGTGACCTGTGTAGGTTCACTGTTGGAGATGGATGAAGAGAGTGAGCTGAGGTTTACAAGACCCATGATCAAGCAAAGTTTGTTAATTGTACCTTTATGCAGACAGCTGAACAACCTCATTGTATTCCCAGGCCTTCAAAGTTCATATGAACTGGTAGAAACGATATCATCCTGATCTCCCCTTACACAGATGGAACGTATGGGTCCATCTGTTCCCTGAACGAAATCCCACTGAACTCACAGTGACTCGCCATCTTTTAACACCAGCAAAGGGCAAATTAAGGTTATCAACAAGAGAAACTACACTACCTTTCCAAAAGTAACTAAAACGTTTCTGAACAGTCAAGACTTGCTATTACATCTAATTAAGACATGGTCCATGGTGAAGGATAGGCAGCCATGGGATTGCTTCTAAACATGGTGCTTTTAACAACCACTATATGAGTGTTGCATACAATTGGAACACGAACTGAACACACACTCTGATTCAAAAAAAAGAACATGTGAATTGCTAGCTTGAAGAAATACAAACCAAATTACAAAACTGTTCCAGTAACAGGGTATCCTGCTTACCTTTAGATTGCCCTGTGTTCTTCAATACAGTCTTCCTTTTTACTTTACCTGCCTGCTTCACTTCTGTATATATCTATTTCCTTATTCAACTGTCTAATGCATTCTGATCAGTTCTTTGCTTGATTGACCTTCCTTACTCTTGGCTTTGCCTAGACTCATAGAATGGTTTGGGTAGGAAACTACCTTAGAGATCATCTCGTTCCAGTCCCCCTGCCACAGGCAGGGACACCTCCCACTAGACCAAGTTGCTCAGAGCCCCATCCAAGCTGGCCTTGAACTTCCAGGGATGCAACATTCACAGCTTCTCTGGGCAACCTGTTCCAGTGTTTCACCACCCTCTGAATGAAGAATTTCTTCTGAATATCTAATCTAAACTTGCCCTCTTTTAATGTAAAGCCATTTCTCCTTGTCCTGTCACTCCATACCCTGTAAAAGTCCCTCTCTAGCTCTCGTGTAGCCATCCTTTAAATACTGGAAGTTTGCTCTGTGGTTTCCCTGGAACCTTTTCTTCCCCAGGATGAACAGCTCTCTCAGCCTGTCTCCATAGGAGAGGTGCTCCAGCCCTCTGATCACATTTGTGGCCCTCCCTCTCAAGCATTTTTTTAACCTCTCTCCTTGAATATCACTCTCTCTCTTTTTAGTCTCATTCCACTCCACAGCCTAGACAACAGGCACCAACTCAGTGTCTTTGTTGGTTGCATATCCCTATATCTCACAGAGACAAAACAAGATTTCATGTAGCTCCTATGAAATTAATTTCATAAGGGGCCATATTTTCACATAAACTATAACCTTTTAGAGAAAACTGGCATTGGCAAGCCATTGGCACTACCATCTTCTCCCAAAATCAAAACTTAAGTTTCCTTTTTATTCCTTTTATGCTGCTTCCAAACTTATTGTGGCTATGTTAGATCACTTTATTTGTAGCAGAGTTTTAATTAGAACATGTAACACTTATGATGATGTGTGTTTGTGTGATTCACAGTAGCACTCATCCTAGTTAAAATATACAAAATCACAGAATCCTAAAATTTCAAAAGTGATTGACTCAAAAAATTTGTCAAGCACTTTAAACACCAAAAAACAATGATGCAAAATGACATAAAATTTCAGATTTGTAATATTTATAAAATGAGTCGAAACACTGCTTCCCAATGTCATGTAAATCCCTGGGTTTTACCTGCTAAAAAGTGAGTGAACAGCTCTGAACAGTTTTCTCTTGCACTGGCTATTAACATTATTTGCTAATTTTCATAACTATTTTCCCTTTCTTAATTCCAGCACCTTACTGTAAATCAATGGTAAACGAATCAAAACATATTTAGAAATCTTTCCTGTAAGAACAAAAATAAAAATTGAAAAACCGGCAAAATGGTGCCTATCTTAGTTTCTACAATTATACATCTCAGTCCTTACTTAGGAAAACTGATTAGCTGAGAAACTTAACTTCCAGCCTCCAATTTAAGAACAACCATCAGCTCAGTAACTCTGAAAATAAGACACATTTTTAGCTGAATAAATACAGACTTTAGCCTGTTTTTATACACCTAGCATAATGTTATGGAACACCTTTGAAAAATACATGACTTTAGGATGAAAACAAAAACGAAACAAAAAAACCAGAACAAGAAGTGAAATGGCAATTGAATCCTAGATTGTGATCCTGACTTTGAGTCAGAACTGTGCCACGACACAGGAGGGCGTAAAGCTTCCTTTAACCATGCAAACCACTCTGCACACCAGGTGTCTGCAAACACAGATCAGTGTACCCTGCAGTCAGAACAATGGTATGGGTAAAGGAGTGAACAAAGCATGCATGAGTTAAGCACCTTGACACTATACTGCCACTGTCAGCTGATGAGGAGGACATATCCATGCTCTGCATTTTACGAAGCCTAGGTCGAGCGCGCTCACTTGTTTTAGGAACAGAGTCTGGTCCATCTAAATCATCAAGGGTTGACTGCCTTGAGAACAGCATGGTTGCTTCAGTGTAGCAGCTACAGCAGCGCAAACAGTTACAGAGACAGTGTTAAATACAAATGGTAGTACGGTACACATGGTTCAGTAAACAAATATGCTCGCCATGCAGCTAAACACTGACACAGAGAACGATGGTTCAGAGAGAAGATAAGGATTTGTTTACAGTCACCACGGAAACACATTTCTATGCATGGGTTAGTCATGGTCCATTTCACACAGGGGCTATAGAAGGCCATCTATTCACTATTCAAGCGGTTATGGAACCAACGTAGTGCTCTACATGTTTTCCAGGGGAACAAACTTACATATGTGAGCAGGTTTTATTTTGTTTTTTACCCCTGAAATTTCCAGATTCCACAAGGATGTTTTGGAAAGGGACCTCCTCTGTACAAATTCTATTTTATTAATGATATACTGTGCCGAACCTTTTTACACAGGTATAAGCCAATTTCCTAAAAGAGCCCTTAAAACTGAGTAAGCTCATAGTCCACAAATAGAAAAATAGCTGTCAGACGTTGGCTAATCCTCTTTCCAAACCAAAGAGCCAAATCGGATATGTTACTTAGCCAGTAAATGCATGCCAAATATAACCTGCTCTGCATGGGATGGCTTTTATTTTGATATTTACTAAGAAGCTCTGATGATTCTTTCCAGAAGATTTCATTTATTTCAATCACAGCTTAAAAGTATTTCAAAATTGGTAACATGTGCATCTTGAAATAAAGAACAGATATAATAAACCCTTATCTCCTATCACTTATCAAATACAACAGGACACCAGAGACATACACAATACATTGAGCATTCATGTGTAACTGGAGAAAAGAAGAACTGGATGAGTTATGAGAAAGAAAGTACATAATTAAATACAAGCATTCAACAGAGCAACAGGAAAGAAGCAAATACATTAATGAGATATGGTAGGTAAAAAGATTATTTCTCCTGTAAAAATCTTTGACAAACACTGATGTCAATGAAATGAACGGCCTGATGTTTTAACGCATGCAGTGACCTGCCTGAGTCTCTCAGATAGAATGAAAAAAGAAAAGACCCCAAAATTCAGAATTTACACTCTACTTTTCTTCTTTTGACTCCATCTGTATTACACCTGAAAAGTGGCAGCAGGGGATTTGCTTCCTTGGCAAGCATTATGTTTGTCCAGGGGTACAGAGAATTGAGAAAGAGGTCTGAAAGGAAGGACAATAGTCTTTTCTGTGTTACTTTGGTCTTGCTAGCTTGAAGTGAGGAAAAAATCTGCTGGCATGAAGTTAGAATCTGCAATTATTGCCTTTAGGAAAACGAAGGGGAAAAAACAAAATATGTGGAGAGAAGAAGCCGTTGTTCTTAGGCCTACCCTCACTGATGATCTTTTTTGACAGAATGGCTTTTTTGACTGAGGCTAAAAGCATACATTGGCCTTTGAACAGAAGAAAAGAATCACCAAGATACCAATGATATTGTGAAATATTTTCCTCAAGAAGTGCCTCAATGGCAGGGGCACCTCTGTCCTGCCAGTTCACTTGGCCAAAACCCTTTACAAGCCACATCATTATTTCTGTGTGTGCACAAAGGCACACAAGGCCCTCCAGACAAAACCTGGTGGGCTGTTTTCGTGGAGTATGGTTTGTGATATGGGACCAGGAGGTCTGCCCTGCAGGTATGGTTCAGCAGCATGGGACTGAGTTGAAGCTCAGTGTTACTAAATCAGGGGGCTCTTGAGGGAGGAGGTTTCCCTCTGCACATATGCACATGGAATATAGCCAGGCTGTTGTTCTATCAGTGATGTTTTAGTGCTAAAATATGGGAAGATGGCAGCAAGGAGACAAGACAGTTTTGCAGATGAGCTTTCTGTCTCTGTGCTATGATGTTTCATGCACGTGTTATTTTAGATCTCAAGGGCTGAGTTTATTTTTTTTTAGGGGCAACACCTAATACTAAGGTGTTGAAGGATTTAAAATGCAGACATAGTTCAAAGGGAACCGTCCAAGGGCCTTAAGAAGAGCAGCTGTTCATGTTCACATGCCCATTCATATTTTTTCAATGGAAGAAACATATGCCAGCTGCCATCCTAAATATGCCAGCTCTGACCTCGCTCCCAGAAAAATCAAAAGAAAAGCATTTATTAATCCCAATAGAAAGAAACATTTGTCCGGACAAGTGCCTGCAACATTTGGTTTAAAGCCGTTTTAAACGAAGAATGAATCATCAGAGTAATTACTGACTGAGCACCTGCACTGTATCCTCAAATATCAGGAGATGTGTATGAGTCGACACCTGTAGCATAGTCTGTGTATCCTTTATGTGCTTTAGGAACGTGCTTCTGAACGTGGAGGAAACGAGAACACCAATGATGTGGAGAGATTCATGCTCAGCAAAGCTGATGTTGACTCAAGTCATTGCCTATCACATAAATTTGATCCAAGCATATCTTCCTGAGTGACTTTTCGAATTTGTGTTTTTGGAGACCTTGAAAGCATTAGCTTCTTGAAATCATATAATGACTAGGTTTTTTAAATTGAATGCTTATTGAAAGCCCTGATTTTAAACATTTTATATAAAGTTGATCAGGTATCCATTTTAAATAGGGATACATATATAGCAGAGATGTTTTCATCCTCAGTGAGTGGGAAATTTTTAAGTTTATGACTTCCTTTTTGCTAAACAAATTTACCCTTCACAAAGAGTTTATTAGCCTAGTGGGTGAATTACAATTATTTTGGGTTTTTTTTCCTGTCCATGGGCTAATTACTAACTGGAATTATCTGTTCAGACTACTAATACATTCCCCATGCCTCCAAGAAAAAATCCCAGTCAATCCCCAACAATCACAGGCCTAAACTGGACTTTGATCCAGCCCAAACAGGGGCACTCCTTTCATCCTTCCTTCTACCTCCCTAGGCAAAAGTTACCTCTCCAGCACTCCTTGCCTCAAGCCCTATTCTCCCTTCTAGTGAGGGAAGCACAGATAAAAGGTGGCTCCTCCTCCTTCAGCTCCTATAAAAGTCTACACAGAGTCAGGAACTGAACACATTATTTGTGATGCACAAAAATAAATACAAACTGAACTGGATACAAAACCTTAGATAACCTGAAATCTGACTTAGCACCTGTGTCTAGCTGCTATTACATAATTGTAGGCAAAGCCCCATAAAGGCAGCCAACTAGTTTTAGTAAGCTCCCAATCATCTTACTGAAATTCACAGGCTGTTTAACCTAATAAACAGGTCATCAGTCGAATGGAAACAAACTGCAGCAAATGCTCTGCCATGCTAGATCCCAATCCCTTCTGCTGGTGTTCCTCAAAGAGCTTGGTAAGGAACAGCAACAGTCTCTTCTCCTGGCCCATATGAACTTTGCACTTCGCCTTTTGGATACATGAGAGTATTTATACAGAAAGAGAAACCAAACAAATACCTTATGAATATCTCATACTTTCTACTGTGTAGAAAAACGACTGAGAACAAATGACAGCCCTACTAAAAGAGAAAACTCCACAAAGGATAGTCTACAAAAGTCCATTTAGAGCTGTATCCAGGCTAAGAACAACACCCCTGGATCAGACTTATGAGGGTCAGCCCTGAACTTCGCAAGAAATTTACAGCTCTGCAGCTGATCAGGAGGGTTTTTCTCTTTGGCTATCCAGTGTTTACCTACAGTAATTCCTATCCTGAGCACTGAGGATTATGTCTTATTATAATGGAATATCTTCTGTTCTTCAGCATTCCTGTGTACTTCCAGATGTGTTCACCTTACCCAGGGACCTACTGTCCACTACAGAATTTTCAGTAGTGTGACCTAAGGATAAGCAGAACAGAAACCCTCTGCCCCTTCCCAAAATTTTCCATTGCAACCTGAGATCCATGATCACAGGGATGCTTTGGATTTAATTAGTCACTTCTACATTTACTGGAAATCATCACTTTAAAATACAAACTGCCACCTGCTCTTGTTTGGGCAATTAAAAAAAAATCAATCAATAAACTCATAACAAGTTTAAAACATTTCACTTTTCTAAAAAATGTCATAGGCACTTCTGTTATCTCTTGAAGAGATATGCAAGAGTGCCCCAATAGACAGATGGCATTATCATTCAATCAACAGACTTGTTATTGCTTCCTCTATTATTATAGCAGATGTCCACAATTTGTAATACTCAGTGCAAGAATATTTAATTGTTCATTACCAGAAAGAGAATTTGAGATTAGAGAAATCAGTCATAACTCTGCCTTTGCTATTCCTTTTTTTATGAACCCTGTGACTTCTTCAAAGGAAATGGAGATGACATAAACCCATGTAAAAGATTTAACTTTTTCTGTTGCAAAGCAGCACCACAGAATCCCTGAATTCTCTGAGTTTGAAAAGAGATTTTAAATGTGCAAGTGTGCTTAAAGCTGGGTGAAAAATGGGTGCTTATTCTGGAAAAAAAAAGAAAAAGACACAAGTAGAGCTCAACGTTAGATACCATTGGATACCACTGAAGAGGCAGAATCTATACATGAAAATGACAAGATTTGCTTTTCTTTTTTATAATAATTTTGAAATTAGCTTCCTTTTGTTTATGGTTAAAGTTCTTGCTAATGATTGTAGAGTAATGATAACTTCTATCTACAGTAAACAGGGCAACTAAAAACTATTTAATGAAAGCAGGACTGATGCTACTATTAATTCTTTAGGTGAGACTGAACTTTGTGGAATTAAAATCTGCCCTGCAGATATCGACGTGGGTCCAAGAGAGCTAGTAACAGAATTTGACTTTACTTTTTTCTTACATCATTTGACTCCTGTAAAACTTTGAGACAAAACACAAAGGTGTTGCTCAGCTGGGCAACAAGCCACTGAGAAAGATTTGCTCAGATTTGGTGTTTTTACTGCAGTGAACCTCTCAAAGGGCAGTGCTCACCGAAGAGCAATTTGTGGATATTTTGTTCAAGCATAATACTCACAGGCACTCTCTTACCCTTGCTTTTCAATACTATCAGATAGGAAGACAACCCTCGTTATTTTCAGTCTGCTGACATCTACCCATATGTCACTAGTAAAAGCTATGCATAATTTACTGTACGCAGAAGTTTCTCAGTTTGCTGGGATATCAAACACAATATGATACTGCCACAGTTCACAGAAGGAGACAGCAGAAGGCCATGGATTATGAAACAGCTGGATTTCCAGAGCCCTCCCTTCTCCCCCTCATGTTATACAAATTCTGCAGTATCTTAAAAGTCAAGAACACCAGGGACATGGTAGGAACAGACTGCCTCTGTAAGAGAAGGAAGTGAATGTGTGTGCCTCTGTGTGCATGAAGCAGCAGGAGCAGGCAGTAATTTTGGCAAGGGACTTGATGGCATCCGTTTTCAGAAAAGAATGAGGAAGGTGGTTTTCCTGAACTAGTTCGGGTATTTGATTTAACAACCATGTAGCCCTGCTGGACTGTAATCATGGCAGTTGGGAAACCAGGCTCTTCAGGTGGTTTTTGCCCTGTGGGTGTGAGAGGGGATTTTGTTCTTTCAAATGCAGAATCTCTTTCAATGCAGAGCCTTTTCTGATTTGTGGACAACAGACAACAATTTATTTTACAAAGACAAAATATTCACAATGAATGATCCCTCACCAAATTACATGCCTGAATTTCTAAACCATTATCACAGAAGCATCCTCAGCACCTCTTCTGTTCCACTGCTTTTCACAAGAAAAGAATGCCGATGCCAATGACTCCTAATTCTAGGGGAAACTAAAAGCAGTGAGGTAGCCATGCAGTGGAAAAGAAGTTAAGCCAACAACTGAGTCCATCACTATAAAGGAATAGTAACATATAGTAGTTTTCACTATTAAGATGGCATGGAAAAATCAAAATAGAATTCAGCATTGATTAGAAAGTTCATCAGTGCTCAGACAGTACCTAATATTACACCTACTGCATGATCCCTCTGTCTTTCACAGAATAAAATTAAATCAATACCTGGAGATGCTGTCACGAGACGCTGCTGAATCTAAACTATCCATTCTTTCAGATGCTTGCAAACCAGAGGCTTGACTGGGATTTTTATCAATTGAGTCCAGTCCTGACTCCTCAGAAAGTTTCATCATATGGTTCTGGTAATACAAATGGATGCTCTCCCGTGTTGGAACATTTCCCTGTGGAAGGGAGTAGAGGTTAACATACTTGGCCGGGGGGAGGTGTATTTTTTGAGGAAGCAGTTTCTTCTGTCATTTGGCAAGTAACAGATTAAGGACTGTACAAACATCTTCCTAGTAAACAGCAAACTCCCACCCATAGTTCCTTTTCAGAGGGCAAGTCAGATTCTGACTTAAACTACCATGCCCCAAAGTGTTTGGTTTTCAAGCAAATCTGGAGCAACCCACGTGCTTTCAGGCTATATTTAGCCACCACAACTCTGCTGGATGGACTGCAGATCCTTCAGCATGGGAATGAGTGGACTGTGCCCATGACTCAATGTGTACTCCAGCAACTTTTGATGGATCTCTTTTAAATAGCTTTACTGACTCTCAGAACAATCATTAGTGGCCAGTAGCAGAATTTTTAAACAGAAAAAAACCCAAGAAACTGTTCATGTACAAACTGATCTAGATATTAATTAGTGTCTCAAAATCAAAATTTATTAATGAATTATGGACAAAGATGGAAAACCATGAAAAAAACACTGAAGACCTTTACTCTTTCTCTGTGACTTCACAATCAACCTAGTTTGAAAGGATAGTTTTATTAACTGTCAGACCAGATCTGGGCACAGAATCAAGTCTTTCTGGCTGTGACATTGTTATTAGAATTCTAAAGGTGTATCATAGGAATAAAACTGAGAGTTTTCTGTTCTTAGGCAGGAACACATCCAACTCATTCCACCAGTGGTTGCATTGACTTCAGATGATACACTGAGAGGGGAGATTGCTGTTCTTGAACAGTAATTTTTCTAACTTATAATGAAGCCTTATGCAAGGACTTTTTCCAGCTAAGACAATAAAAGTAGTCTAAAATATTGCCAGTATTTCCTTTACTAATTTTAATAGCTTCCAGTATTTCAATTCTGGTCCTCTACAGTGTCCTAAAAGTACAATACTTGAAATCTGATGTTTTGTGAAAAAACAATTAAAAAATCTTAAGAACAAAATTTGACACTCAGGTTTTTAATTAGATATGTTTGCGTACAAGCTGTGTTGCTTCTGCAGTGATAAATGTTGGTGCCACTATGACATCCTGACTCTGAAATGAGGGCACAAGTTACATTCTAGCTTCGCTGCGGGCCTGGCATAAAGGACAAGAGTTGTATCATCTACTTGCATTTGTAAGATCTAAATACAATTCTAGTTACACTACCAGCATTAATCTCTGCTAATAATTGGTTTTGCTGATATGCAGCTAGCTTGTGAAGGACCACATAGCTTCATTCTCACTAAAGAAATGTATGCCTGTATATTGTCAGTCATTTCCAGTGCAAGTTGAGCTACAAGAAGAGTGAAATATGCAGACTGAGGTAGTTTTTGAGCTGTTTAAAATACCATGCCTTTTCCTCTCTTCTTGAATCTATTGTGTCCCCTCAGAACTACACTATACTACAGAAGTGTTTCAGCCAAAGCCTCACATCAACCTCTCAAAGAATTATTTTTCCCATAATTTGTTTTGTGTCCAGCTAATAAATCAAATCATTTGTTATTTATGGATTTATAAACCAGCAAGCAGTAAAAATGTCCAGACTTGTTTTTAAAATGCACGTGTATGCGAGATTTTAATGATCTCCCTCCTCACTGCTGTGATCTGAAAAGACAGCCTTTCGTTTTTCACCAAGCTGGAAATGGCATTAGCAGACAAAAAAGACCGAAGGCGTTACCTTCTTAATCTCCCTGGTCAGCATGCAGCGCTCGATCCTGAGCACAGTGGAGATATCGATGTGTTCTCTGGAGATGGAGTTAAGCCAAGCTGTAAAACTGTCCAGCGTTGCCAGGAAAAGGACCCAAGTAAACTTCAAGATATTAAATATCCTCTTGATGATGTTATCTAAGGGAGAGCAAAAGCAACAGAGAGTTAGTGAACACAAATATATCTTTTATTGTAGTTTTGCCTGGAGTTAGATTCATTCTTCTTTTATTGTCTAATAATAGTATACCAGGCTGCAAGACCCTGTCATACTAAGGAATCTTTGAAGATGGCTGGAGGTCTTTTGGCTGTCTAGACCATTTTCCTGACTGTATGCCTAGGCTTATCATCTGGAATCCCTTTTCCACCCTGTGAGTCCTTGGTCCTGCAATCGTTAGTCATAGAAACAGTTCCTGATTTTAGAGGGACACTCTGTGCATGGGTCTGTAAAATGAAACCCAAGGATTTGGGCATCTCCTGAGAGCATTCAACATCCCCAGGTCCTGTGATCTGAACAAGTACTCAGTCAATGTGTTGAGCTGAACCTCCTACATGTCTAATTACTTGTGAGTGTTCCTCTATGCACAAACTTTGCCTTTTGTGCTTGAACCTTGCTAAGCTGAGCTTTAAAGTGTAACCTGCCTAAACAGTCTTTGAATGTGACCTCACATCACTTTGAATCACACTTCCCTGTATTTACTGTTTTCAAAGTCTTTGTTTGTTTAAGTAGGCTGCACTGTGCTGTCAGTGATTTTAGATCAACAAGCACAACTAGGACAAATAATAATTATAAAACTTTATTCTTGCACCATTTTGGCAAAAGAGTACACTTTCCCATGAATAAGGCTTATGGGTGTATACCAACAATAGTAGCTTTATTTTGCTCAACACATCTGTCTCAAGTTAATTTCTCGTTTCAGTAGTTCATTTGGCATTAACAATGGTATTTTTCACCCAATAAGCAGCACTTTCAATTTATTTTTCATCCACTTAAAAACATACACACCACACTAGAGTTCTCATATAGTACTGCAAGTGTTCAAGGCCAGGCTGGTTGGGGCTCTGAACAACCTGGTCTAGTGGAAGGTGTCCCTGCCTATAGCCAAGGGCTTGGAACCGGGTGATCTTTAAGACCCCTTCCAACCCAAGCCATTCTATGACTGTATGAATCTATGAAATATTTAAAAAATTCTTTCCAATAGTCAGTTCTAGAGCTAGTTGTCCTTGCTAGTTTCCAAAACCCAGAGCACCAGGTGTTCAGATGAATTTTAGATTAACCAGCCTAAAAAATAGTAGAAAACTGTCAATAATCTGCCATGCATGATGCTCTCAACAACCTCACTTCTTAGCTGTACCACAAGATGGCAAGCAAAACTGCGGAGTGAGCGCATAGCTCCTTAGAAAGACTGCAAAAGGGAAGCTATAATAAAGCAAAAGGTTTCCCTGTTCAGGCAGGGTTGTATGCACATTTATGTGGAGAGAAACTACGGGAAAAAATCATTAGTGGTACCTTCCTGAAAAGTAGGTGCTGAAATGGAGTATGCCCCATTTACCTGAGCGATGCCATGGAATTTGTCTGCTAGCACTGAGCATAGGAGCATTTAGCACCCTTCACTTGGTCATATTATTATTTCAATAATATTTTGCCCCTTTTTTCAGGCCTTTTCCATGTAATTTAGAATTAACGGTATTTTTATGAGCTATCCACTTCAGTTTTATTCATTCAACGTGCAGGTCTTGAAGTTAAGGAATTCCTGCTGTTAGAAATTAAATGGAAAGCTGTTTCTACTTCAAGGACCATTCATCACCTTTGAATTCCAGACAATATTACAAGTAGGTAATAAGAGAACAGCACACAAACACAAAAATTTACAGCATATATTCTTTTTTAACCCCCACTCTTCCTCTCCAATATGTAACTTCTCCTACTGACTTCAGGAGAAGTCACTGCTCTCAGCTTAAAATTATTTTTACTATTGACCATCACTAGCCTGACATAGTGTCACCATGGTGCCAAGTACTTCCAGTCTAATCTGAAAGGTCATTTTTCTCCCTGGGATGGAGGTGTCTTAGCATACATTTTTAATGACACTGTGGCTGTTCTGGCACCTTTGATGTCCTTCAAAACTGTTTAAAAATAATCTTTTGGGTATTAATTGCGTCTAAGCATCTTCAAAAAGGGAAATAAATATTTACTTTGTACAGAGAAGGCTTCTCTCTGCCTGAGAGTGTGAGATAGGATTTGATCTAAGGCTAGTAATGATGCTAATGATTCATTACCAATTACTGGCTAATTTTTCAAGCCATCTTCTTTAACAAATTTTACCTGGGAATGGCCAAAGTATTGCAACAAAAATATAAAGCACTTAACATTTTTTATTTCCAATATAAATTAATTATAAACCTCTATCTTTTCCCCCTAACTCCTGTGTAGCACCAACAGTACATCCCTAGAGATGCATTTGAGTGATTCACTTCAGTGTTTTAACACAGATAACTGCACTGCCAGTAAGTAACAAATACAAGTCCCAGCAACGCCCCCTGTCCTCAAAGCAATGCAGATCATTTATTTGAGACCACTGCTCTTGTGAGATAGAAATGACATCTCCCACATCCTTGTAACATCTTCTGCCCTGTGAGTTACTCAGGGACACAATGCTAACTGGAAATACGGGAAACAATTTTATGCAGAGAAGAAATACAGCTTTTGATGACAAAGTCTCACTCAGGGTAAGCCATGATGAAGACTTACTTAAGAGGAGAGTCTGTTTTATTCTTTTACTCCAGTTAGGAACAAGGAGCCAAGCTTGGATTTATGATCTATTACATTTTTTTGTAGGAAAACTTTGAATGTGGACAAGATCCTGAAAACTGCTGGCATTTCTTCTGTTGTACAGAACTGCCCTAAGTCTGATTATGAATGAGAACATGTAAGATCAGGAACACATAATTTTTCAGAGGTGATTAATCTACCTTGCTGAATGGATAAGTACCAAGAAAAGCATTATACTAACCTTGCTAAAACACACTCAAAATCAATGGAGATTTTAACACAGGGCTGTGTGCAATCAGGTCTGCAATCTTAGCTTAAGTTGTTCTATAAGTAAAATACACAGCAGTGATCAAGTCTGAGCTGGCAGGTGTATTTACTAAAGTATTTAGAGAGTACGTGCAGTAGCTAATAGTCCAGAACTAGAAGTTCCTACCCTCAAGGCTTGTATATCTTGCAGCAGAAAATGTGATACTAATTAGGAAGCTCTTACTGCATCAGCCAGAGTGGATCATTTCAATGCTGTTTCTGTGACAGGCCACTGGTCACAACTGCATTGTAAGAGCAGGGAAACCCTCATTTTGCTTTCATACCTGGTCCATCAGATTTCTTCTTGACAGGCTCCTCTTCGCTGTCCTCACAGTCTGCATCATTGCCACCTCCTGCAAACCATGAGCAGACCAGTGAGTGTTACACTACACAAGCTCTGGTGTAAATGCCATCCAAGTTAAAAAATGCTACAGCTACTAAGCAATAGTGACTGGTTCCTCACCTACCACCGTAACAGAAAGCACATTTCCATTTCTAAAGCACTCAAGTGAAGGAACAACCTTGTCAGTGACGGTGTTCATGGATGGCCATCCCTCTATTGCATTTTGGAGTGGCATTTTCTTACTAGGTAGGCTGCTGAGTGAGATCATCTGCTGGTGTAAACCCAGATACTTTCTCAGTCACTCCTCTGCCACACTCAGCAGTCTCAGCTTCTGCTGACTCACACCTGAGCTCATTTCTTCATCTCCTGCAAAGGGCAACCTGAGCAGTGCTCTGATCTCCTCCTGCCTCTGACCCACCAAACCTGAGGGAATTGAGTGGGACCCTCAGGCTGACATGAAGCAGCAGAGTTGTTTTGACACCACCACGTGCATTTATTTAGGTCTGTAGCATGACAGATAAGTGACTCTCCTTCTGTCTAATGTCCAATAACTGCAGCTACAGTTTTAGTGGCAGAAGCCCCATTCTAAAGCTCTTTCTTTTTGAAAGGTGAAGAGGCCAAACAGAGGAAATGTCCAGCTGATTAAGCCTGTATGGGCCCCTCTCTTTTCCATCTATACTGACCAGAAAAGCTCTTGATTTTCTGTTTTCTAGCTTAGAAAAGGAGAAAAAAAAAGAATATATAAAAACCACCTATGAACATTGCTTTTTTTTTTTTTTTCCAGACACATCAATGATTTTACACTGCCAGTAAAACCCAATCAACATCAGTATGTTTCCTTTTGCTATCTACTGAATTTAGGGGTTTTTGAATATTTAGGTTCCTCAGTGAGTATAACATGGAAAAGGAAAAACATTTCTTTATATTCTTAATGTATCAACTCAAGCTTCTTTAGGGAACAATATAGGAAATGTGGCCAAAAGAAATAATATGTGGCTATTTAATTGCATTTTTTTTTACAGCTTCACTTGAACTATAGCTGTTCAGGAACTCCCTCATGAAATAGTTCTTCAAGACCTTTCCCTGGGAATACACTTGACTTTACCATTGAAAAGAGTAGCTTTGATGAACTCTAGAAACCCCTGGACAGAAAGATAAACCTTTTTAGGAGATGAGGGAGTGAAAGGTTAATGTCCTTGCCCTTCCTGTTTCTGGCCAAACACCTGGAATTTGCACTCCTGTTTTCTGCAGAAACGCTGTTAACTACCCCATTATTTGCTATATAAAGTTACGTCTTTACAATTTACTATTGCAAGTACTCCCACAAACGTTTTCACTTAGCTAATGTTTTCTGCAATGTGTTGAATCTTCCTACTTACCAAAAGTTCTGGGCATCTCTTGCAACTCCATGGAAAGTACATATATCCCATCCTCCCCTTTACCTCCCTCCAGTTGTGTTATGCAGAACAGAAGGACGTGGCTATGGCTGACCTTGCCATGGGTTGGTGCAGGAAGAGACCGCCAGCCAAAGTTCACTCGTTTTTCCAGTTCCTAGCCAACACTGAGAGCACTTGTCCTCTAAATCTCATCTGCCTTTCACTACCAGGAACAATGGGCAGTAGTTAATACTGTAATTTTTTTTAAATGGAAAAGGTTACATACCATCCCCAGATCCTTTTCGCCTTCGCTTCTCTTTCCCAAAACTTTTCTTCTCTTTGCGCCTCTGCCGTAGAGCTGTTTTAGGGTCAGTTATCCAGGCTTGATAAACAAACTGGAAGGAAAAAACTCATTTATATCAAGGTTCCTCATGTTCTGAGAGTAAGCCATAGAATAAGCCACAAGCAGGACTATATAATTTGAGTAAATGCATTCAGACCTGCGGGGGCAAGGAAATATTTGTAATCCCAAAGCAAATACCTCCCCTGCAGATCTGCTGAGTTTTCATGTGCTATTTTTGTAAGTGTAAAACCAAATATGAAAATACTTGTGGGTGACCCAAGTTTCATTAGAACCCACAAAAATTCATGCTCTGAACTTTGGGAATTAATACCTTTTTGTGCATATAGGCTACCTTGTCTAAATCTCTCAATTCTGTATTGAGGGATTCTGTAAAATGATATCTCCTTTATCATTTTACAGGCAAGATGCAGAGCAAAGAAAACTTTTAGAGACAGTGCTGCAATCCACTTATTAAAACATCAAATATGTAGAGATATCCCTGTACAGGTAACGGTGGATTTTTCATAGCTTAGATACTTTTTCCCCGCTCTGTAGGTCCCAGTGGAATGTTTACAGATTTGTTATCTATACACAGTCCCAAAACTGGAAGTCAGGAATTCCTCAGATTGCTTCCTGATTTCAACAAAGCCTTTCTTTGTTGCTTCAGATAAGTCACTTATGAATCCTTCTGCTACTGTTTTTCCAGTTGTAAAAGGAAGACATTAATACTTACCTGTTTATCCAGGGTATTTTATGGGACCAAATCCTACTCACAGTTCTCACACAGATCAACAGTCTGTTCACCTGTGTGACTTGGGAATTCACCCAAAATATTTATAAATTATATAGCAGTGGAGGTAAAAACAAAAGTTAAAAAAAAGTTACCAAAAAGTAACTGTTTTAATAGTTCTACTTAAGCTGTGAAGGAAGGTTACAGAAAAAAAGGAACAAAACTTGTATCTTTTATCCATATGTGACATAAAATGTATGTCAATAACAGAAACTAAAACAACTTCTCCACAGCTGTTTAGGGCAAAAGGTGTTCTTTTGCTCATTTAAAGGTTTTCATTGAAAAATGGTAATTATCTTCAATTGTCTTCTATTTCTAAGCAACACAGGCCTCTAACAGAGACAGGGCAGGGAAGCACACAGATGCAGGCAAGAGGCTGAAAAAGCACAGTAACAAAACAGCTCTATCTAATTAATTCACAGCACAAACATGCAGACAATAACAGCACATGTGTATCTCAGTGAAGCTGGAATTGCCCCTCACAGGACAGAATGGTAAAATTTCTATTTAGTTTATTTATACTTTTATAATTTTCCTTTGCAAATCGCTTTGGGACATTTAAAGTTCTTTTAAAACTGTTAAATTGACATTAAATTAATTTAAAAGGGAAAAATACTTTCTTTTGTTTTGTGAATACATAAAGCCATGGAGAGGAAATTATTCTGCTACTGTTGAAAAGAAGATCCTCTTCCAAATCTCTCAAAGTCTGTACCTTTATTTTTATATGTCTGAGTTGTTCAAAACAAGAACCACATGAGAAAATGTGTGGGATCAGAGGCCCTGGTTTCCCATTGTTTTTTAATAGGTGTTTTCTAATGAAGGTGATCTGGGGGAATGGTGATACTTAAATGAACTAATATCATATTACTTTACTGGAAGTCAGAATCTGCCAACATCTTCTATTGTCACTTAACTGTGACAGTGCACACCAGCCACAATTACAGTGTGAATAAAGAAATTAGAGGTAAAAGGCAGACTTGGAAGGGGGTAGAAAATTAGAAAGGAAACGGTATTTGATTTATAAATTTAATGTAACGACTTATGCAAAGCAGTGGGTATTTTAAGAGCAGACTGGGTGCATACATATGAGTTTCGATTTCTACCACTGCACAAACTTCCAGTTCAGTATCTTTGAGGCTTTGGAGCTGGAATTCTCAATCTGTAACATTCACTTCTTACAAAAGTCATGTTACATATGGAGAGGAAAATGATACACAGTGCCCAAAGCTAGGAAATGCTAAATGTATTAAAGTAGGGCAAGAGAGAAGATGAACAAATCTCTTTTGTGATGATAAAGGCCAGAACAGCTAAGAGGGGGTTTGGAGAAGAACATGTGTTTGGCAAACCTTTCACCAGCTTTCTGAGATCAATTACCATGGTGTCCATAAGATACATGCAACTTGATGTGACCATCTTGTAAATCAGTATCAAAAGAAAATAAGAATATGGGTCTGCATTTTCTCTCTGGGGTTACATGTAAAAAAAGATAGACCACTTTGCTTGTGACTTGACCACTCCAAATTATGAAATGCATTGCATTTACCAGGAATGAGACTTTAGCTGTCATCATTTTTTAAAAATCATTCATATAAGAGGAAAAATGCAGATGAGAACAGAGGTCTATATACACTACATCAGGAGCTATGGGGTGAGTCACAAAGTGAGCATCTGCAAAATGTAAAGTACCTTTGCTGCTTTGATTAAATACTGAAGAATAGTTTTGGGTAGTTTAATGATAGACTTTGGCAAGGCTAAAATGGCTGAAGCAAATTTTCCAATAGCTCTCTATAAAGGACAAAGCAAGAGAAGTTAGTAGAAAAGTAGTTAGTAGAAAAAAGGATCTCTTTAATTACTGTATCTAGAACACTAAAAACAAATTTACATTCATAAACTTCAATATGAGGAAAAGGTAATTTATGTTGTTCATGTTAAAATTTCAACAATATGACTCTTAAATGCATGCATTCTCTAATGTTTAAAATCTCCAAGTTAACTGTTGAAGGGCCTATTGAAGGAATTTACACTGAAAGAAAGATCAGAAATTAAAATAATTCTTTAACAGAATCTAGAACGAAGTTCCCTTTGCTAGTATTTTTACTAAAACCTTGTGCATGATGATGGAAGGTGAGTAAGATATGATAACCAAATGATGAACAAACATTTCATGAACAAAACCAGTTTTCTGTTCTGTAGAAGTCTCTGCTTATATGAAGCCATCCAGCATCTTCATGTTGCACATACTGGAGAACAGGCTAGCTATCCAGAGCATCTGACCAAATTTTGAAATAATGAACAGATCTTCCATCCTCAAACTAATAGTTCCAGGACTGAGATGAACAAAAAACCCAAAACTTCAGCATAAATGAAAAAATCTTGTTAACTTCTGACCTCAAGTTTAGAACTCTTTAACTTAGTGCTTGGCACCAGCACATCTGAACAAAATGTTGTCAACCATTTTTTAAAAAATCAGCAGAAGTAAGAATGCAAACTTTCCTCTATGCCTGCATGAAAACCAGAAAGAAAAATGAACTAGAAAAACATGAGCCATTTCAATGGTCCAAGGTGAGTTAAATGTAAAATATATTTAAAAAAATAGTGTAAATACTAGAAAATAAAACTTACTTATCACATTATTTTGATCCAGATTTTTTTGGTCCTTATTAAGGTCAGAATTTTTTTTCATGGCATTACCATGAAGGCAGTTTAATGAATGTAATCAACTAGCAATGTAACATAGTGTAAGTATATAAATCAAAAGCACATTGTACTAATGAATTAAATAATGCATTTCTTCTTGTAATTCAGTAATGTTGTCTGGGAAGCTTTATTTGAAAGATTTTGGCTTTGGGAATAGAAAAGCATGGAGGCAGTTTCTTGCTCTTGCTTGGGCTGAATGTTCAGCAATGCACCAATTCTGCAGTGATGTGAGGTTGCATCTAGATGGGAATTTCAACTCAGCTGGAAAAAGCTGCTTGTTTGCCTAAGCTTTTGAAGATAGAGACCTGAAAAACTTCTGCAGCATTTCCAAAAGTTCTTCCACAAGTGAAACTTTAATCTTATAAAAACAAAAGCAATCCTAGATGCAGGAGTATTTCACTAACTTCTTCATCCAAGCTCTTTGTTTAAGCCACTGCATTCAGTACATGGTATTTTCTAACATCAACCAGTCCATATGGAGGAACCCAGACAGGAAACCTCAGGTATCTTTTTAACATTGCAATATCCTCCTACATCAACACAGTCTGGCACTAAAAATGCAAATACAATAATTAACATTGCCCCGAAAATGAAAGAAAAGAAATGGATGCAGTCTCCTTTTGTAATTTTAAATGTTAAGCTCTTTCTTACCCAAGGATATATTTCTCTGGCCCACTAGGTTCAATAATATTTTTTTTAAAATTAAGTATGTATTCTTTTCCATGAAAACCTGCTTCTTTTGGGGATTATTTCTTCATGGAATGGTAATACCTCCTCAAAACTAGAAAACCACTGGAGGCATTGCACAGTAGCATCAGAGGCAAGTCAGCTTCCTCAATTGTCTTTTTTGCAATGCAGAAAAAGGTAAAGCATGGATTCCTAAACTTTTTTTTGCACTTTTGTTATCTTCAGGCATAAGTGAATGAAGATGACTCTACCATAGTTTTGGCAATGCTTAAAGCATAAGGCGAACTTACATTTTAAATTGGCAAGAAATTTAATTTCCAATACTTTTCAGGACTACTTTAGAGGAACTGGCAGCTTTAACATATGTGCCTGGTTTTTTTTCTAGATGTCAATGAGAAAGCAATTTACAATAAAGTACCTGAAATGCAGATTTTTTTCGAGGCTCTTCCTCTTCTTTTTTTTCCTCTTCCTCTTCCTCTTCACTATCCGTCTCAAACAAATAATAATTTCCACTTCTGACCACTAAGTGAAACAAAATATTTTCTTACTTTTCTGAAAAGCTCTATTCTCCACTCCCCCAAGACCTATGAACAGGTAGGCAGTCATTTAAAAATTTATAACCAGAAGAGGTGAAAACAGAGAAGAAGCAAGAGATGAAAAGTTCTCAGGCCATTTATTTGATGTTAGTCTGCAATACTTTGGGCATGAATATGAACTATACAATAACTAAGGAAAGCATCCCTACGAGAAGAAAATGTAAAGAAAAGGATTGAAGTTTATCAAGTTACAAGGTTACATTTTTAGAAAAAAATTACAAGTAAGTCTAAATTTATTGGGGATTTATGATTATTTGAGGGAGTAAAAAAAAGCCCAGCAGGTAAGTAAATGAACTTACATGAACAATACCACTGGACAAAAAATACAGAACTTCTCTTTAAAACACTGAGACAATCCTTTAAACTAGGCAATGGGATGGTATTAGTTTGATGAGGTAATGGAAAACCTTGGCTTCTTTAAAACAAATCACTTGGATTCTATTAACATGATTGCAAATGAGTTTCAATTTTTTGCCCATGGATTCAGAAAGATTCTGAAACCTTGATACAGTATAGGTACACAGTGATTAAGCTAGGCCTTATATCCTTGAACAGAAGCAATGTTTTTATTTCTCAGATGGCCACAGGCCTACATGAACAAACAAGGGAAATAAAAGAAATAAAAATAAGGTAATGAGCAAGAGAAAAATAAAAATCACAGCATTACATTCAGCAGTGAAAACTGGTAAATAATTTCCACATTTAAGCTGAAATATTTGAAGGAACAGTTACTTATGAAAATTCACAAAATCTGGATATATGGAGCAATACATATTTATATAAAATTATATTTATCCATCATTACAGAGAAGTTACAATTGTAATTCAATCATACTGACTTGTCTAGACAGATCCTGTATGCACAGATGATCACACATAACTACTTAAAAACCTCAGGGTAAGCATGCTGTGAAATTTGCCAGAATTGATCTTTGGAGCATAACTTTGGCATCTAAAATTCCCTCACAGAGGGAATTCTGTGCCTCATGTGCCTAGTTATGACTTTTAGCATCAATGAATGCCCTGCAGAGGGACAGAAAGTCCATTTCAGCAGTTCTAATTGTTGCACTGAGGTGAAAAGAAAGTTTGGAAATTTCCCAGAAACAAATAAATTTTTTGGTGCTGAGTCTTCTGAGAACAGCCATTTAAAATGCATTGAAGAGATGAAAGTATTTTAAGAGCCAGTAGCCTGCAGTTCTCTTCCATAAAAAGGTACCTTGTAGTCAGCAACAGAAATTGTGAATGCAGAAGATCAGCTGGGTAAGGTTTGACATTAGGGGAAACCTCCACTGCAGTGCAGCTCTGTAAAGGCTCAGAGTAGCACTCAGTCAGGCTTGGAATGACTGAGCTGGCAGCAAATTAACCTACACTGATCTCCCTGCAAAATTTTTAGGTTAAAGTGTATCTGAGGGGACACTCCAATGTAGCAGTTACACCCCTTTTACAGCTCAAGAGAGAGGTATGATTGAATAGCAATAATGCATTCTTGCAGACATCAGAACGGAGTAACTGGTGAGTTGGTCACCTACAAGCATTCCTGAAGAGACCAAGTTTTACTAGCAACAAAATTCATGGCCAGACTGGACTGGGGAGACCCCTCCTGTACTGCAAAATGTGGCCTCCTCCTACTGAGGAAAGGGATGTACAGGCTTTTCTTGTGGGATGGGATGGAGGAGGCAGAAGAGGAGCCATGCAGGAGAAAGCATAATCTCATCATCTGCTTGTGCCCAGAGGGAAAGAGCTGCCCAGGACAGCTGCAGTCACCATCTTTTGAGCTACATCAGACACAATTGTGTGACCCAGGAGAATCTGAGCATGTGGTCCTAACTCATGCTGGTCTTTGTGGGACTCCACAAATAATCCACAAGCACAGGAGGAACCACACCTCCCTACAAGGGAGATTGTGAGTGACTGACAATGAGGGAATCCTCATCGAAGTTTCTTATCTGTTCTACTCAGACCTAAATTCATGACTGTTTCAATTGCTACGATATACAAAATGAAGTATCTTTCTGTACAATAAAATTATAGCAAGTGATATAAAAATAACAATAAAAATCTAAATTAAAGACTTCAAGCTTGAGTGACTTCAATGTATACAAATATACACCCACAAACCCATTTACTGAGATGAACAGCCACATGCTGCAGAATGCTGCAGTTACAGTGGTGTTCCAAAAGGAATGCGTGGGGAATATCAGTCTATCTCCAGCCTGCATGCCTGGGAACACCTACTGTCAGTGCCACGTTTCACTGCGTGTGGATGCAAGCCATGTGGCAGGAAACCACTGGTTGTAGGATCAGGGTCTGTGATGTTTCCCACAAGGTTTTGCATTATTGCAGTAAATAATTTCAGGAATGCTCAGTACTTAAACACCAAAATGCAGCTTGCCACCTAAGAACATTAAATAATGAGGATGAAATAAGTAAAAGCCAAAGTCAATATCTCTCTGTGCAGTTCTTCTTACTTCAAAACCAGTGGTGAATAAACAAGAGACCATATCCCATTCCATCAAAATCACCATACCTTGAAATTCTTTAGTAAAAACTCACAAATTATAGTTTTTATCTGTTTTGTCTTCGTAATTAATGAAATTACAGGACAAGAATTTTATTTTCATCAGGCTTTTGAAAAGGATAGGTCTCTCTAAAGTGGCAGTGTGCCCTTTAGAAAAACAAAAATAGAGGCACAGTTTACTTGTGACTTGATAGAAATAAATATACCATGTTCTGTTAAACGCTGCTGGCAAATATGTATCTGCTGGAGTTATAAATAAATACACATAGGTAAATGAAGCCGTATGTAGATGTGTAAAATTATGACTTGGAGTAGCTCTTAAACTAAATGACCAAACACAATATAGACATTCATATTTTTAATGGCATGAAGCTGAGTTGGGGGAGGTTTAGGTTGGATATCAGGAAGAAGTTTTTCACCCAGAGGGTGGCTGGGCACTGACCAGGCTCCCAGGGAAGTGGTCACAGCACCAAACCTGAGAGTTCAAGAAGCATTTGGACAATGCTCTCCATCACAAAGTGTGATTCCTGGGGTGTCCTGTTCCTGGACTGGATAATCCTGATGGGTCCCTTCCAACTCAGCACATTCTGTGATTCTGTGATTCTATGATTTAACTCTGATCAGTGCTCTACATTTAAGTATTTTTTTCACATCTTCAGAGGTTACTAAACACCTCATGTCTGATTTAATTCAACAAATATCCAATTGAAGGACATCTGATTTGAGATTGCAGCCTACTCAGACTTCCTGTTCTGCCTAATCCATGACAAAGAATTAGCAAACAAAGTAGCAAAGAATTCTATCATATGACTGGGCTGGGCTACAAACAAATTAAAATATCATAATGCACCAATTTTATGTGTGACACATGCTAATTATTTCTTGTGCACAAGGCTGGACATATTTTGGTCTCAGGTAAACACACACACACAAAAAAAATGGAAATAGCAAAACAACTGGCATCAACAATACATGAAAGTGCCACCAGAGAGATGCAGCTGAGCTCTACACAGCCTAGTTCTGGGAGCAGTCTTGCTGCCTTACTGTGGTACTCAGATTTCTGCAGTTGATACTAGAATGACTGATGAACCATAAAAAAAGATGTATGATGTGTGTATATAAAAAAGAAATTATGACTAATCTTAGAATGCATTGGCAAACTTTCACATTCACATTTTTAAATATATTGAGCTCTGCAGTATTGGGGAGTTGAAACAGCTGAGGTCAAGACAGATTCTTCTTGGCACACGTTTATCTGATTTGATATTCTTCTAAGAATGCTCAAAGTATCATGAGGTAGCTATGCTTCCAATACACAGAAGTTCAAAATATAGTGAAATTTTTTGAAAATCTGAAAGTAGAAATAATTTTTTGAAAAAACCCCCAAGCCTTCTATCAAGTCACAATCACAAAATCAGGCATAAAACAAACAGGCTATGGGAATGCCTTCATTCTGGTCAAGGATATAAGGGTTAAATCCACATATTTGTAAGAGGATTGAGAAAACCTACTGGAAGCATGATCAACCCAAGGCCGCCACCACAGCTTTTTTTTGCCCTTGGCTTTCTCTTTGTCTGCATCTCCTAAAATAAAATATGTTCAAATATTAATTTTACAAAATGAGAAACATATTTCTTACACTGATTAATAATTTTTAATTTCTCTCAAAAGAGCTAAAATTTCATGAGCACATCCGATGTCAGGCCTACTGAGTACATTGAATATTAAAATAATTCAAAACCATGACCACTAAGCAGAAAGACTTTGGTTCATGCAGTAGTTAAAACAGCATTCCACTCTAAAACAGCTAAAATGTCGAGTTTTGTGTTTTAAAACATACTGCCACAGTTGCCTGTAATTTACAGAGGAAAAAAAATTCCCTCCTCTCAAATGCCCTTACATTTCAGGCTCCAAAAAATTTTAAATCCAGTAAGTGCTGATTCCAAGTCAATGCTGGCAATGTGGCACTAGATAGGTATGATTTTATCTGTTTCCATGTTTTTAAATAACATTTAAAAGTATACTAACACTTCAGCAACTGAAAAAAATCCAGTACAGCATCCAGAAAACATTGGTGGAAAAATGTTGGTGCAACCTACTTGTAGATCTGTGGTTTATAGATAATGACTTTTATCAAAACAAACCTCTGACTCTTTTCAGCTCTTTGCCAACAGCCTGAAGTTAATGAAAAGTATTCTCAAAGCAAATAATGTTCTCTAAACCTTGTTACAGTACCTAACACAGATTTTTTTTGGCTGAATAGAGCCTGAAAATGATACTCAGATAACAACATTGTTACATGCTGGCAGTTCTCAAGAACAATTTATCACTTGTCCGACTAGCAGGTCTATCAGATCCTTAGCACTCAACCACAAATACGGTACGGGAGTAGTTAATGGTACCTTCATCATCTTCTTCAGAAACCTTCCGAATCTCTGGCCCCTCTGAGGACTCCTGGCTCATGCTTAGCATCCTCTCTTTACCCTTCTTGTATTTTTGCTGCCTGGCTTTGATGCGATCCATTCTAGCAAAAGGAAGAATCTTATTAGATTTATGCCTTCATTCTTTTTGAGCCAAGTGTAAGTTTTGAGCCAAAAACAAGTGTAAAACACATGCATACACAAACTCTGCAACACTTCTAAGGGAAATGATTCCACACTGTCATTAGTCCTGCCCTTAAACAGAAGGAGCTTCATCGCTCTGAAGGGGCTGGCTGGAAGGATCAAGCATAGATATTCACTCCGTGGTCAGTGAGAGCTGGGTTTCCTGCTATCACGATTGCTTTACCTACTCACACTCAACTATTTTATTATCATTTAAAATTGAAAGAATCATTGTCAAGAGTTACAACAAATGAAGCACTGATAAAAAGAAGGACTTCTGCCTAGTGCAGTGCTTTTCCTGAAACTTGCCACTCTGAACCAGGGATGTGGCTGTTCCTGCGCTATTTGTTCTACATCTTCACCCTCTAAGATCATTTGTCTCAATGGACACCAGTGACAAGTGGTGTCCCTTGGGGGTCCAGTGCTATTTTTAGTGACTTCATCAATGACACAGACAGTGGGATCAAGCGCACCCTCAGCAAGTTTGCAGTTTGCAGATGACACCCAGCTGTGTGGTGCGGTTGGCACAGCTGAAGGATGGGATGACATCCAGAGGGACCCAAATAAGCTCAAGAAGTTGGTGTACAGGAACCTCGTGGAGTTGAATAAGTCCAAGTGCAAGGAGCTGCACGTGGGTCAGGGCAACTCCTGGTATTAGCACAGTCTGGGAGATGAACAGAGCCAGAGCAGCCCTGCTGAGGATGATTTGGTGCTGATGGATGAGAGGCTGGGCATGAGCCTCAGTGGGCACTCCCAGCCTGGAAACCCAACTGTGTCCTGGGCTGCATCCAAACCAGCGTAGGCAGGAGAGTCAGGGAGGGCATTCTGCCCCTCTGCTCTGGCGAGACCCCACCTGCAGTGCTGCATGCAGATCTGGGGTGCCCACCACAGGAAGGGCATGGACCTGTTGGAGAGAGTCCAGAGGAGGGCCAGAAAGGTGATTAGAGGATGGAACACCTCTCCTATAAGGAAAGACTGAGGCAATTAGGGTTGTTCAGCCTGAAGAACAGGCTCTGGAGAGATCTTATTGTGGCCTTTCAGTACTTGAAGAGGTATTATAGGAAAGATGGGGCCAAACATTTTTGCAGGGTCTGTTGTGAGGACAAGGGGCAATGGTTTTAAATTGAAGGAGGATAGTTTTAGATTGGCTATAAGGAAAAAAACTTTTACAATGAGGGTGGTGAAACGCTATAGCAGGTTTCCCAGGGAGGTGGTGGATGCTCCATCCCCAGACACATTCAAGGTCAGGTTGGGTGGGGCTCTGAGCAAATGGATCTCTTTGAAGACGTCCCTGCCCATTGCAGCAGGGTTGAAGTAGATGACCTTTAGATGGTCCCTTCCAACTCAAACAATTCTGTAATTCTGTGATTCTGTATAGGTAGGAAACACGGTCCGTGTAATTGTCCGATGATCCTTACATTATGCAGGTGTGGAAGAAGCTGTCATGAGTGGGCTTTGACACTTGGCTAGGAAGCAGTTAGGGCTTTCCATGCACCATGGTGGAGGAGCTTTGAAAACTTTCTGCAGTTTCTGCAGTTACAAAAGCAGCATGTTGGCTGCATGCAAGAGAAACCAAAGTGACTTATGGGCTGTATAAAGAGAAAGGATCTCCAAGTCAGTTAAACTGAATGCAAATATTTTCAGTGAAGGTAAACATGTATTTTTCACTGAAACACTACAGAAGGAACCGCAAACAAAACAGAAGGAGCTGTCATGCAACAAATTTTTCCAGGAACAGGGATACCAGACATACAGAACAAAATTCTAATAATGGTAAAGCATTTCTATCAAAGAAAGTGCTAGATAGATACCAGAAATCCATTAAATATGTATATACGTATGCATAGAAATAGATATAGATATATAAATGTATTAAATACATACTGTCTTTTCAGTTGATCCATTGATTTTTTTTCCTCTTCGATTCTTGCCTTTACAGCCTTGACAATTGTAGCCTGAAAAAGCTCAGCACCCCTACATCAGAAATGGGGCAGAGGAAAAGAAAAAAGGAGATGACACGTTAAATGTTTCTAAGTTTTCCTTATGGCAACTAATCACAGAGAACTCTATGTTCCCTCTATACATGACTTTATCCATATCAAACAAAACTAATCCAGGGCCTGAAATAAACAATCAATTCCTTTAAAATAGTAACAGCTTTATAGTCAGTCATTTCAAGATCTGGGGCCAAATGTCATGAACCCTACTCAGCCCACAAGTTCCTCTCTCAGCTGCTCAAGGAATTCAGTTTCCAGTCCTCAAAACACAGAACACAAGTAGGTTCAAGGCTGAGGGAGGATTTCTTGCACACTTCCAGGATTTCTTTATTGTAATTTCAGCATTATAATCACCTCAATCCCCTGCCTCAGTCCTCCTGGAAGCTGTGAGCAAGGTCCAGCATTTTCCAGGGACATGGTGAGCATAGATTCAGCTTCACTTTTACCCCCTGAAAACTATGGTGCTTTCAATCTGACAATACAAACCCTTGAGCAAGTTTCTTGTGTGCCAAAAGAATATGGCTTCTCACCCCATTACATTAGATATGTAATCAGCTCATTGATTTGGATGTCTTAGCCATTCTTCCTAATTCACACATGAGCTCTTGAAGACTCTTAAAAGAGTCTCAAAGTCTCCCTCAAAGAAGTAGGCTAGATCTAAAGCCTTTATTTTGTCAGGAATTCAGTAAGAAATGCTATAATTTTACTCCTTCATTCTGGATGCACATTTCCCTAGATAGGAGGTATTTTGATACTCATGATTTTGCTTTAAGCTGTTTTCACTGTGAACCCAGCACACCAGAAGAGCTACAAAAAGGCCATATCAAGCAAAACTGGGCATCAGCACGGAAATTCACCCCAGAACAAAAGCCTAAGACATACAATGTGGGGTGGAGGTGTAGGTCTTTTGGTAGCCCTCTTTACAGTGCTGAATTTTGTTTACTATAGGCAGCTAAATATGTTCCCTTCTTAAAATGATCCCTGGAAGAGGAAGATAAAAATTACTTTCTCTCAGAACATGCAAGCCAAATTTTTCCCTGAAACACAGTCAGAAATCAATGTCCGTATGTTTTTCAAGGGGAAAAAAAAGCCACAATACCTTTAATCCGATATTAACAAAAGTAATTTCTTAGAAACCTTATGGAAATTAAAACCAGAATTTCATTCCTCATCTGCCTTCTTATTATAAACCAGAAGAATGTTTGTGCTAGTGATGGCCTTGAGTGGATGCTTGTGGTGTAACAGGCCCAATGAGGTTAACATTTCCTTGCCAAACCTAGTCAGTGTTCAGTGATGTGACACTTCCCAAAAGTGTTCCCATTTCTTCCCAAGCCTGGCGTTAGAACTTTCCTTTCTTTCTAAGGACAATTATTTCAAAGAGGCTCTGACAGCAGAATATTTTTTTTCCAAGACTTAGAAACTCTGGCATTCTCTCTCATGTACATTGATGTAGAGAAAATGCTGCAACACACATGAACTTTCAGAGCTTTTAATAGGAGCAGCAGACGGCATTTGGTAGAAAGGATGGTTTAATTTCTTTTAGATTCTCAATTAATTTTTTCTCTTGTGTGTTCTTTGTCAAAGGTGGGTTTGCAATTATGAATTTAGCATGGACTGTTTAAATCAATGTTAAAGGACTAGTTTGGTACTACCTATCATAATCAGTAATTAAGTACTGCCCCTATGAGATATTTGAGCTGTTTAATTTAATTTATTTTAAATTTTCTGTTACCTTGATGCTAGGATCTGAGAAGCTTTTATATCTGCAACCACATGAAGGAAGTAGTAACTCATGAAGACTCTTCTTTGCAGCAGCAGGAAGGCAAAACATATACTGTCCCAAATGATTCCTGCTTCTCCACTGGGCAGTTTACAATCTAGATTGCCTGTTGCTGGAAAAAGACACCATCAGTGTTAAGTATTTTTTTATAATGTTTTATCAATTAAATAATCCTAGCCTTTAAAATTATTTGAATCAATTAAATTGGATTTTTCTAAAGAAAATTGTCATGCATTTCCATTTGAGGTATATCGTAATTTCTTTTACAGCAAACTGGAAAGCTTCCAACCATGTGATGTCCCATGACAATTGAGAATTCATGAACAGTGAACCATTTGCATATAAATTCACCCTACTTTAGTAAGTACTTGAAAACAAATAAAGGAAAAGGCATATTTTTTGTTACACTGAATTATTTGATTTCAGTGTTTCCTAAAACGGCATATTTCAATTTTTTTTTCTCTTCAAATGACTTTTTCTCTCATTTTTTAATTAAGAACACTATCAACAGGAGAAAGAAGTGGTTTCTTTTGTCAAAATGACTTTTTGACTGCCACCATCTAATATTTTTATTTTTCCTCTCCATAACTCAGTTCAATGTTCCTTTCCATTGCATAAGAGAAGAAACATTTGAAACCACAAAACTGCTTCCTTTGGGGTAGGAGGAGACAGGCAGAGAGGAAATCCCATTCCTCCTACCTCTAGATTTTGGCTTGAGCTATTTCTTTCTTTCTTTATTCTCTGTAAGATAGTTCTCTTGGGGATATTAAAAAATTAAAACTGGGTTTTGTGGAGCTGGACTATAAACTACATGGCCTATGCTGCCCTACAGAAGGCAGTAGAAAGACTCAAGGGACAGGCTCTGGCTCGAAGCTGGTTTTTCGAGCAAGCAACCCAATCTAATAGCTCTGGAAGGTCAAACTCCAAAAGCTTCAAAGCCTGCTGTGCCCAACCCCTGGGGGAGTCGAAAACCTGTGTATAAGTTTCTGTTGCAGCCCAAAAAGTTTTGGATATACACAAGAACTTCCGTGCACCTTTCATCCTGTGAATTTGCATCTTCATATCTACTTTCTTTTCCCCTATTCCACACTTACCTATTAGGATCAATCATGATGACAGGAATTCAGAATTTTGCTGCAGACTCACTAGGATGAAACAGTTCTTTCAATTCAGAAAAAAAACCCAACCCAAAACAAACCCAACCCAAAAAACACTAAGAAAACCCCAGGTGTTTTCAAACTGTTAACCCAGGGTGTCAGGACAAAGTGGAGACAAATTAATAGCTCACTGAGAGGTGAAGGGTTTTGCTGTCCATACTTCACTCATCCTGTCTCTCACCTCCATCCAAAGACATTATGCCCACCATTCCTTTTATCACCACATGAGAATAATCACAAGGAAAAAAACTGCCTAAACTCACTATGCATGCAGAAAAATTACCACTTTCATGCCTCTTCAGTGAGCTGAACTGATTTACCCTTTGAACCACTGAACACAGGGAGAAGCAGGAGACCACACTCCCCACAGGGAGTGCAGCTGGGAAAAGGTGATCTCTCCCTGCAGTGATGGTGAGCTGGCCTTTTAGCTCAAGTTCTACAGTAAACCAGAGTATCACATCACTGCATGTACAGAGAAACTGTGTTAAGCGCCAGTATCAGTGAATTGCTCATTTACAGCAAACGCTGGCTGTGGGTGGATGTAGGGGGATGGTGGTAATTTTCTCTGTATACGTGTCTCCCTTGATTCTATGAAATATTTTCAATATTCTGTGCTGCTAATGAATATAGGACCAAGATTTTTCAAAAGGTAATATGTCAAGAGAAGGCACAACTTAAATATGGTACAAGCTTTGAAAGGTGATTTTTTATTTGTGGAAAATTAGGATGAAAAATAAGCTATACTTACGAATATGGTAGCCTTTAACTGTACAAGCCAGGCTAAATGCCTGAATCACCCAGCAACTGTTCTCAATTAATGATTCAATATAGCCACATGCTCCTATCTGCAAAGTAAAAGGAGAGTTTCATATAACAAGACATAGAAGAAGTAAAAATATGGAAAATTGCATCTTTTTACATTACATGAGAAATAATACAGACAAGGGCCGTCAAATTATTCTCATTTACTAAAAGAGTTTGGAAGAAAGAGTGGCGTTATCAGTGACACACAAATTACTCTTAGACAGGATTTGGGTTTTTGATTATCAGTGAGATAGGAGGTGTATGGGGTTTGTTTCTGTTTTTGCACAGAAAGGGACACATCTGGCATATGATGTGATGTGACAACTAAGCAACTTTTATAAATCACTGACTTAATCTTGCAAACATACATGGACAAGCTTAAGACATACGTAGCTCCATGAATTCCCAAGCATAAAATGAAGCACATATGTAAGCATTTAGAACATTTGCAAATTCAAACCACTCATAAATCAATTTTATTTCAGCACAGTGACTTAAATAAATGTAAAAAGAAAAATGTCTGTTCTTCGCAGTCCAGCACTAAAAATGTTCAAAGCTAAAAAGCAATTGCCAGGAATAAATCTAAATTTATCTTTCAAAAAGATTGAAATTACTGGCTTGTCTTAATCTCCTATCAGTGCCACTGCAAGAATATATACAAAAGAGTTAATTGATGGAAGAAAATATTTAGTATTTTGCAGAAGAATTTGACATTTAATTATCAAATACATCTGTTTCCACCTGAATTTCACACTAGTTCTAAAGGAAACAGTACTGGAGTTTGTAAGTTTGTAGTCAACTTCACAGGTTACATTACATCACATCACATCACAGGACTGCATCTCGTACTAGGTTTGAAAATTCTTTCTCTAAATAAATTTTCTAATTAAATGTGCACTGTTTATCAACATGACTAATCTTTCACTTCTTACTCATTTTTCACTCCACCGAGATTTTTATGAGACTTCTAAGGAGAGACTTCATTAGGCAAACAAACCAGAACCCGGCTCTTTGAAAATAGCTTGTGAGCTTTCACAGAGCCTGGCTGAGTACATGGGCATGCATTTTCCTGTGATGGATATGCACTCCCATTCTCTAGCAATGCTGAATTGAAACGGAGACTGCTTCGTGCTCGCAGAGGGCTGTGGTCCTGAAAAAGGATTTTAATGACCACTCAACGCACTGTGCACACTTCCAATGAAACTGAAGCGCTGAGGGCAGAGGAAAGGCAAGGGCTACCCACCGACAGGATGTTCTTCATGGTGATGACAAAGACGTTGTAGGCAATCAGCCAGTCCCAGTAACGCAGGATGCTCCTAATGGGCTTCAGCAACAGGTCTCCACCAAAGAGAAGGAAATAGAAGCAGGCCACCAAGTAGCCCATACAGAATATGCTGATCCTTGTGGTTCCCGTGATGAAGATTATGGTAAGCACAAACCAGAAGAGGTAACTAAATATTATCACCTTATACATGTCTAAGTAGGACCTGGAAGTAAAATAAGGAGAAAAGGTTGCAATTTCTTTCTGAGGGTAGTGTTATCTTTCCTCTTTCTGCACTACTGGTTGACTCTTTTGCCTAAGGTCTTCTGGGCATTCTCACACTTCAACATCCGTGCAGGTGCTGAACACGAACACCACGGTCAGGGGATTTGGTTCATGCTGAGTCTGCCTGGCTCACACACTCCACTCTAGCTCCTTCCTGTGTGTAAGCACCTTGCTACACCTGGTCAGGGCACCGTGCTTGCTGCAGGATCAAGCCTTGTATCACAGAAAGGAAGAAAACCTGTTCTCACCAAACTTCATGGTAGAGGGATATTATCTGGCAATGCCACATATGTGATCTAAAGGTTGTCTGAGATCATCTTTTAAGAAGTCTGAGAAATAGTATAGCAAATATATTTTAAAAAGCCAACTACAGTACACCCCTGCAAGCAATTCCATATTTATTGATGACTTCTAGGGAGTTCAGCCTGGTCAAAAGACTAGTTTTCAAAGACAGCTGCTAAAAATATCTTTCTCTAATGGAGATCAACTGCAAAAGTTTTGAGGGGCAAAAGGTTCCTACAGAACAGAAATGTGATAGAATTTACTGAAACACTTTCCAGGAAGCTATGAGACAGAGCTATCTGAAATCAGCCTGGTCCACAGTGGGAAAGAGAGAGAAACAATTTGGTGTTTTCAGATTCCTTAAAATCTTGACTTAATATTGACTCAGAGAGCTTTCAAACAAGAATATCTGCCAAAGGCAATACCAAATACTACATATAGCTAAACACTGAAAAACCAACTAATTCTTAGTTTCCTCCCGTTTATAGTGTTTTGATTCCAAATCTAACTGTGTTTTCAGAGTCTGCTCACCCAGGCTGCGAAACTACATTTGTCAGGAAACCAGGCAGGGAGACAGAGCTACAGGAGTGCACATATACCTAAGCCAAACCATGTAAGGAGCAAATGAACTAAATGCACTGTATGAAGCCACATAAAAAGGCCCCTGCTGCTTGATGTTCTCAGGCTCAGAACTTTCTAGGAGTATGTATTTATAGTTCTACATTTATAGGCCTGTATTACGCATTTCACCAGAGAGGCATTTAATGAAAGGTTACAAGAAAGCTCCTTTATGTTTATTTCCCGTGAATATTTAGGAAATTTGTAATCTTCTGCCTGTGAAATCTAAAAATACCATGATTTTGGAGATGTTACTGGGTTCTGGGTGATAAAACATTAACAAAGAATCAATATACACTTGGAAAATAAGGAAGATATCAGTCGAAGAGGTCTTCATTAACTTAATATGCCCTGGAAATGGTGCTCTCATTGTTTCTCCAGTAAATAATATTCTGTTGGATATTCCTTTAATAATAACTATTGGTGTGTGGGATGGCTAGGAAGAGATCACTTTCCTGACACTGCTCTATTTCAAAAAGCTTTTCCTTTGCTACCAGCAAAATGCATCAGCATCTTTTGATAAATGCCCAAAATAGAACCAAATTGATCAAAAAACCAGCAATATCTTAGCACTCTTCAATAAAAATGAACTCTGACTCTTAGAGACAACTGGGATTGTCTCAATCCAAACTTCCCAACATATACACATGGTATTTGCTTGAGTCACAGTCAGCAGCAGATACCACTCTTAGATTAAAACTTCTGGAAATTAGAGAGAATATGAAAAATAAGACAATAATCTAGCTTTCTTTCCCACTATAATGGTAGCCATTTGCTACATTTCAGTAGTCATCTAAAATATTAAATACATCTGTTCTTCTTATATCCAAAATATACATTAAATATAATAGCCTTGGGCATCTTTAAACCAACCAACCAACAAAACTGGATGTAAAGGAAAACTTCTCAGAAGGCAGGAGGCAATACAACTGTGTCGAGTGAAAAATAATGTAGTCCTTGAAGATGGAAAGCATTCTGACTTTTGTAACTGCACAGTTACAATCAAGTCCAAAAACAAAAACGGCTCCCAAGAATTCATATGGAGTGGAAATCGTACAAAATGGTGTTTGAACAAGTCTGCCAAGACACACCTAACCAATGAAGATCACCAACCATCCAAGGTTCTTCTGTGCTATCCCAAGAAGAATTACACATTGAACACCATGGAGAGAACTACTCAAGTTTTTTCAGGTAGATAAAAATTTTCCTAAAATCATGCTTCTTTCAGTTACAATATGCAAAGTCTCGTCTGTTACAGCGTAGAGTCATGCATGCCCCTGATTTTGATTAATTGTTCATAGTGATATGGATAGGTCAAGCGCTGTAAGAGCAGGAACAAAGACGTGTCTTGATGGGGAGTTCTCAACATATTACCTCTCAAATAATTTGACACATTCTCATATGTAAATCTTTAAATTCTGCCTCAAAGCCCAGAAAGTTAGGAAGTGAGGACTTTCAGTTCCTTGCCCTGGGATCATATTGCAACAGTGGGAGGCTAAAGGACAAAGGCATTCCACCAGTTAAAAGACCCTACACAAATCCATCAGCAAGTAAAGGTGCTTACCCTCTCTTTAAAAGCTTCTACACAGACAGGAGAAAATGCTTAATCTTGGATAGAATATACTGGGCTTTTATGCTTTCACTGCAGACCACCAGATCATTAGTTTAATGTCATGTAAATCTTCCAAACCCTCATTTCCTAAGTGTTCTTTAAATCTCCATTCATTCACCAAGAGCAAAAGGCACCCTCAGGATGTGATACTTGACAATACACCTTAGAAATATGGGCAGCTGGTTCCCAAGGGGACAGTCCCACCCCCTGTCATCCCTTCAGCTCTGTGTTTCAGCCCCTTTTTGGCTTTGGCTCTTTGAAATGGTTTCAAGAAGAAAATTTGCAAAAACCTATTTATTTTGAGGGAGGACAGAAGGAAGGGATACTTTTCTGCCCATTCAGCCTCCAAACCAACTCAGTGCTGGTGTGATGAGTACAGAAAGGTGGAAGGGTAATGGTAGACTAGGAACAGGCACACATCTGAGGAAGATTAGCCACTACACCAGTTCACCAAAAGCATCCAACTATGGCTTTTGGTAGCATGACAGCCTCTGAATGAGAAATTACACAGAAGAAACCTGAAAGATTAATGAGAAATAAAACCGACTGATTTTCCAACCATGTCATTAGTAGAACCCACTAATACTCTGGAAAACATTTTGGAAAAAATTACAGTATCAATTTGCTCAAAACCAAGGAAGACAAAGTCTGAAGTTCATTCCACACATCCATCAAAGTTATTGTAACCTCAGATGGCTCTCTATATCAAATTATCTGCTTTTCTTTTCTAAAGTTTTATTGGTCGTTTACCATGATTGTTTCAATATTTTATTTCCACAGGAATTAATTTTTAACTGTAATACAATCCAGCCTGTTGCAGAGAGATTGCTCTAGGTGTAGTTGTTTTCCTGGCATGCTAAATGATGTGTTTGGCTATGACCAGTCCAGTGTCTGGACCTCTGCCTGCAGGCACCAAGAGGTGCTGATGCTGCAGCTGATAACCCCTTTCAGGAAAGGTATTTGTTCTCAGCCAGTGCCTTGAAATTTAGGGGACCAACACACTTCAGCTTACACACTGGTGAGAGCCTATTGTGGTGATGGATGCAGCTCGAAGCTTCTTCACGCTGGAGTAGCTGCTGTTATGTAGCTTCACTGTTTTCCCTTAGCAGCCCCGCTTTGTTTTGAGTGTGTACTCACCTCCATACAACCCCAAGGCTCCTCCTGGAGCCCTCTTCTGATAATTACCTCCTCTCTCTCCTCCAGACATATTGTCCCTACACATATGTGTCCTGTAAGCTACACCTACTCCCAAATTTCTTCTTTCTTTCTTCCATTCCTTACACTTTAAGCAGCCTGCATCAGAGCTAATTTCCCCTTCTAATCCCAACATTGTTAATTTCTCACTAAGTTTCCATCCTCAAGGCCTTTCCCTGGAGCTCTATTTCAGCTTTTAGAAGGCAGTTTCACTGATTTCCCCCTCACCAACAGCAACATCCAATCATCTCAAACCTAGCTCCTTTATTTCAATGAACTCCTTCAAATCTAGTGTTGTGGATCCCACAGGTCTTAGTTCCTACTGTTTTTGTTAAACCCTCTCCAAGGATTGATATTCTTTTACTATTACTTTCTTACCAGCAAAGTCCTCCTTTCATGCTTACATCCACTTTAAAAATACCCAAATTCACAACTGTGTTATTTGTGGAGGCTCATTTTATTAGCAACAGAATGTTTATCGGCTTTAAATAACAAATGTGAGAGGAAGCCTGTAATGTTCATTTGCAGGTCCTAGCTCACTAACCTAAGTTGGAACACAGTTCCAAGACTGGCATTAGAGTTGCCTTTCAGACACTTCAGCTCACTCCCCTCATGACGGTTCTCAGAGGACAGGTATTAAAGGGGACAGTTCAATGACTGTTTCTGCTTTTAAGTGGAAAAAAAGCAGGTTACAGTCCCAAGCTTTTTTTCCCTGACAATGTCTAGGAGAATGTCTGAAAACTTCTTGGGAACTGAAACGAGAATTTTCCAGCATTAGAGACTGTGGGAAAGGATTATCCTCAGTGAGGTTGCTTTAAATCCTGTATCATTCTAAAAGCTCCTCTTTCTATTCTTTGTTCTTATTTCTGTTTCAAAGTCCTTTGGATGTGCACTCTCTTGGGGTCAAGCACGTATCCCCTGAGAAATCTGGGGGTGGAAAGACAAGAAAATTTCAGGAAATCTCTTACTTAGACTGTATTTATCATTGTTGAACTCAAGTATTTCTCCAGAGAGAAGAAAATGAAGCATTTTGAAAATATGTTCTTTTTCTGCCACTGATTATGTTGCAGTTAAAAGCTTTTTATCCATGCCTACTAGAACAGTGACCAACTAGTATCTTCTCAAGGGAAGTGATACTTAAGAACGGGTGCTTTGGTCTGCAGCTGCAATTCTTTTACATAGCAATAAATACACATCAAGCTTCTCAGAAAACCTAGGAATATCAAGCACAACTTCTTTTATTTTTTTTTTTCTGCTTCATAATTTATTCATAATCAGGTTATCTTCTCTTATTGCTTGGCTCTTTCTGACTGACTTTTGGAGAAATGCCATTAATAATTTCACTTGCTTGGATAAGGTTTGAACCTGAACTTCTTCTCTGTGTTACTAAATATTTAGACCCTTCTGAAACTTCTACTGAAAAGCACAAGAAACGTTTTTAGACAAAGTCCTTTCAGTTCCAAATTGTCTTGGATGGAGGCCAGATACATACATTTTCTTCTGAGGTAGATCTTCAGTGGATTACCCAGAGCTTGAGAGTCCTTCTTTTTAAAGACTTATAACTCTTAAAAGACTCAGTCACCAACTATTCTCTGGTGCTTCTTTGAAGCAAATTAGGCATTTAGGATCGCAAATGTGCAGTGCAACCTCTCAAAAATAATCTAAAGCCTGGGATAATTTACATTGTAGTGAACGCACTGAAAGAGACACTTAAGAGCTCAAAGAAAGGTAAGATACCTTCAAGAACACAAGAACTTTTATGCAGTTCATGCTAAAGGAAGGTCTGTTTATACTTAGAGACACCATCCTAGATGTTCCCATTACAGATTCATGCAGCTAACACTACAAACAAACAAACAAACAAAGAGAAGTTACAGCTTAAAAAGGGGTGGAAGGAAGACCGGGGGAACTACAGACAAGTCAGACTTCCTTCTGTGCTTGGGAAGATCATGGAGCAGGTCTTCAAGGAAGCAATGTTAAGGCATATGGAAGACAAGAAGGTGATCCAAACATGGCTTCACTAAAGGAAAATTGTGCCTGCCCACTCTGGTGGCTTTTCATGATGGAGTGACGGCAATGCTCTATAAAGTCAACAAATAGAGAAATGTCATCTATCTGGACTTCTATAAAACCTTCAGATGGTCCTAGACAACATCCTTATTCTCTAGATTGGAGTGACATGGATTTGACAAATGAGCTATTCAGTGGGTAGAGAATTGGCTGGATGGATGCAGCCCGAGAGTTGTGGCCAATGGCTCTATGTCCAGGTGGAGGCAGGTAACGAATGGTGTCTGTCAGGGGTCTGACCTGGGACAGGTGCTCTTCAATACCTTCGTCAGTGACACAGAGAATGGGACCGAGAGCACCCTCAGCAAGTTTGAAGATGGCACCAAGCTGAGATGTGCAGTTGGCACAACAGAAGAATGGGATGCCATCCAGGGGGACCTGGACAAGCTTGACAAGTGGGCCCATATGAATCTCGTAAAGTTGAACAAGTCCAAGTGCAAGGTCCTGCATCTGAGTCAGGGAAATCCCAGACATGAGCACAGACTGGGAGAGGAATTAATTGACAGCAGCCCTGATGAGAAGGACTTGTGGGTACTCATGGATGAAAAGCTGGACATGAGCTGACAATGTGCACCCACAGCCCAGAAAGCCAACTGCTTCAAAAGAGGTTGAGGGAGGTGATTTTCCCCCTCTATTTTGCCTTCATAAGGTCCCACCTGGAGTACTGCGTTCAGGTCTGGGGTCCTCAGTCCGAGAAAGACAGGGACCTGTTAGAGTGAGTCCAGAGGAGGTCCAAGACCATGGTCAGAGGGATGGAGCACCTCTCCTATAAGGAAAGGCTGAGAGAGTTGGGGTTGTTCAGCCTGGAGAAAAGCAGGCTCCGGTGAGACCTCATTGTGGTCTTGTAGTAATTAAAGGGGTCCTATAAAAAAATGAGAACTTTTTACACAGGCATGCAGGGATAAGACAAGGGGAAGGGTTTTAAACTGGAAGAGGAGAGATTTAGATTAGATGTCAGAGAGAAAGACTTTACTCAGAGGGTAACGAGGCACTGAAACAGGTCACCCGGAGCTGTGGATGCCCCATCCCTGCTACTGTTCAAGGCCGGGTTGGATGGGGCTTTGAGCAACCTGGTCTAGTGGAAGGTGTCCCTATCCTTGCTAGGGAGGTTGGAATTAGATGATCTTTAAGGTCCCTTCCATTTCAGTGCAAACCAGTCCATGATTCCATGATTCCTTGCCCAAATACATATAAGAAAAGATATCACAAACAGGAATTTCCTTTTTTCCGGAATGTGTTAATTAATGGGTTTTCTAGTAATTCATTATTCATTTTCCAGACAAAAATGTTCTTTTTTCTTTCTCTGCCTTGTTCTTTTCATTCTTCTCCTTATTCACACAACATAAAACTGTCACATGAAACAGTTGCACATAGTTTGGCATTTAGGTGGGACAAATATAAAGTGATCACAGTTTATTTGTTCAGCTCACTACCATTAATAGGTTCTTTGATTTTCTGTAGCTTTTTTTGCTCTCCATCAGCAATATTACCTACTGCCTAATACATGCAGCAAACTCCCAATTAAATGGTTGCATATTGTTAATCACCTCTCCACAGGTCTCCTTGGTCAGCATACACCCAGCAGTGTGTCTGAGTGGATGTCCTGCCACCAATGGCTTCAAGTTGATGCATACCATGCACAGGAACCAAACCATAGTAATAAACCCAAAGGATTGTGGAAGTGCAGCAGGCCAGTTCTACTTGAACTTTGCCTTCCATTATAAACCTGACTCTGATTCCCATCCAAAATATTCAAAGGAAATCCTCTGTGTTTCAAAGTTTTCATGGTTGTCCATTTGGGAATATCTTATACAGATGACCAGAATTATCTATCAGATTCCAGAGAACATTGAAAAGATGCCAAAAGAGGCTGTTTAAAAAGCAGTGATTTCCTTTTTCTCTTTGAAAGATAGCTTTAAAACACATTCATGTCATTAATGAGTTTTTTTCACAATGATTTTTTTTCTGGACTAAGGAAGGAAAATTCGATCCTTCTGCTGGAAACCAGTGGTGGTCTTCACCAGTGACCAAACATATCAGTGTTCCTGATGAAACTGCTGCATCAGCCTTTGCTAAGATGGACACCAGCAGCAAGAGAAAACCTCAAGAAATCTCCACTACATTTCCTCTCAACCAAGCCCTATTTGTCAAATATCTTTTAGAAAGCCTTCTCACTTGATGGAGCATTTTGAAGAAAGATTAATACTTCTCTCTTCCTGCTTAGGTTACTGAATCTAGAGCACTGGGTCCACTGTGTAGACTGGAAATTCTCAAGGGGGAGAACTGTTCAACCTTTGCCCAGTAGTGACTATAAATCTCTGAACAAATTAGTCAACTGAATGTTTCAAAAGTATCGTTTTCAAAGCTATTTCAAGATAGATTTGGCAACTAATTGTAACAGAAATAGCAGGATCATCCTACAGATCTTGAGAAGGACTTCTAGTGATACCACTTGTCTGGTAAAAAAAATAAAAGTCTGTCATCAAAAAGAAGATTTTCATGGGTCTTAGTTCCTGACATTTTTCTACTCCTTTCATACTCAGACATCTGTTGGTAACATGCATTCACAGATCAAGTCTGACAGAACACCACAACTAAGAAATCTTACTCTTCTCATTTACTCTAGTGATACTGCAAAACTTTCAGAGACAAGTTCAATTGCATGCCCAGCACAATTTAGAAGAGCTGAGCTAATCTGTGTTTGCTGAAATGATCACACAGGAACAGTTCCTGTGTGAAGGCCATTCAGAAGAGTCTGCCTCAGGCTCTGCCCCTTTATACATTATTCACCTTCTTAAACAACCTTGTATGCAATGCTCAGGAAGAGGAAGACATGTCAGTCGTCCTTCCAAGACACTTTTAAGGTTCTTATGCCTAGATGAAATAGCACAAATGACAGTCTCTTAGAGTATTATTTTGATTGTGCTTACAACTCAGCAGGACACAATTGATGACTTTTTGGGATTAAACACATACATGGGAAACTGCAGACTACAATGGATTCTTGCTAACATGGCTGTGTTTGGGGGGAAACCAACAGAGCACTTAAGTCCAACGTAAGTGCTGCCCCACCAGGCATTCCTGGAGGGAAATTAAAATTTTAGTAGCAAGATTCTTTCTGAAGTTGGAAATATAGAGGGTCAGATTAATCTACCAGTTGAACTACCATTTTCTTCCAAACTTTCTAAATCCACATGTGCACAGATAGCATGCAAGAACTTGTGACCTAAAGGTGAACATTTTGCAATGTGTTGCTTGCCTAAGACAGTGGTGGGACATGATGGTCTTAAAGATCTTTTCCAACCTAAACAAGTCTATGATTCTGTGAATGCAGGCTTTCAGGAAAATTTATCACTGAACTCCTCTGGAGAGCACTCAAAACAATCATCAGTTTTAGGAAGACATGTTTGCATCCACCCTGTTCTAAACCAGATGCTGGTTACCCAGAAATGAACTATCTGCTGTCTCATACAGCAGTATATTAGATGGGAACATACATAAATACTAATTCCAAGTAAAATTGGAAGCTGTGAGAATGACTTTTACCCTAGTGAACTTCATGAAAAAGAAGCAGTGTATTTTCCAAGTGTTTAAGATTCAGTTTTTACCGGCAGTGAATGAAGTCAGGAACAGGGTTATGCTGGCTAAAAGAAGCTGCATCAAGATTCATGCAGATTTCCACATTGTCTCCAGCCATGATTCGTACTGCAGCTTTATTTTCATCCTCAAATGTCTGCCTTTGCAAGGATGCACACAAAAGCAGCATGAAGTCATCTAGGAGAAAACAGTGATTGGAAAGAAAAATTCAGTCATCAACATAGGTGTAAGGAGAGTTGTAATATATTTTAATGTAGTTACCAGACTGTTTTCCCACACTTTGAACCCCCGAGACTGAGCAGTTTTCAATGCATTTAACTCTGAATCGAAATTTATTAATGTATTTAGGTTTTTTACCTGTCATTGTTTATGGTTTTTATGGAGAAATAAATGAGAAAAGGGGAAATATTCATACATTTTGATGGTTGAATTATTAAAAAAGGGATACAGGAAAAGCAGATGCAAAATTACTAATTCTGTGAATTTTTCTACTACATTCAAAGCCATGCTTAGTATTCAATCCCCCAGAAAAAATGTCATCTTGCTACTGAAGAGTAAATACAAGGCTGGTTTCAAATTCCACAGTACAGATGATTTAAGTAAAGGACATTCAAACACTTCATAACTATGTGCTAAAATACTTACACACAAGGAAGACAGGGTTTGGTCTCACAATGAAGTCTGGAAAGTATAACCACTTTATGATGTTGGAGTTGAAGTTGGCATTGCCACTTCTCCATGGATAGTCTGTGTGACAGAAGCACGCAAAAATTCAATCAGTACTTTATAACAATTACTTAATTATTTTCTTCAGAATACTTACCAGTTTTCCAGCACTTTTCTATAAAAGCAAGAAGCAGTAATTTTCCATAAAGTGTGTCCTTACCTTTACAAGGAGCAGGTGGGATGCCAATGCAAAGGAAGTACTGGAATGTAATGATGCATGCGAGAAAACAGCAATATTTTGGCCAAATCTCTGCAATAGCTTTTCTCCTACGTCGATACAATACAGCAATCAGCCAGAAGGCATGAATCATTGCATAAAAATCCATCCTCTGACCAATTACATTCACTGATAGAAGAAAGCAGGTCTGGAAACAAAGTAAAGAAACGTAAGCAACTTTTACAACCTCATGGCCAGTCAAGGCAGCAATCATAAATTATTGTGGATCCTGACAGAATGCTTGGACATGTGCTGTGTCTGACTGTAGGAACCCTGTGCAAATCAACATGCCCCAACAGCAACTTCCACCACTCCACCCAAACACACAGATTTTTGGTACTCTTCTATCCAGAGCAGGTTTCAGTTACGTGATATCTAAAGATACAGAAAGGAAAGAGCCTTTTCACAATAGCTGATATGTGAAATGTTTAATTGTTGCCAAGCAAAGAACATATTGCACAGCCACGTATTCTGATAGGACATACAGATGTGGAAAGAAGAGGAACTATTAAGACTGGTAACAACTAAAATGTATCCTCGTGTAGGAAATGGACGAGGTATTTAGACCATACAGCTTCAACTAGTGACAGACAAATCAAGTCAATTCCTGCAAGACAGCTTTAGTTCTCCATTACTCTAAAGGCTCTGCATTCCAGCATTTCTGTTCTCTGGCTTCACTGAAAGCAGTCCCTTCACTCAGGACGATGAAATATGTTTTCAGTGAACACTTCATTTATTCAGTGCACTATGCTATTTTGATTTTCTCTCTCCCCAGATTAGAATTAGTTTAAAATTATTTCCCGAAGAAAATAACTTGCTGATTTCTTTTAATTTTCCCTCATTCTTAATCCTCAGCTGGCTGTGAACAGTTTACTCCATTTATCAGTAGCAAGTGGTGGTAGTGTTTAACTTAGAGGTCAAGAGCATCATTACGATTAGATTTAGGATGCATTACTCTGGGAGTTGCCTTCTTCAGATAGGCATAGAAAATTGTGAAAAATCACTATTTATGCAAAGATCATGTGCACATTAACAAACCAACAAGGTAAGGGAACAGAGAAGACTAACATGAGTGATGACTAAGAAGCATCTAGATGTCAAACACAATCCATGCTAGTATTCAAAAATAACACAATCAAAAGTTTGGAACGATACCATAAAGAAAAGTAATACATAGTTATTTACCTCCAAACCAAACTTGTAGAAGAAGTAGTTTATGAAATACTTGACACAGTTTACCAGCCCATCATCCAGATGTGCTCTTGTAATATCATGGAAAATGGTTTTAGTCACAGGTGCGGTGAGGTTATTTCGACATCTGTAGTATTCTTGGTGACGGTAGATTGTAACTTCAAAAGCCAGAATAGCCAGCATCAGCAAGTTATTCTATGGGAGACACAATTAGAATAATATTAAATAAAAGCCAAAACCTCAAGAAGCTATAAAACTTCCTGATAAGCATAAACCCATTAATACTCGAACTGATGTTATCACTGAGGACTTCTGCACTCCAGAATCCACTGGCACCTATTCCCAGCTGCTATGATTGAAACAAATTAAAGTTCACACCGATTCTTGGATTTTGATGAATTCTACAGACATCCAGAAGATACATATAAAGGCATTAATTAAAAAATACTATAATGAACACTAACTGTGGAAAAGATGGGGAGGGAAAAGGCATTGACCCATCCACGTGCCCTCTCATATTTCAAAGCTTCTCATAAGGTATCATGTTTTGTTTTCCAAGAGATAGAAGATACAAACATACACAAAAGTCATCTGCAGAGGTTTAGCTGTCAAGCACTAATTTTCCAAAACAAGGATTTTGGGCAGAGCAAATTTAACCTGGACACTCTTTTACATGAACAGGCTGTCAGTTTTCTCTCAGGCACAGCTCCTTCTGTCCCAAAACCAGATTGACTAGGATGCAGTCTTGAGTGGCTATGAATTGATTTTTTATTTATCTCAGGAGGGAGATCTGCCCTATGCTCAACAGAAGAGAGGTACTAACTAACTCGAAAAGCTGGTTAAAAAGACCAGCTCAGAGAAAGACCCTCAAGGAAGCCGTAACTGAAGAAGAAGTGGCAAACTCTAGATCTCTGTTCTCTGAGAAATATTTGGGACAAGAATCTCCTGAAACAGGTGCCACTGGAGTTTTTATGCTTTATGGCAATCTTAAACTGTGAGTATAGAATTTTGGAGATTCATTAAATTGGTAAGAGTATGGTTTTCCTCAGAACTTGGCACATTTTCACTGTAAGTAATGTTTTTTAATCAAGACAGGAATAATAAAACATTGCTCACAGGCATCAACTAAAAACAGGGAGAAAAACAAAAGACATCCATTTACTAGTGTTTGAATAAATGATTCTCTTAACTCATTACATTTTCTAAACTGTGGCTTAAGGAATAAGCACTTTAAAAAATTAACTGCTTCTAGCACACACTGTCATTCAGGGCAATTACTCCAATTAGACCCATCAGTCCTTTGGTACCTGAAAGCCATGTAACTCTTAATAACTTAGAATTCTTAAATATATAATTTCTTAAAGAGCTTTTAACAGATGGTAGAGTCCAGAAGTGATACTTCTACATGAAATAATACTTTAATTGGTAATGAATCCCTTCTGGAAGTGTTCTGTGTAACAGATGTAATTTTCTGTTGCCTCTTTTCTTCTGTACTTCCTTATTGTCAATAGTTTGCATTACATTTTCTTTTTCTGTGACAGATTATTTATTTCAAGACAATGCTACTTTCATCACAAATAAGAAAATACATGAATACAGATAATTAAAGAAGTTACCCTTAAGTACACAAGAAGGGGATAAGACTTTCTCAATCCAACCCACTCTGCAGGATCAACTGGCCCACTGTAGAGCACTGAGGTTTTGAGTTCTTCTAAATCGACCTTAGTTTCATTCTTTCCTGGCTAAAAAGAAAACGCAACAGTTATAGAACATGACTTTAGGATTGCTTGGGAAGGGTACGATAATCAACAATAATAAATCATGTGAACTGTTATTTTTGTACTTGATATGCTCCCTTTTGCTCTCTTTCACTGAAGAAGACAGCAGTCAAACCTTTTTAATATATGTTTGTACTCACCAGTGTACAGTTACTGGAAAAAGTCTTGGGATCAATAGATGTGAGCTGGTACAACATTTTGCAGACAATAATCACACATGTCCAAACAGTGCAGATACTTGATGCCAGTGGGCGAAACTGAGCATATGGCAAAGCAAGAGCCCAGGCAATTAAAAACACAAAGTTAAACAGAGACACCTGAAAACACAAAAACAGTACAGAAATTACATGGAGTAACAAAAGAACTGAGAAAGTCTGACCTTTTCCACAGCAGGTAAAAAAAAGAATCATTCAAAAGAAAGGGACATGCAGAAACTTTGAGGAAAATACTGAAAAAAAGATTACAACAATACTCACAATAACACAGACACATAGTAAGAGAAGAATTGGAAAAACTTTACAGTTGGTTTAGGAAGATATTTACCACCTACATAATATTAATACTGTTAGATCGACAAAACTCTATATCTTCCTTATCAACAGATGTGAAATACGAAGGACCACATGCAGCTTCTGCTGCTTTAGCACACATGAAACAAAGAAGAAATGGCACAGATCTGTGTGTCTGTGCAACTGACCTTCATCCTCTTGACTTTTCCCCCCACAAAAAGAAGTGAGAAAAGGGATTTTTTTTTTGTTTTTAGTGAATGCTGTCCTACTACCCTGTTCCAGAAATGGCTGTGTCACATAGGGAACTCACATTGCCCACAACAAAAGCACAGCTTAAAATGTTGCTCCCTTTTTCTTTAGACATAGCTTCACATTCTTGTTTCTTAAGTACTAGACCAAGTTTAAGTAATTTTCCTATATGTACCTTCCCAATCCTTTTCACCATCTTCCATCCCTGGATGGTGCCCACAGGCATTTTGAGCAGGAGAGAGGTTATGTCTCTTAAATCCAAATAATTAAGACTAATAAAACTTTAACATCCGGAGAAAAGGGCAGGGCTGAGACTCTTGAGACAGAGAGAATGTGGAAGATGTCAAGGCAGGTTCCCAGCAGGCGACAACCCCCAATGGAGCCCATCATTTCAGTGAGGTCTGACAGGAGGAAGCCCTCTCCCTACATCTGGGTGTGTAACCACATGGCAGATGCTGACAAGCCTTCTCCATGTGTAAGAGTTTGACAGTGGGTGTTTACTTGCCTCTTTCACTGTGACCCAGATGATGTAAGATGAAACAATTTTGATGATGTGCAGCTCCAACAGCCACCACACGAAGACTTGCATCTTGTGAAAATACTCCAGGAATTTCAAGAACAGCACTGTAAGGCGGTCGATCACCAGATGCCACTTGTTCCTTAGGTCTGAAGGGATGTTCAAGCAGAATCATTATGAGGACAAAAACAGAAGGTGTCTGTGAAATGGAATACTCCACTAGACAACAACAAGCTTTCTACTTCTCTTCTAAGCCTTAGAGTAAGACAAGATGGAGGATAAAGGTACAGCTCAGTGGTTAACTAACTAAAAAATGGTGTTTAAGCCCACTTAGCTGGGGTGCTTTCCCTTCTGACCCACATTCCCTGGAAGGATTCCACACTTCAAAAGCAGCAGTGGTGGCCTCCCTTGCCAATTTTGCTTTTATTCCTCTCATCAGAGCTCTTCTTGGACTCTCGTCCTCCAGTATTTTTGGACCTAAGCTTAGAGATCTCATTCAGGAACTAATTCCAGCCCTGGTCCTTTTCCAGCTCAGAAAAATAAATATTTTTTTGATGCTTGGAAGCTATGGACCCAGCAGGTTTCAGAAAGCGCAGACTACTACTACTCAGAAAACTTTACAGCCAGATTGGAAGAAATCCAGGCACACTAGGACTTGGATTCCTGCCACAAGGGTTTAGACAACTGTACTATAGACATCTTCAGATATCAGAGTTATCTAAACTGCCTTGAATACAGCACAGCCTCTTAGAGTGTGACCTGTGCCTTCACCAGACAGACACCTGAAACAAGCAAGGCAAACTGTAGTCCAGTCAAATATTTCTCTCAGTTGTAAAAGCTTTATAAAGTGGAGATCCTGAAGCTGGGTGAAAGTATCCCCTCACAGGGGTGTTGGGCTAAAAATGCCATCCTCCCAACTACCCCAGTGAGCAAGCTTGTGGCATCGCCTACTATATATGAGTGTACATGACAATACATTTACTGAACAGTGCTCTCTAAGTGACAACTTTGCTTGTGGGCTGGCTGTAAAACACTGCTTCATCTGGCTGGTACATATTAGTATAGAGTCTTACACTTTTTTCAGGGTTTCAGAAGCATTTTGGAAATTAGGAAGGATTTTGCATGCTTTGAGAACATTCTTACACTTTATATCAGAGATGGAAACATTTGCAAGTGATATCAAAGCACATCGCTGTCTAAGCTGGAAAAAAATGCAAAGGAGTTTCCACCTTCCTTATGTAATTATTTCAAATTATCACTTTATTTTATATATAAAGTACACCAAGATGGTTACTCCATGTTTATTTGTGTGAAGAACACATGCACATTTGTGTGAAAAAGCAGACTTCTGGAACACCTCACAACTAAATTCTATTTTTTTTCCTTTGCCTTTTTTCTCCAAACACAACTTAGAAAACCTGAATAAAAATGCCGAGTGATGTAAATTCCATGACCACATAATTAACTTGAGAAATTAATTAAGCTACAGAACTCTAATCCTACATGTGTTTTTATAAGCACAATGAGAGTATTTAAGGGAAGTCTTTACAGAGTTAGATGCTCTCACTCATTCTTTCATTGCATTTATTTTCATTTGCAGTGTTGCATTATGCAAGGTGTATATATATCACACAGTGCCAGTGAAGTGGAGCAGGCAGATAAGGTGCTATAGCAAGCTCTGTCTAGCATGGCCAGGCACTGCACACACAGGAAATAAAATACAGGCCTCATGCATCCACTGAAAGACTGTACAACACTGTGTAATGAAGTCTGCACACATGAATGTTTAATGTCAAAGCTCTGGCCACATGGCTGTGTAAAAACGGTGTAACTCCCATAGAAATAAATGCATGTGCAGCTTAAAGATGGATCCCCTTGTGCTATTTCCAAGCAACACCAGCTGCAGTTCCCCACTTCCCTGCTTGCACGTGTCACTGCACAGAATAACCTCCACCAGCTGGCCTCTGTCCCACAGCCCTTCCAACAAGCTGGGATGGCTGGAGTGCACCAGACCCCTCATCCCCCACAGACAGTATGAGGGCTGGCCAATAAAGGTTTCCACGACCCATGAACCCCTCTGTGAGAGCAGATGTTCCAGCTGGGAAAGGTAAGTTGTTTCAGCTGAGATTCAAGCACTGGAACAGGCCACCCAGGGAAGGGGTGGAGTCACCAGCCGTGGAGATATTTAAAAGACGTATAGATGTGGCATTTAGGGACATGGTTTAATGGTGGACATGGCAGTGCTGGGTTAATGACTGTACTCAAGGATCTTAAGACGTCTTTTCCAACCTAAATGATTCTGATTCCCTGGGGCAGCGAAGTCTGATGTGCTGCCGTTTTGCCTTGACAAAGACCGTCTTCTTATTTATGTGTCACAGGCCTGTGAACATTGGCATGAGTAACTCAATTTGCAATAAGGCCCTTTACAAAGAATACAGCTTCCTTGGATGTTAAATGCTCTTCCCTGGTTTCACTTTTGGCTCATATTACAAACTGAGTTATGGTAATAATTCATTTTAGAAGTTCGTATTAGCAATATCAAGGATGACAATATAAGCCGTACCCATGTCTGCCCTTAAGCTTTTTTATGTTCATTTGGCATCAATTACACATTCCATATTCAGAAGTGAAAAATATGACCCTAATGTGCACATAAATAATGAAGCAAAGCCATTGGAACTTCTGGGGAGGGGTGCCTTGGAAGCACGCAGTCTCAGATATTAAATATGCATGTTGTATTATTTTCTTTGTTGTAAGGAGATTTCACTCTAAATAAGTTCTTAGGATTTAGGGTAGCCTTCAAATACTTTAATCCAGACCACCATAGAGGAAAGAGGCAGGGTTTCTTTTGGTGTCTTCCTCTCAGCATCCTACAGTATGATTTTTTTCCCTAGAAGAGCCTGTAGCGTGTTGAATAATTGACAAGTAGCCATCTGCTCAGTTCAGGCTCTTTGACACAGACTTCATGCAAAACTAGAAGGAAAACCTGGTGATTGAAGTTGACAGGGATGACCAAGAACAAACCACCTGTTGACACTACTAATTAAGGCTGAGGAAGGAAAAATTTGCATTCTGCAGAGCTCACCTGTAGTTTCTTCTTCCTCTGATTCATTGTCTTCATCGTCGTCATCATCATCATCTTCTTTATCCTCATCCTCCTTCTCTTCTTCTTTTCCTTTTTTGGCCCTCCCTTTCCCTCCCTCCCCCTCTGGCTCTTCCATTCTTTTCTCACCAGCCTCTTCCAGCATTTTATCCTCTTCCTTTTCTCTGCTGGCTGTTAAATTCATCATAGTTATGTCAGGCAGGCTTCCATCTTGGTGCACCAGTCTGTTGGCAAACAGTAGCATGTCAGCAAACTGAGGACTAATGACATCGTAGTCTTTTTCTTTTTCAAACTGTATAATTAGAAAAAAATAAACTGTTCATGGACAATGCCTTAGAAGTAGAAAAGTTAATGATTCTGGTATTCTCTCCAAACACACACTGAAAATTGAGTTGTTGGAATGTATTAGTAACTACTTCTCACTCAGATACTAATGGTTAGTTAGTAATGAGTGGTATTGACACCTAAACTTGACATTTTCCCCACTGGAGAAAATGGTCAGAGTTTAAGATGTAGAAGCATGAAATGACATTATTAAAGAGGAAGCATTTCATGACTTCATAGGGGACTTACTCATTTTGGTGGTTTGGTATTTTTTTCTTGAGGCTGCTCAAAGTAATTGGAACAGAAAGAAAAAGGGAGATGAGAACAGAGGGGTTACAGAAGAAGGTCATTGACAAATACGTCATGCTACATCACAAGTCATAAAGCATTCTCCTACTCCATCTGCGGAAGCCTTCTGATGCCAAGAGCATGCCATCATGACATTCACGGGGTGCTTCTATAAAGAAACATGGAATTGCAGCACAGATGGAAAGGGGGCAACCTATTTACACCAGTGCTAAACGTGGTCAATGCTGTACCACGCTCTGAGCAATGCAGCTGAACCATCACAAGCATCTGACCTATCACTGTAAATGCATTTCTACCTTCTTCCAATTAAAAGATGCAGCTGGAAAGCCAAGGAATTTTCAAATTTTCTTCCAGCTATAGGTTTGGGAACAAACAAAAACAAGAATTCCATGGCTGCACCTTCAGAAGATTTTATCATATCTGTCTTTGATAGTGCCATTCATTCTCTCTCTCTTTGCCACATCTCACAGTGAATTTTTCATTGACTTCCAATTGTCTCTAATTAAATCCATCGGTAAGTTTCACACTACCAAAACTGGGCTATGATTTAACTGATTTAACACAGAAACAATATTTCTCTAGTGCCATGGTGCCTTTTTTTTTAAATGAGATTATTCAGTATATATATTTTCTTTATTGAGAAAATAAACGTTTTCTTATGGTTTCCTTAAGTGCTGTATTTTTTTTTATCCCATAGTTGCACCATGGGAGTGCAAAAAAACCCAGTTTCCCTTTGACTATGACTTCTTGCAAGAAAGTCTGCCTTTAGCAAGTGTCTATCTATATGATTAGGTCACTAAATGTTTGGTTATGCTATTGAAATTACTATACTCAGCATACTTTCAAGCACCTGTAAGACTGTTCTAATATGCTACAGTACTGTCTCAGGGATTTATTTTTCTTAATGTGAAATTCTGGCCTATAACCATTTAGACAGGAAATGCCAATTCTAGGATTTTCACAGTTCAAGAACCTAAATAATCTAGATTTTTTGTTTTCTGATCATTAAAAAATAAGAGAATAGGCCAGGCAGTTAATGAGAAATTCAAACAAGTGGAATTATTTTTCAATCATTTGGGAGTCAGAGTTTCTTCAAGATGGAAAATTGGTGTCTCAAATGAAGGAAAAACTACAGAAGTCTGACTAAACAATCCTGAAGCAGAAACACCGTGCCAATTGTCAAAAAGCAGAGAATGTGGTTTAAAATTAGAAGTTTAACAAGAAATTCAAACACAAACAAGAAATTCAAAAAATATCACGTATTAAAGTTTAATCACATTTTAGCCACATTCATGACAAAAATTCCTCATCATGGGTTGGGCAATGAACCTGAGTGTCTAATAAACCGAAAAACTCTTATACTCAAGAATTTATTCAATAGCTTTGGCTACTGAAAATAGAATCATAAAATGATTTAGGTAGGAAGGGACCTTAAAGTATCCACCCCCACTGCCATAGGCAAGGACACCTTTCACTAGAGTAGGTTGCTCAGAGCCCCATCCAACCTGGCCTTGAACACTGGCCAGGACTGGGGCACCCACAACTGCCCTGGACAATCTGTTCCAGCGTCTCATCCTCAACATTAAAGAATTTTTCCTAATTTCTAACTTAAATTTCCCCTCTTTCAATTAGTACTCATTACTACTTGTCCTGTCACTACAATTCCTGATGAGAAGTCCCTCTCCAGGTTCCCTATAGGCCCCATGGATACTGGAAGCTTGCTGGGAGGTCTCCATGCAATCTCCTCTTCTCCAGGCTGAACAGCCCCAACTTTCTCAGCCTGTCTGTGCAGGGGAGGTGCTCCAGTCCTCTTATCAACTTTGTGCCTCTACTCTGGACTTGCTCCGACAGTTCCAGGCCTTCTTATGTTGGGAACCCCAGAGCTGGATGCAGCACTCCAGGTGAGGTCTCACCAGAGCAGAGTAGAGGGGCAGAATCATCTCCTTTGACCTTCTTTCCATGCTCCTTTGGATGCAACCCAGGAATCCATTGGCTTTCTGGGCTGAGTGCATGCTACTGGCTTGTGGTGAGTTTTTCATCAACCATCACATCCAAGTCCTTCTCCTCAGTGCTACTCTCAGTCACTTCTCTGCCCAATGGGATTTCCATGACCCAGGTGTAGGACCCTGCACTTTGCTTTGTTGAACCTCATGAGGTTTGCATGGGTCCACCTCCCAAGTGTGTCAAGGTCCCTCTGGATGCCATCCATTCCCCACAGTGTTGACAGCACCACACAGCCTGGTGTCATCAGCAAACTTGCTGAGGGTGCCCTCAATCCCACTGTCCATGTCACCAACAAAGATGCTGAACGGTCTCAGCCCCAGTACTGATATTGAGAGACACCATTTGTCACTGGTCTCATGAACAATGAGCCACTGACCAACTCTGTGTGTGGCCATCCAGCCAGCTCTTTATCCACTGAGTGGCCCATCCATCAAATCCATGTCCCTCCTACTTGGAGACAAAGCTGTCATATAGGACAGTATCAAACACTTTGCATAAGTCCAGGTAGACAATGTCAATTGCTCTGCCCCTATTTATCCATGCTGTAGCCCTACCATAAAAGTTCACCAAATTTGTCAGGCATGATTTGTCCATAATAAAGCCATGTTGGCTGTTACCAATCATGTCTTTTGGGGGCTTTGGTTATTTTCATATCTAAGTCACGGATCAGCTAGCAGATACGCTAAAAGGATATTCAAATCTCTATAAAGTGACTAAACATCAGTGTTCCCTAAAGGATGTATCTAATTATATTTACCTAAAACTCTAATAAAGTACCAATAGTAGGGTCATGTATAAAGAAGAGAGAATGAATTTTCATTTCAGTTCAAATCTTATGGAGATCCCTGTTTACTATAAACCACCAGAGCTCATTTAAAAGGCAATGCACCATGAAATGAAAGTAACCATATAATCAGACAGGTGTTGTGTATATATGCAGTTGCAGTGCTTTTTATGAGGTATCTTCCCAACTGACTTTTTTAATGGAAAAATCTACATTCACACTGGTGTAAATCAAGGACTTAATGACTTACCTCAGTGTAAATTGGACAGAAACACAGTAACTCTATAGGATTTTGTATGAATGGACTCATCTGTCTCTTATTCATATAATTCCCATTTGTATTCTGGAGATCTGGGAGGCAATGGGGTTATAAAGATGGGTACATGCAATATATATACCTGATAAAGCCTCAGTATGAGTTTAGTTTCCAGTAGGCTTAGTTTTATTGGCATCAGTAGGCTTGAGCATTGGATCATGTGCTTAGGAGATCCAAGGATAGATAAAAAACTCTGCCCACTGTTTGGAAAGTAAGTCTGCTTGGAATCTTTCTTCCAAAACTTCCTTATGTATTGCTAGGGTTGTTTTTCCAATTTTTTTTTTTTTTTTCACTACAAGATCACATTATATTGTAGCAGACAACACTGAGGTATTAGGATATAAAAACTTTACTAGTTTAGAATTTTTAAGACAAGCTGCCCATACATCTTAACAGCTAGTATGATATAACTTCGTTGTTGGAAGCCATGTAACAATGGGAAATTATCCCAAATAACATAAAAGTATTATGTCTGATACTTAGGAAGAGAAATAACTAAATAATAATGCAGGCAACAAGCCTTGAAGGTACAGCCACTAGTGCTTTTAGCTGAGAGCATTTCTTACCCTCAGGTTCATTAAATATGGTATCAATAATGGGAAGTATACCAGTAGATCTATTTCTTGGCAACAAAGCAATTTCAGTGGCCCTAAAATCAGGCATGTGCCACAGGTCCTTACTGGATATACTAATACTAATACTTTAATCTATTTGTAATTTATTAGAGCAGAAGATTAACTAAATGAATGCATTATTATGCATCTTCTGTCTTTGATAATTTTTTGCTGTTTATTAATTGCTTGAAACTTTCTGGCTAAAAGAAGTTCCCAAGTATCTTTCATGTAAAGCCTTAAGAGCAGAAAGCTTTCTGCTCTGCAGAACACTAGTTACCCGTATTTGGTCTGCAACGCTCAAACTGAGCGCACAGTGCCACACCTCCACTGGCGGGGCCTTGAGTGCCTCTATGGGCCTTTAAGGGGATTTGCTGCCTGAATCCAAGCCCTGTTGGGGTATGTGGCCAGGCCAGGAAGCCTCAGTGAGGGGGTCCCTCTCCTTTTACTGGGTGCTGCTTTCACAGGGAGGCTTCCACCCCTACGTTGTGGCTGCGTGGCAGCTGTGTCTGTGCCCGCTCCCGTGCCTCCCCGGCCCTCGGCCTGACACACCCTGCCTTCACTGCAAACCTGCCTTATCTCCACGGACTCCCTGGGACCTCAGCAGGTGGCGGCTGACCCTTGTTCCTGATTCCAGATCTGATCCTCACCCTCGGTTGTTGGTCCATGTTCCTGACTGCCCACGGGTGAGAGCCCAGCCTTGCCTCCTGGCCATGCCCCTCGCAACCAGCTTGCCTGCCCCAAGGCGCTCGCCCTCACCACTCCCCTAAACACAGGCTTGCTGCAGACCAGAATTCTAGCTCTGGTGAACTTTTAAGAACGGTGACCCAAACTACGTGATGACATTTGAAGAGGCAACGTGAACATGACACATAGAGCAGGCCATCACAAATATCTAAACAAAGTATCTTCTTGGTTTTTCTGTTTATATTCAGTAGTGACAACAACTCTGAAGTCCTTCTATTCTCAGACACTATTGAAAAATAGCTGACATTTGTTCCAGTCAAGTATTTTGAAAGGAATCTTATTTATGGAACAGTTTTCAAGATGCCACTTATAAAGGAATGATGATGATAGCAGTTTTTCTAGTTTGGATCCTGCAGCACCCAACTCAGCCCGTGAATTAACAGCCTTAGCATGCAGTGGTTTCAGTGTTCCCTTTCCAACTCTGAAATTTCAATCTGTACAAACTCATAACACACACCACACATCCAACTGAGTGGGCCCTCAAATTCCCTTTCTTACGTGCTTGGAGAAAAACAGGGATGTGTGTCTCTGTGTCTGTGTGTACACAGGCGCATGCAGTCATGCATTTTTCCATGCACAAACAAAGGGTAGATAAACGAGCCTCCTCAACCAAATCTATTGTCTGCAACCAATTATAAATAGCACCAATTTTTCCTGCATTGAGGCTTGGGCAAAGTTTAGGAGAATTCTCAGCTGGGAGAAGAAACTCACAATGTATAAATATGCAGAAGAGATGTTTTAACTGCTTCATCAGCTTTAGGAAACTGCAATACCTGAACAACATTATCTCCCTGCTTACGTCACAGTACTGCGCAGCAAGAACATACTTTGCTTTAAGGCAACTAAGAAATAACAAAAAAAATAAGGTATACTGGTTTTGAAAGAAAGGAAGAATTGAAGTACCCACCTATTAATTATTAGATATACACGGCCATTGACTTTGGCATGGCTATGAGGTGGGAGATGAAAGCACGAGATGAAAATGGGAAATGAATTAGAGAGAGAAAAGAAAACTGTTAAATAGGAACAAACACACTTTCCTGTCTACCAATGTGTTATGACACACTGTCATAACAAAACACACTCTGAAATCTTAACATACACCATTCAGTGAAAAGTCTAGGAGGCTTATAAATGCAACTCTTAGACATTTAGATCCTATACAATTTCAGTCAGAAGTACAGATAATTTTCATAGTCCCCAAAATGGGAGAACAGCCTTTACTGCTTTACTTCAAGTATGCCTTAGAATACCACCATTTTTTAAAAGATTTTTTTCCTTTTTAAAAAAAATATTTACAGGTAATTATGGCAGAGCATCTTATCAGAGAAATTATCTACCTTACAGCCTTTATCTCTGACATTCTGTAATTCATGGTGCAGCAAGGAAATGGGCTTGGAAAGTGCTAATCAGAGAATTTTTCTTTCTCTTGCAGATGTAAAACTGACACACTCAGTTCTGACACCTTCATAAATAGTGAGAAGTGCCTCACTCTGCCAGTTCCAGTGAGCCAGTTTCTCTGCCCTCTCTTTGCAGCTGGCAGAGCCTTACTCTTCAACTCACTCTGCAAATTTTGCTGATGAGAAACAGCATTTTAATAAATGAACACTCTCAGCAATTTTAACAGGACTCTTCAGCTAGACAACTGTAGTACCGTAATCACACCTGGCAGTTCAAAGGCAGATGAAGGAAATGGAAGTGCTTTCTTTATTACTTTCATGACCACCCCTCAGCCACTGTGATTATTTTAAGAAGTTCACTATTAAAAGGCGTTCTGTCTTGTTACTCAAAATGAAGGTTCTGTTTCTTTATTTAAATTTTTTTGTTGAAAAAGGTGCAGCATAAAAGCAGTTTAGAAAAGTAAAGCAGATGTTAAGTGAATGCTAGTTTCTTCAAAGCAAAAAGCAAAATTAAGTTTTAGTAGCTTTGAGAGAAAATTACACATGTATATGAATCTCTTAAACATTTTAATTGCCCCTGCAATTTATTACTAGCATTACTGTTAAGCTGAAGTTGGTTGTTGTGTTAATTCTTATCCAGCTTTATGCATCACCAATACAAATGTCAGCTGAGGTGTCATTGTGAAGCTTTGAACTATAAAGTCAGCTGATGCTCAATAGTGATTTATTATTGTGTCAAGGGAAGGAAAGAGATGGATTTTCAAATACCAGGCAGTGTTAATAGGACTACAAACCAAGAAAACTGTTCTGATTTGGGTATTGGTCATAACAGTTAAGGCTTCACAGGAGGAACAAAGGATATATGTGATATTTGTGATTTTGAAAATACGTCAAAATGGCAAATGTACCACATATGATACATTTAGCAGTTAAAAATATCTAGCTACTTATATGACTGCTTAATACAATCTAGACATTTAGACTCAAAAAAATAGCATTTTAATTCCCAGACAAAAAAGCTGATGATATCACATGATCCTCTTCATCTGTGACTTTAATAAAAGGCTCTGTACAACAATGAATGTCTACTTCTAGCACGGTATCTCAAGGCTACTTATTTGTGGCAAAAATGTTTTAAAACATTAAAACATTTTGTGTCTTCACTATCAGCAGCTCCATCCTTCGGGAATAATGTGACTTTAGTCACAGTAATCCTCTTCACGCCAACATTTGGAAAGCTGTATAATATTCTTGTATCTTTTTTATGCAGTGGAAAGACTTTCAAGCAGCAGTTTCACAGGCAAAGTGGACCCATCAAAATCCTACAGGTGCTTCAGGGATTTTTCTTCTTATTATGTGTCTGTTGGATCACACTAGAATGTAGGTGAAAACTTCCTATGTTACTCAGCACAAGTGCAAACTTTGAGCTACAAGAGAGCTGGCAGAGTTACTGCAAACTGTAAAGCGTTCCCCTGAATGCCTCAGCCCAGGAACAACCCCATTTCAGCTCAGAGACCTATCTGGGCTCTGTTGTCGGGGCTTGGCCAATTCAGAGATGCTAACATGTCCCCACTGCTGCACAAAAGTCTGCCTTGGGCAAGGGGAATTTGCTCACAGGCCATTACAAAAGGGTCCTTGAATCTACCATCACATTTAGCAACTCAAGAAGAGCAAAGAGAGAGTTATTACACAGACATTTAAAAGGTAAGTTTAAAAACCACCACATCTTTATTGGGAAATTTTATCAAGTTTGATCTGTTCTGGTCTTAGCAATTTTTAAATACAGAAACTGGAAGCATTCTGTAAAACTGGAGCTTATTCTCATGGCACAAACTTGTACCATACACTGTGAAGTAGCTTTGTATTGAATTGAATGTATGAAGAATGCCTGAAATGCTTTGTAAATCTTGCATAGCCTAGAACATAATTCCCTGTTAAGTAACCGTCATTATTCCATGACACCCTGTGGTCTTTGTGGTGTTATGCAGCTGGTCCCTATTCATAGAAGTGCAGCTGAGATAGACTTATCACCAGACAGGTAAACATTCTAAAAGTAGGGTCTAAATTAAGTGCTTTCTTCGAAGAATAACTGTAATTGTCATTGTATAATGTAACACTATGTACTACAAAACCATTTCTCTCTCTTATACTCCTGGTTCAGGATCCTAGGCCAGATTGGTTTTTATGCAGGAAAATATGTAAGAATTGAACACTGGAAAAGTGATGTCCCAAATTCATGAAAAAGTGCTAACGAACTTCTGGATGAAATCACCAGGTGTCTAGCATAGCCAAGGGTCAGTATAATGAAAAGTAACCACAAATTCAGAATTTTTCAATTTCTGAAGTTCAACTTTAAAAAAAGGCCTAACTGTTCAATGCAAATGTGGTATTTCCCAAAGATCTCCCAATTTTCATGTGGCCCTCAAAATGGACATTTTAAAAAAAGAAGTGACCTAAATTAAAAGCTGTATTTCTTATTACTGACAGTCACACACACAAAAGGGCGCACATAGTAATTAAGAACGTAACCCCCACTAAAGGTCAAAGCTAATGAAATAAATACGTAAATGCCATCAGTACCTTTGAAAATGTACCCCAAATGAATAAGTTCAGTGTGTAGGGGAAAATGGGGAGAGACAGATACTTTGGTTGTAGTGGGGTGCTGGATACTGTGCACCTTCTTTTTAGGTCAAGTAGTCACAGCAAAGGCAAATAACATCTACTGAAAAGTGAGCATTACAAGACAGTCAGAAACAGCATTTCCATACAGATAATCAATAGTTCCATCTACTCTGCTTCTTTACCTGTAAATAGTGTTGTCCTGTTTGCTGGTTACAGCTTTTAAATCAGTGATCTGGAGAAACCGATCATGGAAATAGTGAAGGTGTAAGATACACACCAGTAGGAAGGAGGTGGGGATAAAGATGCGTGTGAATAGATCAGCCACAGAAAACTGTTTTAATCCAAGGTCCTCTAGTCTGGGAAAAAAAAAAAAGTATTCCACTAAGCCATATTTTCACACAAAATATTCTTTCCATGAGACATTATTACATATAATTTGCCATAGGAAATAAGGGGATGGTACTGGTTATGCGGTTTTTGTTTCTAAAATTCTCCTAAACTAGCAAGTTTTGCAATGCAAGTATCTTGTGTTTGGACTCCGTAATGTAGAGAGGTACTGTAAATGTACAGTCAAATGAATAAACCCTGCCACAGATCTTTTGAATCAGATGAGTTTTTTCTGACTGAAAGTCCTGCACTGGAGATCCACTCATATTGCATATACTTTCTAAGGTAAGCTCCCCTTGAGAAATGCCCAACTCATCGTAAGGATGAAGAGACCCAGCCCTCCTCATTAGTAGGAGAGAGGGTCCACCTTCATCAGTTCCAAACATCCTGCAGATCTACCCTTAATCTTTCCCTGGATCTTGCTCCTATGGTCAAAGTGGTGAAGAGTATTGGCACTGTACTGAGAACAGAAGCAACCCAAAGGCCTAAGCAGCCAACCAGAGAAAATATGACTCTGAGCTTCTCTCTTGGTCTTGCTCATTTCTATGGTTACACCAATAAATCTACGGCTTAATAACTGCGTGCCTAAAATCAGCTGTGCCTGAGAATGGCCACATGACATTTTTCTCCCATAAGAAGGAAGACTACTCTCAGATCCTACCATCACACTGAACTCAGAGATCCAAAGGAAAAAGAAAAAATCAAAACCACTTACTTCCTTTCATCCAGGCCTGTCATGTTCTTCCACAACCCAGGGAATGACTCAAACTGGTATGTGTAGATGAAGATAAGTACCAACATCGTGTAAACAACTACTGCCATCCAGAAGTACTTTAAAATCTTTCTCCACCATTCATAGTGTACCTGAAAACCACACACTAAAGATGCTGACACAAGCTGAAGGCAAAGACACTGATAGAAATATTGACAACATTGTACTGTCAAACAAGGATGAAGAACACTATTTTTCCTAGCTTGCCTGAAGTAAGCAATGATTACCCAGTGACAGCCACAGATTTTGAGATACGTTTTTTATTCCTGGCGCAAATTCATTTGAGTAAAGACTTTTGTGAAAAAATGTCTGATGGGACATGGGCCACAGACAAAAAGTCAGGGATAGCTTCAGTCACTCAGTTTCATCACCATTAGGTGATGGAGGAGGGGGACTCCATGCTCATTGTGGTGTGGAAGCCGTGTGGACCAGCTGTCACAAAAACTGGTGCCTATGTAGAATGTGCATGGACACAGAATCTTCCACAAAGGTTCCAAAGCTTAAGGTGAAGTGGCATGACAGAGCAGAGGTGTGCATTGTATCTAATTTATGTGCATTTTGCCTGTCACAAACCAGAGCAAAATTAGTCTTAACCCCTTCAAATGGTCTTATTCTGTTGTGTCTAACTAAAGAACAGATACACTGTTTATGAATTCTATTTGGAGATACTTTATTACCAAGCTAAAAGTACGAACAATTCTATTCAAGGATAAAATTCAGTTAACACAATTCTCGCTTACCTGATAGAGGGCCACACAGAAGAGGAACAGTACCATATAGATGATTTTGTACATGACAATTGTACCCTCAAAGCTGACAAAGAAGAACATGCCCCCACAGACGTAAATCCAGTACTTGATTAACATAGCCATCACCAGCTTCCCCAAGACTTTCATAATATCCTGTTCATCCTCCTCCTCTCCCTCCTCCTCCTCTTCCTTCTCCTCTTCCTGTTCTTCTGACACTTCTCCCTCTTGCGACTCCTCTTCTGCAAATACAGAGTCACATTTGGCCTGTCTATTCTTGGGACTTTCAGTAAGAATTTAAATGGGTGGAAAGTAAAATCTCTGCACACAACACAGAAACTTAAAACACAGTATTCACAAAGAGACCGTAATTCCTAATCAGGCATGGCTCCAGAGCAAGGAAAAGGGTTTTAACTTCATATGAGCTTAGACCTGCTGCTGGAACCATAGGGCACATGGCTATACATCCTTACCAGACACCCGTCTTCACTTTGTCTGAAACTCCAGCAGTTGTAGCAGAAAATTAGAGCCTAAGAGTTGCATAATGGATAAAAACACTTTCCATGGCAATGCTTATACTCTCAAGTAAGCAACCTTTTAAACTGGAAAACAAAGAAACCACCAGCACCACCAGAAACCTCATCTTGAGTTCAAACTCTCATCTCGAGTTTGAACCTCTCGTCTTGAGTTTCGTCCTTTAGATAATATTGTGTTTACCTCCAAAAACCACAAGCAAGGGAAAACATTAACATAAACCCAAACAAGCTTAAAAAACATAAACTCTGCACTAACACTGCAGTTTTTCAAAAAAACTACCACTTATCCAGGTTTTTGTGCTGCACCTGGGCCAGAAAAGACAAGCTGGTTCAGCTTTATGAAGAGGTCAAGATTCCCCAGTTACTAACCTTGTGAGGTTTATGGAGGGCAGGGTAAGGGACCCCCCGGCAGCAAGTACATGTGCAAGTATCTAGGTAACAGGGCTTGCCAAAACCATAGTAGACAGTTGTACTGCTTTTCTTTCCATTGAGGACAATATTGAAACTTCACCATCAAAAGGCTTGCCCACTCCTTTTCTCCCACTCACCATCCCCCTTCTCAGGCTCTTGCCTTGAAAATCCTTGTAGTCCAGCTTTTACACTGATCAGATGTTTTACTGGGACAAGGATTGTAATTAATCAGAGAGGAAACTACACCACTCTTTCCACTTTCTACCACTTTCTACCATTTCAGTGCACTGAACTTTTTCAGTTCAACATCGAGAGAGAGGGCAAGGAATGTTTGGAGAAACATGTGCCCAGTAGCAAAAGAAAGAACAGGTCACTATGTTGTTAGATAAGCTGAATCTAAACTTTTCTCTCAGATGTGCTTGAGCCTCTGCACGGAAAAAATATACTTTTATTTTTTCAACTGAAATTTGTAGTTTAACTTCTGTGTCTGTATAAGAGCTTATGTACCAACAAAGTTTCCAAGGAATTTAGCAACTTTTTCTAGGTAAACTCATCTCCTGTGGTTAAACTTTATGGCAATTACTCCCCTGGTTTGAGTTTGTAACACAGCAGTAAACCGACCATTTGAAAGTTCCATGATCTTTCTAAAATGAGTCATTTTATTACCCACCAGTAAAGAGAATTCTCATTTTATTTGTATTTCTAAAGTTCAAAAGTGTTTTACTTTTATATCTGAAAGATAGCTGCACATGGATTTTGTAATATCTTTCTTAGCTAATAAGAAATACCTTGCTAATTGCTTTCAGCATCAGAGAAACGTAGTAACTGGGATTTCTATCATGACTGAAGGACTAAATTTGATCTGGCTTTACCTTTTTCTTCATTTTCTTCACTTCCAACTTTGACCTCAGATAAAGTAGCTTCTTTTAGCCGAAGTGCTTTCTGTTCAGTGAGGTGTTGCCTAAGCAGTAGCCAGAAAGTAATTGTGAAAAGAATCTGCAAACAAAAATCAAAACAAAACCAACAGACTAATTGTATATCCTATGTCCTACTGATAGAAGCATAGGTTTTCATAAATTTTGCATGCTTTTGTTTTCTCTGTCTCTCAGAAAATGGCAGTGATGGCACCGGTGTCAAAGTACATCTTAGGGCAAGTTATGTTATTTAGGAAACACCCTGCATTATAGACAACTTTGCTTCATTTGCACTTTTCCATTTCTTAAAGGTATTCACTTATATGCTTCTATTCTACCCTGTTTTATTCACCTTTTAACTACTGTCTTATAAGTTTAAGGATTTTCTCATTATGCCTGGATTGGTATAATTCCCATTTGTTGGTTTATTGTTCATTTTTACCTTCATTTTCAGGAAAGAAGCACATGCAAGAGTGTATTGTCATTATCATGGTTTTGTATATCATAAATATTTTGATTCAGGAGGTTTGTTACTTCAGGTGCTTAAATGCAGTTAATTTAAAAATCAATTTTTTTCTATGTCTTGCAGTTACAGAAGAGCCAGTCAGTGGAATATGCCTTGCATTTGCAACACTTGCAAGAGTTGAGATAGCTCTCGATTCTTTTAAGAGCTTCAAGAGATGATAATTCAGTAACAGCAGAAAGAAAGAAATAAGCAGATCTGTTTAATGAAGAGTGCATTTCTGTGTTTTGCAAAAAGTGAAATTCAACAGCTTTCAGTACCAAGAGATGGATGAAATTCAGAAAACAACAGGATGCTTATTGTCACACACTCAATTTTATGCTAACATTCTACAAAGTTTCTGCTGATTTCCCTGTGCAGAAGGAGACTTACTTCACTACTTAGCTAGAAGAACAAAATTTCAAAGAGGAAGCACATACTTTGCAAATACTTTGCACACAATAGAATGACAAGGCCAGTAGTACAATGTATTTTTCTTCTAATGTGCAAGTCCTTAATGGGTAAAAGGATTGCTCCCAGAAGATGGCTTTTTTTATTGACACTGCTGCTAACACTGAGCCACAGCAGCAGATTGTCTGCCCGTGTGACTTGTCACAGCTTCCCCAGATACCTCCTGGAGCTCTGGCTTTTGCAACACAAACGTTTGATATTGTGAAACACAGACTTTTTTCTGCCTTCCCGCCACATTTACTCCCTTGTTCTACTTGGCATTTTCAGAACTAGAGCTGGCTCTAAGAAAAGTCTTGAAGGGTTGCAGACCAAAGAAAAACTTCTAGTCGCCTTTTACAATATAGATTTTATCTCATTTTCAGACCAGGAAACACACATAGCATGCAGAAACTTATGCAGAAAGAATTAAATTACACTTCTTCTTTCTGCAGAATACAGTATCCAGTCTTCATTTAAATTTAACCATTATTCAAAGGACTTTAAATTAGGAATAAAGGGGGGTACAGAGTTACTAGTGCCCTTAAGAGGGACTGATGGACAAGGCTATCAAGCAAAGGGTGCCTGGGATGATGTGAACAAAAGGAAATACATAATCAGCAAAACAGGGCTTTGAGGTAGGGTCATCTCAAGGTAGGGTCAGGTAGGGTCACCTCAAGCATTTGTGTATAAGCAAGGCAATTACTTCAACATAGCCATACAGGGGAACCTGCCAGGCTCTTTCTGGGGTAACAGCATGTCAGGTGCCCCTCTGAAGTGCCTGCACTCTAGAGCCCTGTAGCGTGGGGAACAAGCACAAGCAATTA
>VZRO01007940.1:1533566-1714307 GCA_013397915.1 Daphoenositta chrysoptera | reverse complement strand
CCCGCATCGCACGCGTCCTCGCACCGGGTGTGTCCTTCAAACTCGGGGTGTTTTACTCCAAATCGCAGACAATTCTCTCCGCCTGGAGAAGCGCCTTGCTTTCCCCCAAGCGACACACCGCGACACTCCTTAGGACGGTGGGCTTATTTTTTTTCAGAGGAAATGATCCAGAATTCGTTTCTGTGGGCAGATGAGCAGCTCCACACCTTTACAGGAGAATGAATCTCCGTGAAATCGCCTGGAAATAAATGAGATAGAGAAGGTGTCTGCAGCCTCCCAGACTCTGCCGAGCGTCCACGCGGCGGCTGGAGATGGGGCGGCCGGGGGTCCCCGCCGCAGCAGGACGATGTCCTTGTCGGAGATGAACAGACGCTGGAAATGCGAAAGTAGCCACTAGGGCAGGATTTGGGTTTTATCTTAGGTGTTTCATCCCCGAATTCCTTGAAAGCTGCCGGGAGGGGGAGGTGACGGGGTGACAAGGGCTTTTGGCTGAGTTGCTGAACTCATTCATGTCGTTTAACGCTGGGTCGGAGAAGGCTTTCTTTTTTTTTCCTTTTTCTTCCTCGAGTTTATTGCAGAAAACTCAGTCCCGAGGAGACGCTCCAAAGTACTCTCCTATCTTTTGTAAATTTAGCTTCTCAGGGTAGCTCAGGTGTTCTCTTCACCAATTTGTGCATGTGAAAGGCAGAATGTGTGTTCCTGACAATTAAAATTGCTCCACAGTTAATTAACGCTGCTCCCGGGTTTAGTCTTAGAAAGCACTTTTTTAAAAAAATTTTTTTAAATCAAAGTGTATAGCGTATTATTAAATTCTTACAATCCCGTTGGCACCCGGGTTGGGAAGGGCTAAAGGGGCAGCCGGCAGCCCCGCGGGAGGCACTGGCGGCGCGGGGGGACAGAAAGACACGGTGACAATGCGGCGGAATGGGCACAGCGGGCAAAGGTGTCCTCTCAAAGGAAAGGCGGCCGGCAAGGAAAACCCCTTCAGCCTGCAAAGAAGGTGTTGAAGGACGGTCGTCGCCTGCTTCCGTGCCTCCGATTGCAGGGAGCAGGCGGTCGGATTTTAAACTACTCGGAGGAAGAAGTTTTAACACTCAGAACTGTAGGATTTTTTCCCCTTTGCACTGCTGTCCTTTCTTAAACAGCTCTCGAATTTTTAAACTCCTTAGTAGCCTTCTCTCTACTTTTCAGAGGTTTGGGATTTTTGTTTTGTTTTGTGGTGGTTTTTTTGTTTGTTTGTCTGTGGTTTTTGTTTTTAGGTATTTTCATGCTCATATTCGAAGATCAGACATGGATGCCTGGCAACAGGTATGAGGATTTTCTTCTCCATTAAAACAATCAACCTGTTGTGAGGATGCTGCCTATCCTTGCAAATCTTGCCTATTGCAAAAACATTACCACCACACCTCACTCAACTGCCTTCTCAGAGTTGCCAAGTGAGTCCTGTGAACCTCTCTTTCGTCAGGGCAAAGCAGGCAAGCCACAATTATTTGCCAGTAGCGATTTCTGGTTTCTCCAGATAAATAAATAACCTATAAAGTGGAATTACTGAACAGCAAAGGGTACTACATTTGGTGTGGAGTTTAGCTGGGCAATGCAAACAGGCTGTCCCAAGGAGGAAATCCCTACCTGGTAATAAGTTGGTACCTGAAATGTCAGTAAGAGCCAACATCACTGTCTGCTGTGTGTGTTTGCTTTGCTTTGGATAGTCCTAGCATTACCACACTAAGAATGGCGTTTAATTTGCTTATCCATATACATATGAAAGGACAAAGCCAAACGGAGAAAACACTTGCCAAATACAGTTTTCAATTGCTTACTGTGCTGAATGCAACAGCACACTGCTAGTTCTGTACAGCCATCTTCTGTGTTAGGGCAAACACAGGGCTCATCTTTTGGAGGGGTGCAGAGCAGGACTCCTTCCCTCCAGAGCACTGGTGTCACTCACACCTACAATGACACAGCCCTGGCTCAGCAGCCGGGGAGTTTATCAATCTCATGCACCAAGCCTAGGATTTCCAGCAGACTTCTGTTTTAATGCCCACTTTGACACTGGATCACTTCTACTTTCAATTAAACACAACAGCCTGTGGGAACAGCTGCAGACTAAATTTGCGTCCAATTTTGCCAAGCACAGAATTTTTAGAAGAATGAATGAATGAATGAATTGAAAACACATGTAAGCAGCATATCTTTATTAAAAAAGAGCTTTCAAAACTCCACGAATTCTGAAAGATTTGGATCCCGAAAAAATTTCTCTCATCAAGGACATCCTTCAAAATGTAAGTGCAATATATTTGGTTTTAGTTCTGCCTAATCCTTCTCTCTTCATGACACAGAAACCCGAAAATTCAGCCTGACCTGTTTCTGCTCATACATGAGAAAAGCTTAAATTATGTCAAAATCATGCTGTGGATCTTGTTTTTGTTCTGGAAAGCTACTGTGTACCCAAACACGAGTTCAGTTACAAAACACAGTATGTAAGAGTTCATAATGTTTTATAGACATTAAATCACAACCTGGCTAGCATTCATGTCAGGCCCTGCTAATTTTCACTTGCTGTGGCAGACATTAAGTTTTTCTGGCTGTATGAGTCAGGTAAGAAAGATGATAGACTTCTAAGGTGTTAAGTCTCCACATCTGTATCCTCTAGTCTATTGTGAGGTAATTATTTCATGGTACATTGTATTCAGCATCATGGCATATCAGAGAGGGAGTGTAAAAACATCTATTATGTATAAATCCAAGTTGAATACAGATACGCAGAACAAATGAGTTTCCTCCTCTTGACGCAGTATTTTTTTGATCTTAAATGTACAGTAGGCAATGATTTCCTGTTGTCAGTAATACGACATAAAATGATTGTGGACAATAGGAGAAGCCATGTTGCCTTCTAGAGATAATACACATTTTACAGGTTAGACTACTTAATTTCAATATCTTTCAATATCTTTCAAACGAAACTTAATAAAAGATGAAAGCCATAAAAAAACCCGTGGTTAATGATCTTAATTAACAAATCTTTTCATCTGGTAGTATTTATCTATTTTGTTTTGATTTTGTACTTTAGTAGCAGAAAGACATGTTTGTTTCATAATGTAATTGCTGACCTGATATCAAAATGCTCATGGGAGAATTAACAGAAGTTTAAGAAAGACCCAAAACCTCAAGAAAAGATGCATATCATCACTTCTTTTCATATAAAGGAGTTGAGAGAGACATTCAACAGCTAAATATGAATGAAAAAAAATTCAGCCTTTTATAAAATAGTTGGTAAATTGTACTTACTGATTGTGGGCTGAACGTACATTTTACCTGCTGCAATATATTTAAAATTACAATTTAATGCTGCAATTATATTTAAAATTTAAAAATTGTGGATTTTGCCATTTGGTAGCAGAGGAAAATACTCTTCTGAAGTCAGGTTTAATTCAAGAAAATTCTGTTACAAATACTTTTGTATAATTTATTGTGTTTCTTCAGGCACAGAAGAGATCAGAAGGGAATAGCTGCATCTACATTTTTGGCACATAACTTAGCCACACCTCCCCTGTTACTAGCAGTCATCATGATCTCACTAAACCTGCTATCCTTTCCCTTTTTTAAAATTTTTTTATTTTTTTTGTCAGCTGTCATTTCTAGCCCAACTGCAATAACTGCTCTGATAAAATCTATGTTTAGTCTGTGTTGGACAAATTTTCATTCTCATGAAACACTGTTTTTCATGGGGCTTTGCGTGGGTGAAGACTGAGCTGAAGAGTCAATAACACATCAGGCTGTGCCTCCATGATAATGTGCTTTAGGACACAAGCACAAGGGAGAAGGAAGGATCTTGGTTATTGGTGGGTTTCAAGGCTGACCTTACTGTGGTCTTCCCCTGATGGCATGGGTTTCTCTAGGTTGTTATTTCTGTTTTCTGAGGCATAATCTACATTTCCAGAGAGTACAGTACCAGCAGAGAATGTAGGCAAAGTTTTCCCTTTCTGGGAAAAAAGAAAAATAAAAAGAAAGAAGAAAAAAAAAGAAAAAAGCAAAAGCCCAAGATGAAACCCAGTGAAGAGAACAGGAACAAAAATTAGAACAAAATAGAACATAGGCACTTGGCTGCTGCCAAACCCGGCAAGCACCTTACTGTACAGGTCCTGCATGCCTAGGTATGGATGTCCCTACATGCTCTCAGGCTCTGTATGGCCACTTTGGTGTCTTATCCTGCTTGACCCTGTTGACTCGCTTTGAGGATTCCCTATGCACACTATCAGGATTTAGCTCCCCACACGACGTACAGGAAATTGCTTTTAATGAATGATGAGAGGAAGGTCACAGCAGTGTGCCTCCCCTCCCTGTGGCTCACCACTGACCGGGGACCCAGCAAGGTAGGACTTCCAAGTACTCAGAGCAGAGGTGCTGAGAAGTGAGCAGAATTTCAGTCATTTGTCCCCGGGCACAGTCTAACTGCTAAATGCACATTGACAAAACTAAGCACTTGCTCCAGAGATCAAATGATGTGTGGTTTCTCTTGTATTCATGCCAAACAACAAAGAGATCTGTATCTCAACAGAGATGTAAATGCTGATGAAAGCTTCTTCTGAAATGGGAGCAGTAACAAAAGCTGCCAGGCTGGAGAGATACTCTAGAGATACTCTAACATGTAAAAAGACATGAGATTGCCCTTCTCTTTAATTGGGATGCAGTAATAAACTCCACTACGTAGCTGCTTATTTTCTTCATTTTTAGTAAGCTAACTGCACCTCAAACCAGCCAACAGACACAAGAGTTCCTGTGAGGAGTGGTATGGAGGCAGACTGGAGATTGATTATATGAGAATTGTTTCCATAAGAAATCACTTCAAACTACAGACGAATTTATTTCCACATGTGAACAGATTAATCAGATTAATCTTTACATTTTCTGACTAATACAAGAATATGTCCCTAGTATGACTAGAGACTGCCTGTTTCCTTGAGGTTGCATTTATATTTGACAAGTACCTTTCCTGTTACATAAAGCTGATCTGTGTAACTGAGGCTGTGGGATGGATTGCTCTAATAGGGGAAATTCAGAAGGGAATTGTAGCCCACTTAACCCAGACTTATAAACTAATTAATTAACAAAAGACCATTCAATTCAGAATCTGGTACAAGTAGGCTTGCAAACAAAGTCACTGAGTTGCAGATTACTTTTCTGAAGAGGTGCTGCCTTACAACCTGGTTTTGTATGTGGAAAAATTTTGGAATATTTTTGTTTGATAAAGTTAAGTCAGTGATTTTCCTTGAGCATAAGAACCTTAGATTTCACTTTTATATGACAGGAAGACATCTCACTCACTGCAAATCCTGCCACCAGGACCAGTTGCATTCTTCCCTGTGGGAAGCTGGGAGTATAAAACCTCTATTGTGATGACATTCTGTATTACAGGACTATAGCAGTTGTGGAAAGCAGTATAGGGTTATAGTTAGGCTGGATTTAGGATTGTTGAAAATAAACTCTTTCCCACTGTGTAAGGAGCAGCTCTGATCCTTCTTCCAAGACTGAAAGACTTAATGCAGCAGCATGAAGTACACATTTATGTGGAAGAGAAGTGGAGATGTGCATAAATTATACCGCAGTTCAAATAAACTACTGGAATACCCAGGGTACTTTCAAAATTCAACAGGAAAGTTATATATCTAAACATATGAAGTCTCCTGTCTATGGAACTCTACCAACACAGGGAGTTAGGACCTTCAGAATGAATCTGAACAGTCAGAGGCTTGGTTAAACCAGCAGGAGGAATGGGTGCTGGTGGATGACCACGCCTGCTCCCACGAGGGTGGTGCTGGTGGGGACACAAACAGGCACTGCAGTCGTGCCTCCAGGCATAAAGTGGCTCCTCTTAGCCAAGTACCTGACATGCTGAGGGAGGGAGAGAAGTCTCAGTCACACATGCTTGTTGCATAATCATCAAAGACGCCCGTAATACAATTCTGTCGGAGGCAATTTTCACTTCCACATGGTTGCCTTGCGAAGCCTTCCTTTCCTAGGCTGAATTGCAACTAAAAAATATCATGGAATGATGCCTTTTCACTGAAATTGATTTCACTGAAATTTCACACTGTGTTGTAATGAAAATTAAATCTAAATTAGGCAAACTCTGTCTTCACTAAGTTACGAACCTGTTAATTTTTATGAGAAGACAGGTCCTACTTTGCTTTATTTGCAAAACCATTTTGAGAAGGTTTTCACATTTTCACAGTGCCTTCCACAAAAAAGTGCCAAGTTTTTCTTCCTCAAAGTAAAACTATAAACCAGATGCTGAAGCAGCAAGCTAAAAATCACAAGTGAAGCCTATAACAATATACTGATCTTTTCCTTCCTATGTTTTTGACACAAAAAAGGTCTTCTAACTAATTGCTAATTAGATTTATAATTAGCATAGGAAGAATGCATGAAAGCTTCAGTCAGCATTGCAGGCCTTGTGCTGTGTGCTCAGGTCAATACTTGTCCTGTCTACTGAAAGATAAATAGTATGTTTTCATAGGATGATAGGCTAGACTCTCTGGCAAAGCTCATGTGGAAGTAACACTATCACAGCAAGTGTCTACTTGAGGATTTGCAAAAAAACCCAAACACCTTCCCTATGGGCATATTCACAATTTGTTTCCTAAAGCATCTGAAACAAGTCAAAACAAGTGAGCAGGACAAGAGGGTGGAGGGCCCAGGCAAACAGCAGTATCTACGTGCAGGGTACATAAGTGGCTGTCCCAGCTGAAGGTTGACAGCTTTTACATGCTTTAAGCTTTTCCAGATTTCAAACTACAAATCAGATATTTCCAGCTAGACCACCAAATTACTAAACTGTGTTACACAAGAAAGATATTTAGCATTATGGAAACAAGCAGCAAAACCCTTCTGACATTCTCAGTTTGCACCCATAGAAGAGGAACACTTTCCATCCAAAGTGATGGATGAACAGAAGACCTGACACGTGAGGCATCCTGAAGAGAACTAATCCAAATAATTGAAATTCAGAGAAAGATAACTCTCTTACAGTCAAACACAATACAGCAAGATGAAATATTACAAGTTTTGATGCTAAAAATACAACGGGAAAACAGTATAAGCTTATCTTTAACAAACACAATCTGTCTATTTGAAGATGTGACTCTAGCCTGTCTCTCAATAGTCTTCCTTTTCCTCTATTCCATCCTCCCTCCCATTTCCCTCTTGAAAGAGCAGACTGGTTTGCAGTTTGTTTGTTTTGTCACTCCAAGTTTTTAGAGGACAGAGTGTCTGGTGGGCTGCCCTACACTCAGCAGTGACTGCTCTCTTGCTGCTACCCTGGTTTAAGCAAGTTCACTCAAACAGAAAGCAACAGGTCTTTGTCATTAAATGCAGAGAGCAGTGCACACATATAGGGCAGTGTGGAAGGTTAGGTATGAAAATGGGTGTTGGAATATGGCAGGAAAGAAAAGGGCAGCTGAAAGAATCTGTGAAGATGGTCAAAACAGTAGGAGATAAGCCATGGGAAGTCGTGGTGATACCTGCCTCCAGTGTGTGAGGGCAGAGGACTTGAATTTGAAAGTTGTAGACATCTAATTCACAGAACCATAGAATGGTTTGTGTTACAAGGGACATCAAAGATCATCTAGTTCCAACCCCCTGCCATTGGCAAGGGCACATCTCACTAGACCAGGTGGCTCAAAGACGCTTCCAACCTGGCCTTGAACAACTCCAGGGATGGGTCACCCAAAACATGTCTGGGCAAACTGTTCCAGGGTCCCACCGCCTTCATTTGAAATGAAGCTGTTTTTAAAAACCCTGTCTTGTTCAAGATACACAGCTTATCTGTTTTACTCAGCTTGTAATTTAGTGATAGCACTAGGAGGACTCTGGTGAAATCAGATTGAAGGATGATGCAGGGAAATATAAGGAGTATTTACTGAAGATCCACAGCTGGGGGCTGGATAAAAAAGATTGTAAGGACACTTACTTCTATCTTGTGAAAGAGGAGAATAAGGGGTACACAACTGAAGTAATTGTATGGAAAACAGAAATATAAAAGGGAAAGGCTCTTGTGATCCTTCAAGTGTCATTGTATGTGAACTTGGTTGAAATGAGCCAAGTTTAGATTCCAGGCTGCAAAATTTTAACTGTGATGTTCACTAATCATTGGAATTAAAATAACCATTTTCTGGAATCATCAAAATGGCTACAGTAAAGTTCTTGCTACTGTTAACTCTTTAACCACTTTTATTTTTTAAAGGAAATAAAATGCAGTCTAGGCAGAAATGAGTTTAAGGAACTCCCTGGCACATAATTTGAGGGTAATCACAGCAGTCCTCTACAATGAGTTTACTGTCTCTTAATCTATGTAGATAAGCCATAAGCTACAAAATTGCAGAATTATTTGACTGCCAGAGGCTGTAGGAAACTCTAATCTGTATTTAACATTTCAAACTCTGTGAAGGCTAGAAGAGGTTGAGTCTGAACTCACAGATTTGTTCCAGCGAGGCCCACCATCAGCTCATGCTGAGATATTTTTTGAATAGTTAGGTTTGAGTGGGCTATTCATTTAGTCTTAGATGTTTGCACAATAAATTTGAAATGTGTTTAATTTATTCCTCGATCATTTGGTGAAAATACAAAGTTTGAGAAAAATCAATTTTTGACCAGTTTTGCTGACTCGTTAATTTAATTAATCAAATTTTTTTTAAAAAAATCAAATGCTGACTTCTGCAGAACTTTATTTTAGTGTCAGTGAAGGATCATGTTTAGCCTTTTTTTCAAACCTGATTCATAGCCCACTGAAATTTATAGGAGCCATTCATTAACTATAATGAGCTTTGAAATGGGTCCCTTGTGAAACAGACTGCTCTGATGAGAACAGATGCAATCTTATTTGGATTTTTAAATCGTACAGCTTGAATTTGAATTGTTTGTGTTCAAGTCAAAGTGTGCTGACTTAGAAGAAGAGATAATTGTAACAGTTAGATGCATCTGCCTGCTAACTTTTACTGATTGCTCTGCCATGAATTCCTCATGTTAACAGATGCATAAATGGAATTCTGCAAGAGTCTGCCCTGGCTGTGTTATATTCAATATTTTCATTAATGACCTAGATGGGAAGAAGAGCATGCTTATTAAATTTCCAGAAAATGTCAAGTTGAGAAAGACTGGATGCCGGAGGGCAGGATTAGAATTCAAAATTACCTTGACTAACTGGATAAATTGTCTGAAAAAATAGGGCAGTATTCAATAAGAACAAGTTCTAGGAACTAAACTCAGCAGGGTTTAAAAACCAGTTGCAACAATGTCATGCTGTTGCAAAATACCCTCCTGACATACACTAGGCAGTAATACAGACTGTAAAGGGTGGCAAATAATGCTTCTGCCCTGCTCAGCACTGCAAATGCCTCAGCTAGACCATGCAACCTGGCTTTTGGCAAAAGACTTCATGAAGGGTATGTGCCAGCTGGAAAATATCCACTAGAAAACCACGATGAACAGCAAAGATGATTTAGGTTAGATATCAGGGCAAAGCAATCCTTACAAGGAGAGTGGAGCAGAGGTTGCTGATAGTTAGGAATTATCAGCACTGGATACCTGTTCGTATCTGATTAATTTGAAGGTCTGCTTTAGACACTCCACCTGCAAGTCTAATAAATCCTTTAAGTGAGATTGATCTGTGTTTATTCCAGACTTTGTACACCATGGTGTGAATTAGTTATGGTTCAGTAACTGATTTTAGAAGATAAGTCTCCCCTAGGCTCAGAAGTGGGCCATGTCTGGCACAGGATGTTTAGAAGTGCCTCAGGTATCAATACTTATGCATTTCAACTAAGATTATTCTACAGTAAAAAGATGCACAGGTTATTTAGCCTCAAAATTTTTAAAGATCTTCAGTGCTTCGACAAATACATTTCTGATTTCTAAACCCATGACTGAGTCATAACCAGACTGATTAATAATAAAGCATTTACCACTCCTATTTCCTCCTCCATGTAACTTCAATAATTCCATGGGTCACACAATTAATGCAAACAAAACCCCTACCATTTCCCAAATAATTGTAGTAATGATCTTTACTGAACTGGGTGCACTGAAGGATTCAACATCACAAGAGATTGAAACTCAAGCACTTATACAGTCTATTTTTCAGATGATTTGTCCAGTTTGTCAAGGATACTGTTTTATTGACTCTTCTTGATCTTTTAGCATATGCTTGGCAGCTGTGGGATAATGTTCATCTCTAAGAGAGTAAGCACTCTTCTGTTATGGGTTGAGATTTCATATTCTGGGCATTTAGCTCGGCAGGATACTTCATCAGAACCAGTGAACAGATATTTCTTTCAAGAAATAAGCAGAAGGAAACTTATTAGGAAGCCATGAAACTTTAATGTTGTTGTATGCTGAAAATTGACTGATAAAACCAGTAAAAAATTCTTTCCCTTCCCAATTGTCCCTTAAAGAAGCTCAACTTAACCTTGAGGTTGTGCACCTACACTTCCTTCATATGACCACAACATGTGCTAACCACATTGTCAATTAACTTATAATTTATCTACAAATGTTAAAAAGAAAATACAGATCAAGAAAAAAGAGATTGTGACAAATGAAAATTTGTCACAATCCTCAAGCTTCCCAGTAAAATGTCACTATCATAACAAATTTTTTTTTAACATATTTGCTCCTTTTTAGCATTTTTCTCTCCCTTGTTCTTAAGGTACTGTTAAATTTGAAGTAATTAGCAGTAATTCAGATTTACACAAACAGAAATTGAAGCATGGGATGCAAACATTTGGGGTATCCAGGAATAGACAATTAAGAAGCAGAACACAAATCTCTAAAAGCCACCTGTAGCAATTTAAATTGGGACTGAAAATGGTTAAAACACTAAATAATACGTTAATTTTGGACTGAAGTGAGATGCAGTCTGAAACCAGAACAAACTATTTTACAGATTTTAATTTGCTTAATTTGCAGTTCCAGATCAGGTCCATCACTACAGTCCTTAGCACCAAGAGTTCAGTTTAATGATTTAAACCTCCTCTTACAAAAATTAACATAAAAAATAGAACAACAATTTAAGATCATACAGCTAATTAATTATATCTGTCACTGTTAGTTCCAAGGGAGTCTGCTCAGTTGCATATTTTATGGAGGAGGTAAAGAGGGAGTAAGCACTTGAGTGAAAAGGTGAAAAATTGCCTGCAGCCACATTCATATTCAGCTCAATGTAAAAAGTGTGTATTTATTCTCTGAAGGCAAGAATAGTGATCAGGTTGAAAGACTCCTAGTCCTAAATAGGACCTATGCACGATGGAAAAGAGCCTGTAAATCCAGCAGGTCAGACAACGCCCTTTTGATACTAACTGCTCTTTTTTTTTTCCTTCCCCTTCTGACAGCTCATTTCTAAAGAAGACCTCAAGCTACTGATGTTTTATGGCAATGTTTGTGCATTTGCTAAATTAAAATATGCTTCATGTCGTGCCATTACTGCTGGTGAATTCTTTTTATTTTTTCATTGGTAACAAGAAGAAGAGTAACTGTGCTTGGTGCAGGTGATGGTTGGTAAGTGGTTGCAATGCAGGTCCTTCTGTTCTGGGCACAGGCAAGAGTTTGTTCCACCATCTGAGGAAAAATAAGAGAAGTTGTGATGTCTACATGGTCTGGCAAAAACAGAAATGGGTTTGGAAGCCTCTGAAGGCAGCTCTGGTTACGCAAATTCATGCAAGTTAAGATGGGTAGGATCTATTTCTATGAGTCTGCAGAGCATCTCTGTGTAACGCCTGTCACTGACCAGCTAAAGAAAGAGTGTGTTTTGCAGGCCTGCTTCGCTGGGCAGCTTGCACACATTTAGGATCACAGTACAATACCTCTCACACTTGATAACCCTCTGCTGGCAAAACCTGATACTTTATTGACCCTCCCACCACAGAGGTGGGAAGAGCACAGCCTACTTTGTGAAGTTGAGTCTGACAACCCAAATCAGTTGAGTTTGATTCAAATAGTCAATGTCTAATCCAAATGAAATGGAGATCCACAGAGCACTGAGAGGGCACAAAATAAGGCCAAATTAGATGATGATAGTCATTTATGTGCTGGGTTATATTGCCAAGTAACAAACTGGCCTCCTTGCTTTTTTCCCTAAGGTTAAGCAGCTGTGTTGTCTCTGTGCTGCAACTTCATCAATTAACTCTTAAAAATATTAGGTCTGAATTTTCAATTTATGGGCAAAACTTGAAGGGTTTGTCTACCCAGAGAAATTTACTGCCAGAACTACAACTGTCTTCATGGATACACTTTTTCCTTCCATCCCCATAGGGAATTACAGCAGTATAGTTAAGCTGGTAAATTTTCCTATTTAGACAGGCCCAGACATCTCAAGAAATACTGCTAAATTAACTATTTCTCCTGGGGGAGTAGCAGATATATGCATACTTTCATCAGGTTATACCTACACACACAACAAACAAGTTTAAGAGACAACTACCTGCAGTTGTGTTACAAGGATGTTTTTTCCTGCCGTATCCTGGCAGGAATCATTCATCCTGCAAACCTCAGCCCAGCTTTGAGCAGCATGCCTCTCTCTGACCCTGGCCCAAATTTTGTGAAGTAAAAATCTCTCAGACAAATATCTGCAAATCTTTTTCCTCCCAGAAAACCTAAGTCTAAATTGTGCAATAAAATTGTTAGAAGTGCAGGCTAAAATATGAGTAGTAATCTACTGAGAATTATTCTACTTTTTCTGCAGAAGTAGGACTAGACTATGGTGATAATCCCATTCTCCTGTTTTTCAGCTTACATGTATGTTGGAGAAATAGTTGTGTTTTTTTATACTACATATATATACTGTCAAACTAACTTTAGATCAGTGACAGAAGATGCATTAAAATTACTTTTTGTATCCCATTTACTTCTGAATATATTCTCAGGGGTAACAACCTATCTCACTGAAAGCCACAGGAATTGTTTTCGGTTAGATTCTCGTAAAATATAAGGTATAAGAAGTACACATATGCCCACATGTCATCAGAAACTATGAATAAAGTGCTTCTCTAGGTGAATTTAGGGCTTAAGTATCTTGACTAGAACAGTGATATCCACCCAAGAAAATCTTTCAAGTGTATGAGTTGGGCCAGCCACACACTAATTAACACCTTGATCTCTGTCATCTGCTCATACAAAGATCAGAAATCCTTGAGCCAGAAATCTGGCTCTCAAGGTGTTAACTACTAAAATCAACTTCCAGAGCTTCTTGATGTTTAGCAATCTGATGACTGCCTGTCTTTAACTGGATTTAAAAGGCTTTTGTAATGTACCAGTTATACCATATTTTTAAGGTTTAAATACCTGTCTTAGTTCAAACAAAAACCCCATAATACTCAGAAATCCTCCCCTATGTATTCTGCAAAAAAAAAAAAAGGAGTGTGTACAATATGATTTGTACTCATGACTCATTTGAACTATCGCAATGTCACAGGATAGTGGATGTGTCCAGATAAACTCTGAAAGAATACTGCTGTGAAAGAAGGCAGTGAAATATCTACTTGTATGAAAATGGCTATTAACAGGCTTCAACAAGGTCTATGGTGGTTTTAAAAAATTCCTGAGCACTTAGTTTCAGCAGCTCATAACAACATCCTGGGCTTTGGTTTGTTTTTATGAGGATGTCTGTAATTTTTCTCCATTCAAGGACATTGGTAAAGCGGTGAAAAGACAGTAAAGAATTACCAATTTGGGAAACATTTCCTGGTTGTGTAAGAAAAATTAGACACATGGAAACCTTAAACACACAAAATTACAATAAAGTAGAAACAATACTAGTATACTAATATTTTGAAACATAAACATTAAAAAACCAGAAGGGAAGAACAAACAAACTCAGAAAAATTATTTTCAATTAGAAGTAAGCACAGAACTTGCACCACGACCCTGCATTTGCCCTGCAGTGTATTAGTTGAACACGTGTCTGAACAAAGAGCCAAGGTAATAACCAGACACAGCTGTGGGGTGACAGTGGGGTGACATAAGAAACTTGAGGACCAGTTGGTACCCATTCTGTACTTCCACTGTGGCAAGGGCAAAAATTAGTGTTTCCATCTGGAATATCCACACTGGATCAAATTAATCTTGTTCTCTTTGTCTTTTCCCTTTTCTTGTACATTGCTAAGGAACTCTGTACATGTTTATATAAGACCTCAAGATTTATGTTTTTTGAGGGCTTTCCTGGGAAAAATCACAGGGTGTATTTTTGCTTTTGCTTGGAGAAGGCAGGGAAGGGTGAATGTTGAAAAACAGCTGTCTATGTGCCTGCCAAGCAAATCTGGCATGATAACATGATTTTCTATGTTAGATATCAGCAATAGGAAATGCAAGAACAGTCCTGGTATATCCCCTGAGGAAGTGGAACACTTATAAGGACAGGAGGGTTCACAGGATGAGAGGATGTGAATACGAGAGGACTAAAGAAGTCTCCAAAATCCAAAGCCATGGCAGTTGCTGAAGTTGAACAACCCTTTTCTAAGTTTTCATCATCCTCCCTGACACAGAGCATGAAAGCAATATTTCATTTCCAGTTATATCAACTGGAATTATTCCTCAGTAAAACTGACCCACACTGGCATGGTGGCAGTTTATCTATCTTATGTGATGCACACAGGGATAGTTTAATTGGCATCTATGGAGTCACGGTGAAGCAGAATGAAACATCAAATTTCCTTCTCTTAATCTGCAACTTGCTGATAGTAATTTTTAAGATGGATAAGAAAAATAAAACCTGTTTTCTTACAGATTACAATATTAAAACTCACTATGTTAGTAATAAGTAACAGTAGTAATCACCCTCCCTGTAAAGCCCTTGAGACTGGACAGCAGTTCTCTTTGCACAGCTGTGGCACTACTTAGATAAATCAGTGAAATCATCAGTACAGCAAATTGCAGTCTTCTACAGGGAAACAGAAGACAAGTGTTTTTCCCTCATCCACAGGTATCAACAGATGATAGCAAGTCTGATTTCAACTTGAAGGGACAGACAAGCCTTCTAGAATGAGGACATCTGAGTGAGATAGATACACAAAAGAAATGTCACAGAGCTCTAAACTTCCATCTAATGTGCCCTTTGAGATGTGATTAACAATGCTTGCATGCTACTTCTGTCCTGAAAACTAATAATTTCATTTAGTCATTTGTCTTAAAATGCTCATTTTGGATTAAGAGTCTATTGTAGACATATGTTTTTATGCAGTTCCGTCACACTCAGATGCCCTGAAATATTACATTCACCAAAAGATTTCTGCAATATCCCTGAAATGCTGATGTGGGTGTAATGGTGACTAACTATTCTCAATAACCCTTATTAGCTGTTCTTCAGTTTCATTTTCCTATAATCAGTCTTTAATTTTAGGTCTGAAACTGTATTCTTAACACTTACAGGAAAAGAATTTGTTCAGCATTTGCGTAGAAAATAATGGCAAAAGACCATATATGTCTGCTTGGAGGAGAATGTGTGATGTCCTTCCCAAACTAAATAATTTTAAAACATTCAGATAAAATGCAATTATATAACTACACCAGCCTTTGGTCCTGGAAAGTCTTAAGATTTAAATACCACACCACTCATTTTTGGTCTTAGTGTCTGTCATCTATGATTCCTTGAAAATCATTCCAGGAAGTGGCATCTCTGCTATCTTTTAATATAATGTAGTATTATCAGGTGTTCTTGACACCAATAAAACTGCAGCATGAATAAGGGTTGTGTGCTGTACTGCACTGTATTACTGTACGTGTAATTAAAACACCTATTTCAGTTAAGTCATGTTTGATCTGAGCTTGATTTTTATAGATTATAAACCAACTGTGAAAAAGATCACATTTTCTGGTTATGGAAGACAGCAGTGGGATACAGTCATTTTTCACTTGGCTGTTTCTGCTTTCTGTTGCTGATTGCTGTAGCATAAAGAAATTTTTACATCGCAAAAAGAAATAAATCTTGAAAATTACCATTTTGTCATCACCAGATTCTTAATAACAAAGTTCATGACATGTCTAGCAAACTGTGATTTTTGTCTTGCCTGATAGCAGATCTTGGAACAGTCCTTATTTAATGTGATTTTCTATAGTTAAAGAATTGATGGGAAAAAGAGATGTTTTCAGGAATGGGAGAAAACCACAGTATTACTTTAAAAGGATTATCAGGTGTAATGCTGTTACTTTGAGGAATTAGATAGAAAGGGAAATAGAGAAGTAAGCAGGGTGTCTCACAGTAATGCAAAAATGAGAAATAAAAGGAGCTGTCCTGCATGGTTTATAACTGTGCATCAAGTATTTATTTCTCTCTCAGACAACTTCTCTGTGCATTCTGCCTCTTGTCAGCGACTGAAACAACAGAGACCACCTGATTCTGCATTAGCCCCATACAAAGGAAGAAGGTATCAAGACACTGCCTCTGAGACACTGAGCTCTAAAGCAGACCAGCAGAACAACACTGTTTTGGGTTAGTGACCAAAGTTTCAGACAAACTGAATTTTTAGACTGCATGCAGAACAAAATCAAGCCCTTCCAGCAAAAATATATCTGAGCAGAGGAAAGCAAGAATAACCAATAACTCTTAATACTTATTTTTACTCTCTAAACTCTTAAAATGAGGCAAAGAAGGGAAATGAATCTTCCATAGGCCAAGAATTTCCCCATTTTCCAGGTAAAGTGCCACTTATCTTTTTTGTATTCTGTAGTTTAATGAAAACTGTATTTTGACATAATAACATATTTTGGCAAAAAACACTCCCATATTTTTAAAAAGGAGACATGAAATTACATTGCTAAAATGTGCCTTCAAAGAGAATTCAGAAAACACAAATTTAAAAAATGTCTTTGATCCCTTGTTTTGCTTCTGTTTTTGAAGGTGTAGGAGGCAAGGAGATTATTTTGCCTTTTCAAACAACATTCAGAAAGGTAAGTCCATCAAAGAGCTAGATTTTCCTCTGATATGTATGGGAGTTGGCAGTGTGGCGGCTTAAATGGACTAAAGATATTAGAGATATTGCACACCCAGCTGTCCTCCTACAGAAGAAAGCAACATTACACTGTACCCTTCTCCATATATGCCTTGTGTCATGTGACGCTCATTCAAAATATCTGCCAAATCCACCTGACCTTTGCTTCCCAGCAACCACGGGATGTTGTGCTGTTTGTGAGCTCTATATGAAGTGCTATTTGAATGTCTGACTTAGAAACCACCCTGATTTGATGGTCAGATTTATGTTTTAGAATGTTGTTTTTGCATATTTTTTTCATTTTCCTGGAACACGCTCAATCTAATATACTGTGTACTGTTCTGGTGCCCCCAACTTAAGAAGGACATGGAAGTGTTGGAAGGCCACAGAGTTGATAAGATGACTGGAGCACCTCCCCTGCAAACACAGGCTGAGAAAACTGGGGCAGTTCAGACTGGGTAAGAGAAGGTTGTGTGGAGATCTCACTGCAGCCTTCCAGTAGCTTACAGTAGCTTACAGAGAGGGACCCTTCATCAGGAACTGTAGTGATGGGGTTCTAACTAAGAAGAGGTTTAGATTAGATGTTAGGAAGAAATTCTTTGCTATGAGAGTGGTGAGGCAATGGAACGGGTTGCCCAGAGGTTGTGGATGTCCCATCCCTGGAAGTGTTCAAGGCCAGGCTGGATGGGGCTCTGAGCAACATGGTCTAATGGAAGGTGTCCCTGCCCATGGCAGGGGAGTTGGAACTAGATTATCTTTAAGGTCCCTGCCACCCCAAAGCACTCTATAATGCCATTATTTCACGATTATGTTAAACTCTTAATGGGGACCCCAAAGCTGAACACTACTCCAGGAGTGGCTTTAAAAGTGCTGTATAGGTTTTCTTCAACTGGTGCAGTGTTGTAAATGATGCCCAGCCTGTGGTTAGTCTTCATCACCAGAAGGGCATACAACCTAATTTACCATCCACTAGGATCTCTCAGGTCCTTCTCTGCAAAGCTGACCCCCAGCCAGTCAGCTCCCAAACTCTCCTGCTACATGGCATTACTTTTGTCTCAAGAATGGGGTCCTCATGAGGTCTCCATCAGCCCATTTCTTCAACCAATCCCTCTTAATGGCAGCCCTATTATCTGATACGTTGATCCTTCTCAAAGTTTTATCCCATCTGAAAACATGCTAAGTTGTTATGAGGACATTTTAAAGCTGGATATGTAAGTAGGAAGATAGTAAAAGACATTGGTAAAGTACAAACAGATTCAAGGGACATATGAAACAATGTTTTCCAGAATTTTGGTTTCCAAAGAATAGTCCAGTTTAAAATATTTTTGTCACTGGTACAAGGGACAGCAATTGCTGGACCAAAGTGCTGTGGCATTGATATCATTCATATTTGGTTGACTTCTATTTCTCAGCATCCTCACTATCTCTGAGAGAGAGAAAAAAAAGAAAAACTATCTTTACAATTATCCATCGTTACAAGAAAAACATGGAAAGGCACAGGGACATACATTCAAGACTAGATTCCACTCTGAAAAGCATTTTTTTTTCTAATGAGGGACCCTTTGTGTCTGCTCTGTTGAAGGGCTGCAGAGATGGAGAGTGAGTCCCCAGTGAGGCTGGCCAGGGAACTCAGAGCCCACCGTTGCCCCAGCACCCCAAGTGCAGCCTTCCCTCCAGGGCTGGAGAGGACGTGGTGCCTGGGAGGCCCAGGAGATGCTTCCGACTCTGGCCGTGGTGGCAGAGAGCGGAACTTCACCTGAACTTCCCTTGAAAATTCTTCTGAACAACCAGTTTACAGCCCAAATATTGCCTTGGTGATGCTACCTTTGCAGCAGGACATCTGGGAGACATGCTGGAAGGGGAAGGGGCTGGGGTGTTGAGACGTGGAAAGCTCTGAATCTGTGGGGAGCATGGGGTGGGGTGGGGTGGGCAAGAAGCCCCAGGGCTGACTGGGTCAGTGCTGATGAAAGGTCCTCCACGATCCTGGCCCAGTGTGGCAGATGGCTGGAGTGCCTGGAGTCAGGGTCACTGGGGCTGGCACAGGCTTGGTAAGCCTGCCCCATCCTTTGATGGCCAAAAGGAGGAACAAAATCGTTGCTCGGCCTAATTCTCCTTTTAGAGCAACATTGCCAACACCAGAGGACAAATGAGGACAGAAAGTGAATTTCATAAGCTTTCATTTTAATAATCAGCTACTAAAAGCACATTCCTGTACACCAGTGGCCTCTCTCTTCCGTTGTGCTGATCTGCTGTGCTCTGTCCACTGATGCAATTCTCTTTCCTTGCTCTGGGTGGTCATATTATGCCAATTTACATCTCTCTCTGGACCCAGATATGTTTATGTTTAGCACTTAAACATTTTTTATATGGCAAACCTCTTTGCCAGACACTCTCCCTCTGGAGGTGCTATTTAAATTTTTTGATCATCTGCCCTTCAGATCTGTCTCACCTACATTGCCAATATCTTCCCAGATATTACTAGCATATATGATTAGGCACAACAAGAGTAAATACATTTTACTGCCAGCAGTTTGACACCAGAATCAGACAGGATCCAAAAATGTGTCATCCACTGAAAAGCTTTGGATAAAAATGCAGACAATGCCTAGACTTTTAATTTTTCAGTTTAAAATAAATATCTTTCTACATATTTTACTAATTAGTACAAGATGCAAAGTGGTAAGGGGACAGAAGGGATGCCTGAAGAGGGGATAAATAAACACTGACAAGCTGAGAAAGTTATTTTAGGTAGTTTCAATTTAACTGTAAAATTCCTAGCAATGAATGTTTCATATTTTCCCTAAAAAAGATTCAAATCTTTTTCTCCAGTCTCAATTTATTTGTGTGCTTGACACACTATGTAGTGCTAGAGCAATTTCAGGCATCTTGCCTTTTGGACGTGCCTATGTACTGGCATCATGGTTGTGGTGAATTAAAAAAGTTGTACTGCCACACCCAAGATCAAAAAGGTCCCCCCAAGCCTCCTCTTCTCCCAGCTCTCTGCCACTCCTTGTCAGACTTGTGCTCCAGGCCCTTCCCCAGCTCCATTGCCCTTCTCTGACACGCTCTAGCACCTCAGTGGTTTTTTTTGTAGTGAAGGGCTCAAAACTGGACACAGAATTCGAGGTGTGGCCTCACCTGTGCTGAGTACAGGGGGACAATCCCTGCTCTTGTCCTACTGACCACACTATTGCTGATATGGGCCAGGATACCACTGGCATTCTTGGCCACCTGGACACACTTGGCTGAGATGCAGCCAGCTGCCAGCCAGCACCCTGAAGTCGCTGAACAGCTCTCAAGCCACTCTTCCCCCAGCCTGTAGCGCTGCCTGGGGGTTGGGGTGATCGGAGTGCAGGACCCTGAACTTTTCCTTGTTGAATGTCGTGCAGTTGTCCTCAGCCCATCAATCCAGCCCACCAAAGATCTCCCTGCAGAGCATTCCTACTCTCCAGTAGATCAACAGTCCCACCTAACTTGGTGCTGTCTGCGAACTGACCGAGGGCGCACCAGAGCCCCTTGGCCAAGTCATTGATACAGATATTAAACAGGACGGACCCCAACACCGAGCCCTGGGGGACCTCAATAGTGACAGGCCACCGACTGTGTTTGGTTCCCTTCATCACCAGTCTCTGGGCGTGGCCAATCAGTTTTTCACCCAGCAAAGGCCGCAGCCATCCAAGTCATCAGCAGCCAGTTTCTCCAGGAGAATGCTGTGGGAGGTGGTGTCAAGCGCTTTACCAAAGTCTAGATATGCAACCTCTGCAGTCTTTCCCTCATCTGCTGGGTGGGTCACCCCATCATTGGAGATCAGGTTGGTCAACAGGGCCTGCCTTTTGTAAAGCAGTGCTGACTGGGTCTGATTCCCTGGTTGTCCTGCACGTGCTGTGTGATGGCACTCAGGATGACCTGCTCCATGACTTTCCTCAGTACGGAGATCAGGCTGGCAGGCCTGTAGTTCCCCTGATCATCCTTCTGGCCCCCTTTACAGATGGACACTACATTTCCTAATTTCCAGTCAGCTGGGACTTCTCCTTTTAACCAGGACTGCTGGTAAATGATTGAAAATGGTGTGGCAAACTTTTTTGCCAGCTCCCTCATTACTCTTGAGTCCCATCTGGACCCATACACTTGTGGGTGTCTAATTGGCATAACAGGTCACTAATCTTTTCTTCCTGGATTATGCAGTTTTCACTCCCCACTGCTAACTTACAGCTCTGGGAGCTGGGTAACCTGAGAACAACTGGTTTTGGTATTAAAGACTGAGGCAAAGAAGGCATTAAGTACCTCAGCCTTTTCCTTATCCCCAGATGTTGTGCTACCCTCTGCATCCAGCAAAGGATGGAGACCCTCCTTAGCCCTCCTTTTGTTGCCAATGAATTTATAGAAACTTTTTATTGTTTCTTTAACCACAGTGGCTAAATTATGTTCCAATTTTATCCAAAAGGGTGTTGCTGAAATAGGAACTGAAGTGTTTTGAGAAAGTCTCTGGTGTTTCAAAGAATACAGATGTAAACTAGAATTTATTTCCTGCTACTCAGAAGGCAATTTGTCTTCGTGACAGTGAAATATTTTCCAAGATGTGAAGGGAGGTGTAAATCTGCACATTCTTAATAAACACATTTATGTTTATTAATTTATATGGCTTGCCTGAAAACACCCTTCACAGTCAGTCTCACATGAATAATTAGATACACCTTCAACCTGAGTCCTTCAGTACAGGGAAAATACAGAAAATCAAGACTGAATCCTTAACAGGACCCACCTATCTTCACTGTATTCTAAGTATTTCTGAAATACTCACCATTTAGAAGCATAAATCACTTGAGAAAACTCAACATTTGAAGAGTCAGGGTGTTCTATAAATGAGACAGCTTCACTAGCAGATGTGGTTCATATATGCAGAAAGATCCTGTGCACAGTATGGTGCACCACACACAGACTGCATACACGAGTGGAAACACCGATAATATCACCGAATCTATTCCATTGCTTTCACCAGGGAACCTGCATAAGATGCAACGAATTCAGGTGCAAATGAATGGTTGGTGAGAAGCTGAAAACACATTTTTTAGTACAGAGCACCCACAAGTACAGATCCACTCTCGTGAAACTCCAGCTGGAGTACTGCATTCAGCTCCTGAGTCCTCAGACAGGAAAGACATGGACACATTGGAGAAAAACCAGAGAAGGGCCACAAAAACAAGCAGAGAGCTAGAATATGTTTCCTATGAGGACAGGAAGAGAGTTGGGGCTGTTCAGACTGGAGAAGAGAAACCTCTGGGGAGACCTTATAGCGGCCTTTCAATACAAGAAAGATGGGGACAAACTGTGTAGTAAGGTCTTTAGCTATAGGACAAAGCATAATGATTTTAAACTAAGAGAGGTTAGATTAAGACTATATATAAGGAAGAAGTTTCTTACACTGAGAGTAGTAAAACTCTGGAACAGATTGCTCAGAGAGGTGGATGCCCCATCCCTGGAAACATGCAAGGTCAGGTTGAAAGGCACTCTGAAGGAACCAGATCTAGCTGAAGATGTCCTTGCTCACTGCAGGGGGACTGGTCTAGACGACCACTAAAAGTCCCTTTCAACCCAAACTATTGTATGATTCTATAATTATGTAATCCCCTGATTCTGTCCAGATCTCTTATCACCAAAGCCACCCATCACTTGAAAAAGGAGGAGAAAAGCTTTCTGGAATCATTAAAAACAGCATCCTTCAAGCAAGGCATCTGGGCAATGGTTGCTAACAACCTATCACTCCATCAATACTCCTTGGAAGCCTGTCTGTCAGTGTACTCCTGGCAGTTTCAGTGAGAGGTCAGTTACTCTGAACACTTCCCCTCCTGCTTCTAAGAAATCAACAGGGACTTGGTCTCAATCTGCTTGGGGTACCCAAAGGAAAAGATACCTTTCTTTCATATACAAGACTAGAAGTATTTGCAGGATGAAGTCACAGAACTATAAAAATAAATGCTGTTTACAACAGGTCAGAGTTTAAACTCTAATCAGCCAAACGTAACACATTTGAAATACCACATAAGAAACAACTTATTATGAGAAATGATGGTCCCAGCAAATATTATAGCTAGCTTCAAAAGGGCTAACAAATAACAGTGTATGATGCCATGCTATCTGTGTTTCTTCTGCATTATTTTATTTTCACCTTCAAGGTGGTATGGAAGGCTGTTTCCTTCCTAAGAAACCTCTGTGCTCATCTATACTTCTACAGATTTTTGCTAGACTTGCCCTTCTCCTTTTTGCTTCTGAGGGGTTTATGAATCGACTTAATATTAAATTTTGTCAACAAAAAAAGATTAAAGGGATGATTACAGAAGTGATAAAAGACAATGCACTTCAGTGTTTCCAAGAATGACTGAGATCACTCAGGTTGATAAGACTTGATTGCCTGAATCTTTTCTAACACATATAGCCTCTGTGGATTTTCTTTATTCCTCTTTTCAGAAGTAGTCTTTTGGTAATTAAATGTATTTCATATCTCTGATTGCTACCTTTAGTGAAACAGGAAAAGCAATCACATGAAACAAGATGGGAAAATTGTCAGTCATTCTTTCCAATGACATCTTGCATTGATGTTTTCTTAGCTAGGGTTTGGAGTATTTTGGTAGCTGCTGTATCAGATACAGGAAAAGAAATGCTCTGTTCTTTGAGGTTATGTGACTGGGAAGGAAGGGAATGTGCCTCTGTATGCCCCGAGAGTTACACAAGTTGTCTCTGTGTTTGCTGACTGTGTTTGACTTGTCTCTTGTAATTCTTTTGTGGATTTTTTGAGTTTATCTTTATTGAAAACAAAATGTGTGTTCCCCCCAACTGATTGACAATATTATTAAGCTTGTATAAAATACATATATGTAAAATATGATAGTTATTGGGCCATTTGTGTTACTGTGCTTATACTTCTTCATCATTGTGGTAGTTCAAAGAGCTTCATTTATAGGATCTCACTGTGACGAGTATTGCACAGAAAAAGAGGAAGAAAGCTGTACAGAAAACACATCTTAACAAGGCCACATCACAGTCACGGAGCCTTTAAATTCTGAAGATCAGGAGTGGTACTGACTTGCCTTCCCTGATGCCTGCAAATGCCTTTTCATCCTGGTTGTCCATGGCACTTACTTCATCTATAGCATTCCTGTGACAGAAAGCACAGATGCTATGGAAAAGACCAGCAGTTATCCACATATAAAAGAGACAATGACAGAAATACCAAAGACAGAGATGTTTTATATTGCAGCTCCAAGAACTGTGCCAGTGAGCTATAATCAGGTAATTAAAGAAAAAATAGTTTGCCACTGAGTGTTAGATATTAATTCAAAATCTCATCCTCTAGATCACAGCAAGAACTATAAAAGAGTTGTGAAAGGAAGAGGAGAAAAATAAGAGGCCATGAACATGTCATAGAAGTCATTCTCCATGTCCTCATCTCCCCTGACAGAAATGTGTACTGCAATCTGTCAACCAGGCAGTGACCATTTTTTTAAACACCCTCCCAGGCTGCAGACATCTGTAGTCTGTGTGTGCAGAACTACTGGTCACACAGAGATGGAAGTGATGTGTTTGGAGGACAGAATCACACTGCCCTTGTTAGGACATTTTGAGATTACACAGTTTCTCTTCTCCCATTTTAGCTTTCATTTTAACACCAGTGTTTGAAAAGTAACCTATTCCATGATTTTATATTAACTGGCTTCAGTTCAGACAGGAATACAGAATTAAAGACAATAAAAATAATGTCAAGTTTTAGTTGGGCAGCTGAAACACAAAATAAGGAAATTACATATAACTCAAAATCTGTCCAAATCAGAAAATCAGTGTATTTTTCAGTGATTAAAAAAATTAATGGCTATAAAAATTGTTTAATAGTACCCAAAGTTCTTTCTTTTTGATTTTTAAAATACTCAACTCTCCTTGAGTTATATTTGAAAAGCTGAAGTTCAGCCTGAACTACAAATACTGTTTTGAAACAAATAGTTTCAGCTTGGAAATAACAAAATAAAATGTTTTTCCTTTTGCAAATTCCTGTCTGTCTTCCTTTTCTATCCCTTGCTGAATTTAAGAAGTTGTTTTTGTTCTTGAGAAACGTGATTGTATGGGCGGATTTACAATTTGCATTTTCTTTTAAATCTGTTACCTGTCTGGATTGGTTCTTGTAATAGTTCAGTTGAAACACATTAATTCATGCATTCTGTCTCTTTTCTTCTCATTGATTCCTTGCTCTTTTTGGAACTGGAGTAGTCTGAATTCTTACAACCAGGTACCCTTAAACTTTGAAGAACCTTGAAGTTTGACATCCCTCACTGTATTTGCCTGACGTCTTAATCCAAGATCTGAGAAGATTCAAGCTATTGGAAAGTTGTGGTGCAAACTTCTCAACTTCACATCTCAATGAGTAATGCCTCTTCATCCTTAGAGCTTAATTAGAATTTGGTTGAAATAAATGCACTTTACATTCATTTCTTGCAAGAACACTTTGGGTACATGTTGATCACTTTCCCTCCTGTCTAAAACCTGCCTCTTTTTCTCTCCCTAGGGTGACTCATTGCTTGCTTTGCAACGCTTCACCATAGAAATATGCACTCTGTAGTAAGTTTGATGTGATTAATATCCTTTAAGACTGACCCATATTTAATACCAATGCAAAACTGACACAGAAATGTCATAAACAGACACATCATTAGATTTTTTCCTTTTTCTCTGGCTAACCTTGTCCCCAAAGGTCCAGTACTACTTTTTTTATTAAAGTGGAGGTTTTCATATAAGAACAGACTTAAGGAGCAAAGGCAGAGAAAGAAGAAAAGAGGTTATTCAGTGTGTAAGAGGCCTCTTCTCTTCTTCCCACATTATTACTATTAACGAAGTCTTCAGTGTCTGCAAATGCATCTGTTTGCACATGAAAAAACCATGACAAGCATTAGTTCAATAGTGCTCTTGCTAATTAGTGTGAACACTTACACATGCAAATCAAAATAACTATCAGTTTGTGCACGAAATTACTTGATTTATGCATACAAATGTCCAGCTGAGACCAGATCTTAACCTATTGTAAACTGGAATATCTCCACAGGCTTCAGTCAAACTATGCTGGTTTATACTTGCTACAGAATTATTCCATGGTATTTTTCAGCTAATTTTCATTCTTGCAGAATTATAGATGCAGTTATAGACTTGCTTTAAAAAGTTGACTTTTTGCACTCTTAGTAAAAACAATGTCTGGCTCTAATGATGGTCTGGATTTTGCCTTGTTTACAAGTTCTATATGCTGAAGCTCCTCTTTCTCCCTATGAGCTCAGACTAACAGGCACTCTGACTCCAAGGCTGGAGTGGAGTGAAGGTAACTGCAAAATGAAGATCTGGAAGAGGCTTAATTTTTCAAATATTTTTCCAGCTTAAATTCCACTCTAACAGTGAGCAGGCTATTTTGATATAGGTGTTGATTCCAACTGAGATATATTTCCATTCTGTCACTACGGGTCATGTTGCATTTGGTTAGGTAATGCTGTGGTCCAAATGACATCAACAAGGTCAGAAAAATATCTTTTTAAGGTTTTCCAGGTTTTTAGCCTTCTAGAGGTTTAAAGAAGGAATTTAGAAATTATTACCAAAAGCATTGCAGTGGATGCATTGTAGAACTCATAAAATATAAAGCGTCATTTTTCTTGATATGAGATTATTCTGGCCCTAAAGAATACAGAGATGCTCCATTGGCTCTGCTGGGTGGAGAAACAGGCCTTTAAAATAAAAGTTGGTTGTAAAATGCCCAGAATATGATATAAGCTCTCATTTGAGGATCAGCTGTAGCAGGTAATTTGGTTATGGCAAATACTGCTGGGAAGGAGATGCACAGGAATTCTTCTCCATCTTCAAACATTCACCATTTCAAGTGTGCAGCCTACATTGCTGCCCTGGCCACATTTGTAAGCCCAGTTATTCCCACCCAGGGAAGTGCATGCCAGTGGTGCACCATGGACACCTTGGAAATGGTTTTCAGCAAAGTGCCCCTGAAATAACCTGCTGAGGCTGGCACTGAGATGGACAGAAATGAGCTCCCAGAATAATCATGAGTGCTGGGATACAAGATAGGGAGATCTAGAGGTAATTCTGGATAAAAATGATTACTTTCAGCGAGATTTGCTTGCTTGATCTTAGCTAATAGATTTGGCAGAAGTAAGGATGCAAGGAGCAGCATGGAAAGCAGGCAGTGACAAGAGCCTCAGAGAGACAGGAAGAACGAAATCCAGGACACACAGCCAGAAATGTGTGGAAACACCTCCTATTTTCTCAGTCCAGGTTCAAAGAGACTTGTGGCTGTGATACTCAGAAGTCCTGAAAAAATTGGGAACCTATGCATGCTGCGGTGAGCTTTTTTCAGTAGCAACATGCAGACAAGACCTGAGGAATAATCAACTTGACCTTCCAAAAGATCTGATGGGGAGGCAATTTTAGCATCCACAGCTGACTAAATATATCTTTCTGCTCCCTGGCAAATGAAACAGCTATTTTGTCCATGAGCTCTGCTTCTTAAAATTACTACTTGATTTACAGCTCTTAAGTCACTTTAAGGACCTGATTAATCATTTGCTCTTGGCAGGCAGAGTTACGGCTGCTAAAAATAAGAAACAATGTCTTGTGTCTTAATCAGCAAAATGGGGATGGTGGCCAAACAGTGGAGATTTTTGGAAACTTCCTGTGCACATATGTGTATGATGTGTGTTGGGGATAAACACACACAAACACTTACTGCAACATGTTTGGCTAGTCGAGCCAATTATTAAAAGGAAGATGAACTCCACTCCCACTGCATTTTAGTGCCATGATTGGTCACGGAAATTGTGTGAGAAGACAATGTTTAGTTGTGGGTGCACGTAGCAAAAGTCTCCTCTGAGACTGACAGGTACACCACAAGATAGGTAAATAGCAAACGTTTCAAGTATCTTTTTTTACCATAGAAGTTGATGCAATAAAATTGAACTGGATACGAGTATGTGACTAGAACTATGTCCTATTAATTTCTGTAATAAAATAAAGACGTTTTGTTTTCTTTAGTGTGCTTGACAACTGCTCACTAAAATAAGACTTTAAATTCTATACACCTGAGCAATGTTCTTAGAATTTCTCCCTCTTTCCTATAATGAAATCCTTGCAAGAAAACAACTGTGTACATACTACATTCAACTTTTACACTTTTAGGCACTCTGCCATTTTTGAATACTCTACACAGGTTATTGCAGTAGCCTTTAATAACAGAATATTTACAGGTAAATTCTAAAGAGGCTGGATAAAGACAGTTGCATAGTCAAACACTTCCTCACCTCTTATGCCATGATCCCTCAGCTGTGAAAACTGAATCTATCCCAATTTAAACAAGAAGGCTAGAAACTGCTTCTTTTAAACCTTATTCTATTAAACCTAAGAATTGTCTGCAAGACTTAAGTGATTAGCAAAGTATCACTAATGTAGTAGAAAAGTCATTGGGTTCATTCTGAGTCCCCTAATTATCATTCTTTATGCACAAAAAAATAAAAAGACACACAAAAATAAAACTGATTTAATAACTTACTAAAGAGTGCTGTAGTTAATGAATTTTATAAAATTCTCAGTCACAGTCTTGACAGTGCAATAGAGAAGGGAAGAAAATACTATATGAATGATAATTTCCAGACTGAGAATGAGCACTCAGTATAAAATTTTCCAAAGTAGTTGTGTTGCAAGCTCTGTAAAAGACATTGGATTCTAATGTGCATTTTGAAAGAATATCATCAGTGTGACAATATGGACTTCATTAGCTCCAGCTTCAACTGCGGAAATAAATTTGTGTTGAAGACAAAGTCTAACCTCACTGTAACAAATCACCACTGAGCTCGGATAAATATTTATGATTTCAAACTGTTCAGGGTAATAGGGTTTGGCTGTTTGCTGCATTAGAAAAAATGGAGAAACTTGCAATTTGAATTAAAGACTTATATAGAGTACTTTTATGGAAATTGTTTCCCAAACATCAATATTTAGATGAAATCTTAAAACAGAAGCACAAATTAAATGAGGATGGAAATACAAAGGACAATTCTAGATCATGTACAGCATATAAAGGGTAATTTTTTGCAGGTTTATATTAAGATTAATTTTTCTTTTTTTTTCCCCTACAGACTGATCAATAAAATTAGTTCACTCTTGCTGATAGGAGAATTAAAGCAGGATGTTCTGGTGAAAGTTAGGATACTGACTCTGGAAACTGATTATGTTTACATAGAGTGCTTCCATAGGAAAAACAGCAATAGAAACAATTATTATATGTAGCTTTGTTCAAAATATGCAGTCATTATAGTTTCTCTTAGACCTCACAAGAATATTTAGGTTTACCTACACTGAGTAAATGTATTTAAAATACACTTATATATACATATTTCAGTCACATGCAGGAAATTTTTTTATGCTTTTATTTTTTTGTATTATACTTTTAAGGTTTCTTGACTGTGGCTTTGTCCTAAGTGAGATTGTCTTACTACCAGTTTTCAGCTTCTTGCTACTGGATCACCTGTCTTCCTTATTTTGTAAGTATCTGAGGATCCTGGTGGACAGCAAGGTGGGCATGCTGAGCAGTGTGTCCTTCTAGCAAAGAGGGCAGCAGCCCAGGGGATATGATTAGTGAAGGAGTGCAGTCAGCAGGTGGAGGGAGGCAATTCTTCTCCTCTGTCCAGAACCTGGGAGCATGTGAGGAGCACTGGGTCAAACCCTGGGCTTCCCACTGCGAAAGAAAAGACACTGACATACTTGAAGTGAGCCCCACAGAAGGCTACAAAGATAAAGAGGGTTCTGGAACATGTGGAATATGAGAAGCTACTGAGATGTTGAGAGAAATGTGTGTTCAGTTTGGAGAAAAGAAGTACAGTGGTTGCTGTCGACAACAGGGTAATGGGAAGATACAGAGAAGCTGGAGCCACATTCCTGTCAGGGGTGCATAGAAAAAGGGTGATGAAAAAGATGCCAACTGCAGAAAGGAAGCAGTGACTGAGTAATAGTTGCACGGTGTTCACAGGGGAGTGGCCAAGCAGTAGCTCAGACTGCCCAGAGGGGCTGTGGGTTTGCCAGCCCGAGGGCTCTTCAGAACGTGTTCAAGAGCCCTGAGTGACCTGACCTTGTTTCACAGTTCTCTCTGCTTTGAGCAAGGGTTGGATCAGATAAAATCACTATTTTTAAAATCACTGCAATAGTTTAGGACTGGGGCTGTGAGCCTCTCTGTTGAGAAATACTTCTGTTTGCACTAGGGGATGCTAGAAAAAGGAATGATTTAGCAGAGTAAACACAACAACTGGAAGTCAGAGACTCCAAGGATTCACTTGTAGGAGTAAATAAAATGAGCAAAAGCCTCAAATGTTCCTGAGACATAGCAAAGTGTACTCATGGGAAAACATATTCTCAAATATACTCTAAAAGCTCAGTCATTAATTCTTCATGCATTATAAATGGGAAATGGGCCATGTATGTGCTAGGACTCAATATACCATTAAAAAACTATGTCAAGAACAACTATTTTGAGTAGTAGAACCCATTCATTCTTTCCCTGAATGATGCAGGACCACATTCAGGACCATTTTGGAAATCAGTCATATCCTTTTTAAGTTTAGGGATTAAAGACAAGGGAAGTGATGGCAATAATGTTTAGTACTCAGTCTAAGAAACAACTCTAACTGGTATTTCCCTGTGATGTGGAAAATCAAAGACTGTTAAAGGTACTTACCATGTCACTTTACTGAATTTATTTTTTCAATTAACTTATGGGAATAAAAGTAATTTCTTTACACCTTCAGCAAATGTGATGCAAAACAGGGGACCAGGCCACTTTTAAACTGTGGCCAATGCTCACTCACCAGCAAGTGATCCTTCATACTTCCACTTCAATATCTTCAGAAATAAGAAATTAAAGAATGTTTTGAAATTACAGTTATTTTTACTTTTAAGGATAAACTGTTCTCAGTGTTGTCTTCAGCTGCAGGAGGAAGCAAACAGAAGAATCCTAAAGCAGCCGTGAACAAGGGTGAGAACACAGGTCTGAACCATTCCATAATGCCGCCTCAGGACCACAAATAACAACAGAATCCAACCTTAATAACAGTGCTGTATCAGTGACACTAATTTTAGAAACAGGAAACTGTCCTCCTGATCACTACAGAAACAGTTGTTGATGTGTTCTTCTGAAGAAGTGATGTCAGTGTGAAAGGGGAAATAGAGTGCAGGAGCTCTGACCAGCTGTCATAAGTTCACAGAACCCTGTTGGTCAGGAGGAATCTCCAGAGGTCATCCAGTACACCCTGTGCTCAGAGACTGCCTGGGGCCTCACTGCTTGAGTCTACAGCAGCTCCAAGAATGGAGAGCCCATAGTTACACTGTTTGACAAATGTTTATCCTTTTCATGCTAGTTGTTTTAGGGTTCAGTGGGATCCCTGGACCTTTTAACCTGTGTGGTTCATTCATTTTTGAGGGATTTATTCTTCATCTTCTTATTATGGAGCATGATTTCCCATTTGCGTTATTCAGCTTCAAACTGTTGATGCTTGATCCACCCTTAGGACTTTCTGTGGTCTTTAGCTCCTCTAGTAACATCCATTCAGACTAATTCAAGGAGGTTAAGAAATGAAAAACAGACAGTCAGTGAGAAACGTATTGTGTTGGTCACTGCAACTCTGAAAAGTGCACTAGCTTCTCTTTGTATTTTCACATAAGTACTTTGGTACTCAGTTTTAGATTTATTCATCTCACCAAATTAGCCTCATTTCTAAAAGCTATTGCTTATGGAACTTGGTGATCTTAGGTGTCTTCCAACCTTAAAAATTCTATGATCCTATGTATCATTATAAACATTTCCCTTATTCTTAGTAATCCACATACAAGTCTACAGTATGGAAAAAAGGGCAAATATGTTTTTTAAAGCCCTAGGAAAACTGTACTTGTTTTTCTTCAATGAGATTAATTCTGTGTGATTTTGAAAGGTTCCTGCAAGTATCCATAGACTACAATAATGTAATAATTATTTAGAAGTTCTTCAGATTACAAAGTTTGCAAGCAAACAATAGATTCCTATACTCATTGACAACTTTTAATTCCATTTTCTGGAATTTTGTCAAATTCTTGACTAAATGCCTTTGGTGGCTGCTGCAATTTGCAAGTACGTGTTTGTCCATGTCTACAGTTTATGAAAGGTAACATTAAGCCAAAAAGAGCAAGATTTCACCCTTAAAAGTTTGCAGTCATTTTCTTTGTGAGTCCTTCTAGTCTTAGCCACCTTTTCCCCAGCAGTTTTAATTCTAGGCAGGATGCCTGAAGGACCCTGGACACAGCACACTGCCATCCATGGCAGAACCACACCTATCAAATGGCTTACATGGCATTCCTGGGCAGGCCCAGATAAGTATATGCTTTTATATGCTATATGCTAAATAAGTGTAAGTATATGCTGAAGTAATTTTCCAGAACACAGGTTTTAAACTGTGCTTTAGTAACCTCTGGAAATCCAGTCCCACTGCTTTTACTGTCCATTTTAACTTGGTTTAACTTGGTGTTAAAAAGACGTGTCCCAAGTTATGCTCCTACAAATAGTATGTGAGCTGACAATGTGCTCGGTCAAGACATTGTCTCTCTCTCCCCTATTATCTTTTTGCCCTATCAGAGTTGACAATTACTCAAACTTCTTTAGATGGACTGGTGGAGAGACTGCCCATACCTGGCCTCCTTAATCCTTTCCAATACTTTCATTTGTACTTTTCATTTTGCTGTTGGAGGTAGATCAGCATGGAAAAAAGGTCCAAACTGTTAATATTTCTGCACAAAATAAAGGATGGAATGCACTCCTGATTTTGTTTTCAGTTTGGCTCCTACATACATAGAGGGCTCAGAGACACAGCCTCAGCTACTGCTCTTGTCTTTACAGCCCACTCCAAACTGTGGAAACCTTCACCCACACTTCTAACTGAAACTAAAGGCAAAATTGTTGCCAGGAGATTTCACAGGAATGATATAAAGAGGTGCAACCTCATGTGGAGGTGAGTTGATTTTGGTATCTCAGTACCAGGCAGCACTGACAGCAGAGTACCAAGGGGTTTTCCTGATGATGGCCACAGTGCAGCTGTTAGGTCAGTGTGTCCCCATCTGTGTGTGTCACTTTAAGGCAGATGCCAGATTATGCTTGAATCATGGGTCATGTTGTATTTTAAAGGTCATTTAAGCCATTCAGAAATAAACAAACACAGTGGTGCATATAAGAAACGAGCATTTATAAAATTGCTCAGTAACAAACGTATCGATGCATGAACATATTTTCAGCTCCCATATCTAGAACAGTGCTCAGTGGGGATTTGATCCATGATATATCCATCCTGTATACTACGTTTATGCAAGTAATAATAGCAATGAAAATCTATGAAACTACCTGTGAGGTTGCAAGTGAATAATATGGCTCCTTTTTCTCCATCAGCTCTGTGTGTGTTCCCATTCCAGCCACTGTGCCATCCACAATGCCCGCTGTTACATGCACAGTCTGAGCAGTGGAGAGCCAATGAGCAATAATAAGAGTAGTTTGACCTCATGTGGCCTGTAAACAAAACACCAAGCTGTAATTCATGTCCCCTGTTGCTTGGTGGTTTGGAGTAATTCCTCTAATTTGTCATATTGATACTGCTGTTACATCCCATTGATTCCATTTGCAGAGTATTGGTATAATCTATGATTCTTTCTCAACTGACTTAACTGACAACCTGCTCCTTTCCCTGGCAGAGTCATCGCCTGTTCTCTCTTTTGGCTTATTGTCTGCTCCTTCTTTTCTTGGGGTATGTCTTTTTAAAATGCTGTTGAAAAGCCCAGCCATGATCCACGAAGTTGGGAGCATTTCCCCAGAGAATGGCTCACTGTTGAAGGACACGTCTGCTCCCAGTGTCTCACGGATTCTAACAGCATGACACCAGTTAATTGCCATTGGTAGAAGTTGCTCAGCATTATCTGGATGAAGGCAATCTGTTTGTCTTAAATAGGCAGCTTTGGGCTTCCTTTGCAACACAAAAAATATAGAGGTTATAATTTGGTAATTTATGGAGGAAAGCTATTCTCCTCACATAAGTGCAAATGCCAAATTTCCAGGAATAAACAAACATGCAGGTTAGTACCTACAGACTGCCTATTCAACCGAAGAAGAGAGACCAAGATGTTTTCCAAAATGCTTCTGACTCATTTTTCATCCTAATGAGCTGTTGGGAGTTAAACACAGTGCAGTTATGCTGTCTGGGGTGTTGAAGAGAGTGTTCCTCCTCTCTGAGGGCCATTGCATGGTGCCAGCAAGATGAGCCAGGTGGAAATCATTGTTGCAGGGGAGGTGAGGTGGAATAGATGAGAATATTGTCACAGAAGAACAGCTGTAGGCAGCTTTTTGCCCTGAATTGGAAATAATCTTTGTCCTTGTTACAAACTTGTCATGGAAAATGGTTACTGTCACTTGTGTATTCTCTCTGAATTTAAATTAAATGTGTGATTGGAGAAAAGAGAAATGAGGGGTGTATCAATGACAAAGCACTTACTTTTCCTAATCCAATGTGAGCTAGCAATGTCTGGCCTGTGTCTAGGGCAGACGTAGTGTTATCTGGTAAGAGAATTTCGGGATTGTGCACTAAAACTCAATCAATAGCCATTTCTGGTTCCTGACTTCCGATTTCTGCAGATTTCTTCTTTCAACCAAAATGCTAGCACATTTCAAAAAGAAGGGTATAAGATCTATCCTTTTTTTGCACCGTGAACAAGTAATGTTTAATAGGACCTAACTGAGCATTTAGATAAATGGCAAGATCCTCTTTGATTCTGCAAAGGTCAAGCTGCAAAGGAATGGCATCTAACTGTAATATTTTCTTGTTATGTGACATTTTCTCCTAGTAATTGAGTATCAGTGAAAATCCACCCTAATTCCGGTTGTTTTCCCACTGACAAAACTCCCCATATGTGAGCAGGTCCTCTGGCAACAGCAGCAACATTTATGAGTTTTAAGTCCCTTGGGTGCAGCACCTTGCTGAAGCAGGGCAATGGGCTTTCAAAAACAGATTTTGAGAGCTGCATTTTCCATTTTCGACACAAGGTGGCTGCAGAAAATCAGTTTTTGGTTTAAATTCATACACACATATACCCAATCCCCCTGTTTTACAGGATTTGCAGGGAGGCAGATGTGACCCACTTGGGAGTTGCATATAACCCTCTTTCCCCCTCTGCTGTCCCTCCAACATTTCTACTGCATTTGCATTCACCCAGACACTCTGTAGCTTCAGACTTTGTTCTTATTACCTGGCTGATCTCAATTTCTCCATTCCCAGTGTGCATCTAAACTCCTTGTTTTTTCTTTCATTGAGTTTAGAGAGAAGCTAAAGTTTAGAGATAAACTGGTTTGTAGACAAGCACCAAAAGTCCACTACACATGACAAAACCCCCAGCTCCTATTCAATACTGAACTTCAATTCATTGTGTCAATTCATTTCCAAGGCTAAAAGAGATCTGAATATCATAACAGAAGATCCATTAGGTTAACATAAACATATTCTTCTCTTTGTTTGGTTACAAGTTGTTCATGCATTGCATTTTTTCTGCCATGTATTACACTTGTTCTGATAGTCATCCAAAAATGATGGCTGCCTGGCTGACCACGCCTATGAGTTCTCAGAAACTTCTTACATTAAATGGTTTTTAGGTCATGTTCCTGCAGGATGATCTACAGAAAAAAATCACACTCTATATCAAAGCACAAGATTCCATTTTATGGCCTTTCAGCTCTGGATCAGACTGATATATATGATAAAGCAATCTGATATCAGATTAACAAGTCATTAGGTAATGTCTGCTTTAGGTGGGCGTTCAAATATGCCTGCAGGTAGTTAGACATCAAACTTCTGGATGGATGGCTAAAGCCAGGTAAAACAATGCCCACATGAATTGTAAAAATGATTAAGTTTAAACTAAGGACACTTTATAGGCTGAAATGCTACAGACTGGTAAATAGATTGCTTTCAAGATTACTCATCTCCTGTGAAGAAAAAGTGATGATCACAAAAAAACAAGAACATAATTCTTAAATATTTATCAGCTTAACAGAAGTAGCTATTATTACAGCAAGTTTTACATTGGCTAAATTGTAAACATCATTATTTCATCTATAATCTTGCATCAACTAGCAAATCAAGCTTCACTTTATGTGTGTGAACATGATATCTATTTCCAAAAATTGTTTCAAGGTTGTATAGTAGTCTACATTGTACTGGACCATCCATGTCTTTCTGTGCAATCTTCCCTCATTTTATCTATTTCAAACATCCAGGAGAGAAGAGTTTACAAGCCTGAATGCAAGTTCCCAGTTTTGGCATGCACTTCCTTTATTCTTCCCTCAAAGGGGAAATACTATGAATGAGTCATCTCATACAATAGACACTCTCTACACCCCTCGTATAAAGACATACATTTCTTCTGTACCAAAGGGCTACAAACATGAGGAATGACACCATATATAGGCAGCACAGCACGAAGTTTCAGAGGGTTTTCCAAAGGCATCTGGAATTGCCCAGGGATGAGCAGAAGCTGTGTAGCAAATAGCAGCTAGATCATTTCAAGAGAAATATTAGTTCAACTGCAACCAATTTCCTGTTCTTTGCCTTGGGACACTATTTTGCATGAGTCTATTTTTAACTTGGGTTGTTTCTTTACTATGTTGTGATAGCTGCAGGCGCACTGTCTTCAGTTTATCAAAGCAAATTTTAACTTGGAAAAATGGACTTATTCAGACTGTATATAACGGGAGAAACAATACTGTTGCCTTTTATTTTACAAGCAAAAATCATAGCAAAAAACATATTGAAAGAGCTGGTGCAAAATATTATGAAAGTAAATTCTTAGGCACTGATAAAGAAACATAGAGAAAGACCAGCTTCCCTGGCAAATACAGCCTGTTGTGCCACCTGTGCCAGGAAATCCCAATTTAAATCAAGGTCCTCCAGCCAAGCTGCTGGCTTTGCAGGTGGTGGACAAGGGGGCACTCACAAAGATTGCTCCTTTGGCCCCCTGAGCCTTTGCTGCCGACAGTAGTTGAGGGTCCCTAAGAACTGCTCAAGCTGTCCTGTGGCAATGTAAATTTCAGGGCTGAAGGATCCCTTGAAATCAACCTCTTGAAACCTTTTGCACCTCCAGATCTTCATTTTCTTACCTCTGTGTTTTACCTCTAGGAGTAAAAGAAACCACATCACCACTCTACATCATTGTTTCATGGAGTGTGTTTATCCAAACCATGCTAGTGGTCCAGGTGATGCCAGCAGCTGACACAGCTGTGAGCTGAAAAGGACTGTCAGAGGTGTGATGAGGGTAAGAGTGTCAGTATAAAAAATGACAAGCACTGCAGGGTAAGAAAAACTGGTACAACCATTTGCTTTCAATTCTACTGCAGGAAAATTAGCATGAGATGAAATCTCTGAGACAGAGATTAAAAAGTCGTTGAAGGTGTTTTAAAAAATATATGACTATAACTAATCGATGAATTTCACCATTTAAGTACTGCAGATCCATACCAAGACAGAGAATACTGTAGTCTTGAAAAAGTTTTCTTGAATTAATTTTAGGATGATTGGCAACACAAAGGTGGCAATAGATGGGATATGTTTTTAAAACTGAAAGACTAATGGAGTCCTTTTCCAACCATCATAGCCCATTCCTCCACTGAGTTTACCTGTCACCAGGGTCATAAATATGCTAACTGAAACAGTTTATTATGAATTTGTATTCAGGTGGATTGAATATTCAGTGGAGTCAATTGGGCTATAGAGCTCAGGGACTGAATTTGAAAAGTCATTCTATTTAGAAGAAGCAAAACCTACCAAGAATTAAACTGCATCAGGGTTAACACTTTTCTCAAAAAAAGACTACATGTGAACAAAGAACCTGGAGAAAGGAAAGAATATATTTATCACTAAATGTAAGTGTGTTTTAGAGGTCGGGATCATAGGGATCAAGTTAGAATAATGTAGAATAATGTTAGAGTAATGTTAGAATAATCAAACAGACTGGGATGCTGCCAAAAATTAAAACAAATATCAGATAGTTCTCAAGAAACAGAAAATGAAAGAAGCAGCAAGGCCATAGTGTATAAATGTCTCCACCATGACTGCATAATGCAGGCATTAGGTAACTACAAAGTTATTACCTCGTCTCAGCTTCCCAGGAAACTGCTGATGTCATGTATGTGGGAAAGGCAGAATCACAAAGGGGTCAGACAGCATAGAAATGGAAATGACCATGGTCAGGGAGCTCGTGGGCTCAGCTTGGATAATCTCTGTTCCGGAAAGGAAATGACATCTGTGATTCTGCCTAGAGGCAGCCAATTCGGGACATCCTGGGTACAGCAGAGGTACAGCGCATGCTTTACTTGGCAGAAAACAGATATTACAAATTTTTTTGGATGTGAAGAAACTGATTAGAAATGACTGAGTCATATTCTAAGCTTGTGTGAATAGTTTAGGCAATCCTAAATTTATTTTACTGAATAAATAGCATGTGTAAGATGAATCAAGGGAAAGTGTAATTTGTATTCAAATTGACAATCAGTAATTTAATTTATTGAACTCTTCCCACATCAAAAAAAATTGAATTTTAAATCACCAGGTTAAATAAAGAGAACCTTTCAATATGTAGCAGGTATTATTTAAAGTTTCGGGTGCAAATTTCCTGTGTTAGCCCAAGGAAGAAGAGGACCTGTAAATCCACAAAAAAAAAAAGAAAAATTATTGGTGTAATACAAGGTCTGTCCCCTGCCATCAGCCTATCCCAGTCATAAGACATCTCAAAATGAAATCTGTAACTCCTTTAAATTCAGAGAGTGTATTATAGTATATGAAGGTCTTGTTTAAGGCTAGTGAATCATGCCACTACACTTGGATATAAAACAGATGCTCAGACTAGAAATTATTATTTCATTGGTGCCTTTATCTGGTATTAGTGCACCTCTAGGACTGCTAATTTATAAATTACACATATATAAATATAACATCATAAGTGACGTAACTCACGAAGTGTAGAGAACACAATTGGATTTACAAAGAGCTGTGGTTAGAAAGACACTCTTCTGAAAAATGTTTCTATTTGAAGTGGGGGATTCACCATCCTGAAGTGTTCAAAAAATGTGTGGATATGGCACTTGAGGACATAGTTTAATGTAGCGGCACTAGATTGACAGTTAGACTTGATGACCTTAAAAGTCTTTTCCAACCTTAATAATTCTATGATTTTATGAAAATTCTATAATTTTTTTTGTATTTGAAATTATGAACTTACTTAGACAAATTGCGAATAGTTTTATGTATTTGCAATTAAATAAATACTATTAGATATTTATGATATACTTTTATCACACATAATCTATTAAATGTACTAAATGCATCATTGCATGTGATATATATTTATACACAATATATGTATTATAAAATTTTTTCTTCTGTCTGGAGATATATATACATGTGTTTCTCCAGAAAGAGTACAGAGATATGGGTCAGTGTATGGTATTTTCTTCATGAATTCATTAAATCTTTGATTTTAGAGTATAACTTGTTTGAAATAAGAGCTGTGATCTTTTTTTTCATGTTGTGCTTACGGTCTTGCTTTTGACTAATGAGCATTGTTGTCTTTTTGCACTTTTCCTTTAAAATACCAGCAAATAATATTTATTTTCTGAACAGATTCCACCCAGACCATTCCTTTCCTTTCCCCAGGATTAATACTCTTGACTTCTAGAGCAATTCTTCCAAGTCTCCAACTGATGTCTTGAAAGGGTTTTCTTAATAGCACTTTTCAGTGTTTCTTGGTGAGATATTTGAACCTGAGCTTATAATCAATAGTCTTGATTAAATCTTTAATCAAAACGTAAGTTCAGTGGGGTATCTTGGATATACAGAAGCTTTTTTGGATTCAAACTTTTGCTTTTTTTTTTTTTCCCCCAATGGATTAGTGAATTTACAAGAAAATCCTGATGGAAATAAACATTCCCATGCTGACAAAAGTAATACAAAACTCATGACCACGCACCATAAAAATAAGCTTCATACTTTAACAGTAAATTTGAGATGATGGAGGAAACATTCCTAAGGACAGCATGGAGCTTGGAGCAGAAAGATATTTTCTGAAACAATATAATAATTTTTAAATGACAAGACTTTTCTTCGCAGAATTGTGAAAATTGCTGTACTTGGATTAAGGATAGATGTGATACATTTTGGAGAGGATTTTTCATTTAGGACATTTCTCCTGAAATTTTCTTTAATCTCAGCAAGACACATGGGTGAGCATGGCTAGAGGGGGACCCTGTGTTTTAATCCTATAAAATACTTATTCTTTACAGAATATTATATTCTTTATAGAATATATTGGAAAAATGAAGGAATCAAAAAAATACAAAAAGTTGTATGCCCATCTCTCCTTGCAATAATGTCCATGTTCAAGCATCCAGAGACCATTCCAGCTCTCCAAATTCATCACAGATGTCAATACCTGTCAGGATTTCATTTTAGGGACAAAACCTCAGATTAGGACTTCTTCCCATGTCCAAGCTCAAACAAGTAATGCCAGGGCCATGGGTTCGATCCTATATGGGCCATTCACTTAAAAATTGGACTCAATGATTCTTGTGGGTCCCTTCCAACTCAGAACTCTCTGAGATTCTGTGCGCAGTAGTTTTGACACCGCCGGAAAAGACATCAAGTTAAATTTGGAGCAAAGTGAAAAAGCAGTTGGACTACCCTTTTACTCTCTGTTTTTTTTTTTTTTTCTCCTCACACTTGTCTCCATGTTAATGCTTCTTTAATATTCATTTCACTGGCTGGTCCCCCTAAATCTCACGCTGGTCATGGGATGCTTTGCTTGATGGTTCCCCAAGAAATGCTGTGCTGGAAAGCTTTATCAAGGAAGAAGCCAAGGAGGAAACAAAAAGGGTACTTCTGAATCCCAGCAAACTGTCTTTGCTGCCAGATTTTGCTGGTTTTGCTGCAGAAACTTTTAAAAGCCAAGCTCATCTGTAACTAATGAAGAAAGTATTGTAATTTAATGAACACTTTATAAAGAAATATAGGTCATTAACAAGGTACCTCGCTGACTCTGGCTTCTTCCCTTTGCTTTATAATGGTGGATCACCTAATCTGTGTGTGTCATTGCAGCTCCTAAAACAGTGACTCAGTCTACAACCAGGATCAGGGGCCATATGTCTGGATTCACAAGTATAAGCAGTTATGAGATCTGTAGAAAGCACTCAGATAAAAGCAATATTTTAATTTTAATATGAAAAAGAAGAAAGGAATGAAGTTTTGTGAAAAACTGAATTTGCTCTCCCTTGCTTTCGGCTCTGGCTCCGGGGACTCCTTAGTGAGTTGTCACCTTTGACAGGTGATGATTACCCATGGAAAGAGGGAAAAGCTTGTCACCCGGGGGTGTTATCATGTCCTGCATGTATAAAACTGTTCACTCAGGACAGCTCTGATGCCACAGACAGCTCTGACTGCTCAGTGGGGGGTTTCTTGCATTGCTGCATAAGAAAGCCACTCTCTTCTTCTAAAGGCAGCGTTTGTCTCTGCTTGTGCTCTGTTTTATTAGTCATCAGCAGTAAATGCATCAGTTACTGCTTCTCCTGAGAAAACAGCAATGGAAATCCACTCTCCTCGCTGTGCCTGCCTTCTCTGCTTTTGATACAGAAGATTTCATGAAGTTCGTGATGTACAGTCTTAATCAGCTCAGATTTCTTTACAGACAGCTGGCTTGGATGTGAGAAACATAAAACTCATTCATACAATAAAAGTTGACAACACTTCGTTACTAGAAACAGGTAAAATAAATGTTAATATCTATTTTAAAATCAATTTTATAAGATTTTTTTTCCCCAGGCTTTTCTGCAGGCACAAGGAAAGCAAACCAATGTTTCTTGGTTAAAGTATACCATCCTTTAAGTTTTCCTTCCATCTCTTCAGAGCCACGTGGTGGTAGGTAAATTCCTTGTGAATGAGATAATCAGAGAGTAATTTCTCTGAGAGAAGTCTTAAAAAAACCCTAGAAAACCAAAAAGAATAGGAGATTTAAACTTATTTAACAATGCTCCTGAAATACTAACGCAAAATTTATTCCAGGAACTCAGCTTATACTCTTGCATGGAGCTACACAGTTTAGATATAATTAGGGGAAAAAAAGAGGAAAGATCACCAGCAGTTAATTGACGGTATTAAACCACATACTCAGCTAGAATCATTATTTTGGCGACTCAGTAAGCAGGCAGCTTCAGTTAGAAGCAAACCTCAAAACACTCGAAGCATGCCACCCTAAATCAGAAAAGTTGAGACTACAATGATAAGAAAGGGAATAAAACCACCTGCTTATTGTCCATTGCCAAGCAAGGAGCAGCAGATAAAATCTCTAATGCTCACATGTTAATTATTACCTTGACTAAACCTCACTTGCCCTCTCAGTGCACAGGCTTATTGACAAATAGATGTAGTACAGGAACTGAATGCAAAATTCCCTGGGACTCTTCCTCAGGAAAGTTACTCGGGTGGTGCAAATTTTGTTTTTTGAACATATGGGCATGGCAGGCCAAGTGATCTAAAAACACCAACCCGGGACTTTCAAAACTCACAGGCTGACATTTACTTCTTGGGGTGGGAAATCAGGAGGTTGAATAACACTGTAGTACCCTGAGGCTGGACTTACACACAGCCTCAAGGACTTCACAGCAAAGAGGGAAATAATTTTACTAGTAGTCTTGTTTCTAACATCCTGGCCCTCTGAGAAGCACCGCGTTTCCAAGAGAGAAGAAATTCTTGAAGCCTTTCCCCAGAACACAACATGTCACAAGACAATGCTTTTGCTATAAATGAATGTTTACAGAAGTGGAAATGTCTTTAAAAAAAAACACGCCAAAAAGAAGGGGCCCACTGTGAGTGGGGATTGCAGAAGCATGGACTCTCTGCAGTTCATATTCTGCAAAGGGAATAGGCCATTCACAGTCTAGACTGAATTTTGCAGTCTAATGGCAAGTTACCCCAGAAGCTCTTTTATTATCCCAGGGCAGCCCTGCCAGCTTTTGGGGCTGTGCCCTGGAGTGTCAGCGTGCTATTGCTTGGGTCATGCACACATGGAACTGTGAATGTGGCTAAAAATATTGCCACAGAATAAGCAAGCATAATCAGTACACGGTTTGTGTGCCAATAGATGTCAGTGTTGCATATCTTATGTAGCCTTACAGTTCTGGCAAGTGCTAGCTCTGCTGGGAAAGATGTGTGTATGTGTCCTGTTTTGCTTCATGGACTCTTGTCAATAGATTTTTTTATATCTAAGCCTGTCCATATGACAAGGAGCAAGTAAACTGGGGCATCTGCTGGCTAGTGCTTCATTAGTTAGATAGTTATAAATAAGTTTTATCTGTCAAATAACAGTAAAAGCAGACTTTTATCATTGATCTGATTGAATTTGCAGGCCTGACAATTAGGAATACCATCTGCAATCCAGTTGCTAATCAGACTTCAGAGAGAGAACAGAGGTGAACCGGAGGAGCCGCAGACCTGCACAGAGCAGCCCGCAGCTGCTCCGATGGCTCCGCTGGTGCTGATAGTATCTGCTCATGTGCTGAGTTGTTGTGGGCACATGTAACTGAGAGCAGGACTTGGCATGTATTTTTGGCAAGCCCTGGGTCTGACTCATTCTCTAAGAGAAATACCAGAGCACTTCTCTGCTAAAGCACTGGGAAAAGGTGCCGCTTCCACACTGGGTGCATCAGCGGGAGACTCCGCCATGCAGGAAGGAGAATTTTTCAGGGGTTTTTGTTCTCTCACCACGGGTTTGTTTTCCCTAACTTGCCACATTATTTATCCTGGCCAATTCCTTTCCCACTGCAGCCCCCACTCACGCTCCTACATCTGTGGTTACGTAGCAGGGGAATCACAGAAAATGTTACTATAATTAATGTGCCACTGCAGGATCCTGTCCTGCCTGTGCTCTCATTCTTGACTAGTGACTCAGCCCTTCCTTCATTCCCCCTTATGGCAATCAACACAGCAGTGCCTTTACCCCAAATGGAAATGTCTTGGTTAAGGACAGCTAGCATACCCCTTGCTAGGCGATGCCAGGTAGAACACAAGCAGTTTTGATACTACCACCACAGCAGAAAATCCAAAGAGACTTTCTGGCCTCCCGAATTTCCTGTGTCTCATTCGACTGTCCGGTGCACATCTGTAACAGCTCACAAGCAGGCCTGTCAGCACACGGTTCATTAAAAAGCCGGGGCTGCCAGCTCCTTTTGGCCAAAGTCCCTCCCCTCAGCAGTAACACAAACACTGCTCTGTGCACTGCGTACCTTCCTGGGAGCTCGCAGGGAAGGAAAGCAATCTCTTATCTGACAGTCCACTTCTCTGTGGGGGGTCAGTGTGTGCTGATCTGCAATAGCCTCTGCTCTCCTCAAGAGTGGGCAAGTGGAAAATCCCCAAAGATGAGACTCTGACCTGAAGAATTTGCCTTGTAAATTATACAGAAATGCCCAATGGGTGAGAGGTTTTGTTCTCCTGAATCTTTTGTTTGTTTTTATTTTCTCTCCTCCTCCAGTCATATCATATCTCATGCAACTCACAAGATATATACTTAAAAATAAAAAAAGGAAAAAAAAATCAATGAAAATTTAAGTCGGGGCTATTAATTCCAATTCTTCTTTTCTCTGTCAAAATTAAAAAAACCTTTCTGGTAAATTACCAGAATTTAATTCTTGGAGCATGTGAGCTACTAAATTACATCAGAAGCCAGAATTCCTTAGACTTAAGCTGCCTTGAAACCTTTCTAATCCCAGTAAGAAAAGCTGGAGTTGCAGACTGAGTATCACCACCTTGCTCTGTTAATACTGCTCTTCTTCAGGAATCTCATATATATCCTGCATTGGGGATCCAGAGAATTTCTTGTGAAGACCTATTTTGGCTAAAAACATTGATTTATGGCAACTTAAAAATATTTGACTATCTGTTGAAGCATTAAAAGGCACTAAGAATTTTTGGGCCCGTGTTAAGAAAGGAGGACCGTGGTGCTTTATTAACACTAGGAAGTTGGGTGTTGGTTTCTTTTAATAGTAAAAGTGTTAAAATCAGATAATCAAATGAAGTCAGGATGAAAACAGAAATGACAGCTTTCCTCCTACAGACCGGGCAGGCAAAGCTTGCTCAGCATACAGGGCACTGCCAGCATCCCGGGACCCCAGGGGTCTCCCGTGGGAGAAGGGAGGGGAGGGAGTGTCCCACCTTGGACAGCACTGCAAGGGTTCCCTGTGAGGGTGCAGGTGGTGGCTGTGCTCAGGTTCAGAGTGGCACAGACATCCTCATCACGACAAAACCAGCTTTGCTGTGGCAAGCCCTGGGAGAGGCACACTGAGGATGGGCTGTCGCAGCCAGAGGCTGGGGTAGCACTGGACAAAGCACAGGGGACCAGAAACTCTGGCTTCCTGTCATTGTACTACCTTTCCTCTTCCGCACATCTGTCCATCTCCATCTATTTTCCATAAAACTTTCTTTCCTAGCCTGCCAGAGGAACATACTGACTCTAAGCAGGGTGACCATCAGGGTGCAGGGTGCTCTGCAGCTCAGCTCAACAAGAAGGGCTCTGCAAAAAGCAAAAGCTCTTCCTGCATCCAACTTCAGATGCTGTGGCCCCAGCCCAGCCTCCCCAGGTCAAGGGAGGCATTTCCAGCACTTTCCTCCCAGCCCAGTTACTAAGCCAAACCCTCTCCTGCCGATGACACAGGCACACCTAGGGACAGAGCAGTCTCGCTCAGGAGGTGAGACAGCACTGTGCAATGCACTGCAGAGCATGATTGGCACACAAACACTTGGTTTTGTTCAATTAATCTGTCTTTCTTCTCCTCAGCCAACCTTTCCCTTTTGTCACAGGAGCCACCTGCTACAGTTCCATCTCCAGTTTGTAACAAACAGGACTGTGTGATCAGCTTTGGGTGTATACTTTATACAGTAAGAAGGACAGCAGAGGTTAAGTAAAATTATTCACAAATAAATATGGAAAATGGTTTTAGCAATGAACAATTGCTGAAGATGCTGAAGCTCTTCATTTCAACCCATCTAGAAAAAAATAAAAAGAGATTTTTACCTGTTAAAATTATTTCTACCCAAGAATTTTAGAGCCAGAAACCAACCCTTCAGTTTCTGCTTTGAACAAAATAGGAAAAACATTTGGCTTAGATGGAATAATTTTTTAGCAATTGAATTTTTACTCTGGTTTTCCCCAAAACAGTTTGGGGGAGAATGTCTTTGCAATGGTTTTGCAATTGCCTTTTACTAGGGAAGAATTTCCTATGGAAGAATTAATGATGTCAGGTGAGACACTGAGTCAGTTTTGAAAACCTCTTGATGTGCCATCCTGGCACTGAGCCCAGCATACCTGGCAGAGTAAATTGTCCTGTAGACATAGCCTGCCTCCCTGTAAGCTCCTCAAAGGTTTTGGTGTGGTATGGCAGATCCTCATACTTCAAACCGGTGACTGGATGGACAGATTGCTTATCTTGGCTACTGCTGGATGGAGACAATCCTATCTTGTGAATTGAGCAGAATGAGGCTTCTCAGAAAAACAGGACCTTTCAAAATCTCTGCTGCTAATGACCTAGAGAGCAACCATACTGGACTGAACTCCTCTGCTCTTTGGTAGTTTCCTGTAGCACCATTTCTCACCAATTCTGGGGTTTGCCTACCCTTTTCATGTGTTTAAGACATGCTATTATTGTGTTTCTTGTGCTTGCAGCGATTCCAACAGGACTGAAGCTGGATGGCCAAGTCATTTCATAAACAACTCGGGGAAATTCCTCCCCCTCTCTTGACATGTGTGCCATTTCTTCTGAAGCAAGACAGGACAAGAGAATATGATGAGCTGAAAGAGGGAAGGCCACGTGAAAGATGGATGGGTAATGTCCTTGTAGAACATAATTTATGCCTAAAGCCTCATGAAATATTTCCAGAAAACACCCACATCTGACTATCATTCAATTCAACCTTGAATGGTGGCCAAGTTTTTTGAAAGGTTAATATAGTGCAGAGTCCTGAGAAAGATTTGGAGACGTGTCTTTTTGTGTGTATTTACCTATCCATGTACTTCAAGTGTTTAAAGTTTGGGGATTTTCCTGTTTTCCTTTCATTAGATTGATCTCATTTGGGACAGGATTTTCCCTGCCTCATCAGAGCAAGGCTGGTACATTTTAGAGGCAGTTGTCCAAATAATAAATACAGTAACAATTATAGTAAAGCCCCGTCTGACTCTGACTTGCCTTCAAACTAGGGTTACATGCAGTAACTGCATCTCAGAATTGGAAGTTCCCAGACATTTCCAGTTGTAACAGTTGATCAGGACATCTTTATCTTCCTGCTCTGTAAAAGAAACACAGCAGGACATTTCTTGTGTGCCTCTCTTTCCAGACAGACATTATTTCAAGTAACATGGTCTCACTACATGGGGCCTTGCTGGTCTTAGTGAAGGATGGAGCTACAAGGATACTTAGTTTATTTCTGCATGGCAGCTTTTGGATCTGAGATATTGACAAAAACCTGGGGCAATCTGAGAAGAAATGGTGGGGGTGAAGAAAATTTCATCAGATTTTGGGGAAAACAAACAGAACTACTGGTATAAAAAAAAATACATATGTGATGCAGTTGGTAGTTTTTAACAATGCTCTGTTATTTAAAAATCACTTGTAATCAAAGAACACAACCTTTTATATGCAATGTTTAAAAAAAAATCAATGTCTGCTCTTGTGCTTTTGGTTTTTTTAATTAAAAACCTGAGATTCAGACAAAATAAGACTAGTGTTAGCACAAGTCTATTATAAACAGCAGTGAATGTTTATGTGAACATGCCACTCCTGGTGGCATTATGATTGAGTGTACTTAACATGAAAGAGGATAAAATGCAGTTTTATATGAACTATGCTCCCCATAAAGATGAAAACAAGCTAAAGAAGTCACCGCAAAAGCTGAATTTTAATGAAATGCATTTAAAATGCCACCACACAACACAGTGCTTCACTGGTGCTTGGCAATACTGTGTGATGATGGCCAGGGTGGGGTAAGCTGTGCTGCCATTGTCTTGACATAGTTTTTAAGGACACTCAGTGTGAGTGTTGGCCATGGTAGGTGGCACTTGTAAGGTCCTTCTGTGTTGAGCATTTTCTAACACTGAATAGGGTCCTGAGCAGCAGCCGGGCACTTGTGTTCCGCATTTTTCCAAGAACGATGTGCAACGGTAGGATGGATGGGGGAAGAATAAAACATGAAGCCTTCACAGGAAAACTATGCTTTCTGGAAGAAAGGAAGCCTCTGAAAAAGCAGTGAGATGAGGAGAGGTTTATTTTCACTCTAAGTGTTTTCAGAAAAGCTGTTTTAAGTTGTGCAGTTTTTCATAATACTGTCTCTCAGGAAAGCTGGGGGCAGCTGGACAGACACACTGCTGCTTTCATAGCCGGAGCTGTCTGGGCTTTTGAAGTGCAAGGAGTTTAAGTGCTTTCTCAGGAGGTATGGTTAAAAGGCCTAGACATAAAACTAGTAATGGTTTGTCTACTGAAAAATAGAATAAGTATGTGTGAGTCACTGGCATCATGTGGGCAAGAGCAGTATGTGAGTCAAGGGAGGGCTAAAGAGTCTGACTAAGCTGAAAAGAGAAATTGCATCATCAAAGCTTGATGAGAGATTTTCAGAAGAAAAGCTAGTTTTGAGTCTGCAAAATTCAGCTAAAATACTGACAGCAAATGGAATTTTCCTATGATTAATTTGAATTTTTTCTTGTATTCTTTTCAAACTTCTTATCATGAAGCAATCTATGATGTATATAAGTATGCAGTACTATACCTTTTATAAATATAGAACTATATAATCATTTAAGGATACTGTCATATATATATTGAAAAATGTGTGCTTTCCTCTTTTCTGTAAATGGGGCAGATTAGACATTTTCCTCTTAGAAGAAGCATATTCATAACTGTGTTTATTTGTTAAAAACAATTACGAAGCGATAGATCCAAAGATTAAATGAGGGTGGTGGATACAGACAAATTTATCAGAATCAATATGTGATACCACACTGTGCATCTAAATTTATGAGTGTAAAATAATTGCAGTGAGGCACTAAGATATACCCCCCCAAAAAAAAGAGAGAGAGAGAATGAGAGAAAGAAAGCATTGAAACATAACGCTGGAAGAGTCCCAAAAGAATTGACATAATTTCATGGAAGAAGTTGTTCCAGGTCTCAAAGTATGTGTGACATAAGAAATTGAAGAAAAGAGTGTAAGTCTGTACTGGGAATTCCATCTATTCCAACTAAAACTACATTACTGAATACTGAAAAGTAAATCACATTACAGATATCTCTTCATATTGCTCTAGAATAACAAAAGTGACCAATTATAATTTTGTTTCCATATTCAATGTTGCTGATATACATTTCATTTGTAGTAAATAAAACACATATACTGTGTTTATAACCAAACCTATTAGTGCTGTATAAAGTGATAGTTATTTGGTTGAGTTTGCTTTGAAGAAAAACACACACTGCATTGTCAGGGATATGTTCATATGAGTAACAGATGTGAAAACAGGAACTCTACTAATCATTTTTAGTGTGATTTCATACAAGACAGGCATTACATGTGGATGTTAGAGACATCAACTATTTTGATTCCTGAAAATGTTAATTTCTTGTTTAAAATTTTCCTCATGCCATCCAAGAGGGAAAAAAATCCAGATTCTCCTAATTCAGTCATGGTTATAATCTGGTTTGGGTGCTTCTGCAATTTGTATATTTCTTTTCCAATTTTGCACATTCAGGATAAATATTTCCTGAATGGTTTTCCTTCACCCCAAAGCTTCTTGCACTGCTAATATGCAGATGAAGAAAACTGACCCTTGCTTACTGCATAGGCCCTTCCTCTTCCTCGAAGCACTTGGCTGCAAGACTGGGCTCTCCAGTGCCTTTCTGGAGATGCCTGGAGATCCCAGGTAAGGATCTCCAACAATTATTTGCAGGACTGATAAACTAACCCAGGGATCTCTTTAAGAAAGATCAAGCATTCAGAGTGGAACTCCCTTCACCTGATGTAAATGTAAATGTATACTCTGATAAAAACTGGTAGTCTTCATTTCAATTTATGGTAAGAAATAGGCACTTCCTTGATTAGTTCACTGTCTGTTGAAGCAGACATTTGGAAACAGAAGACTCATATCTTAGAGCACTTCAAAGGCAATCTGACTGATTGCTTCAGACCCAAATGTCTGCAGTTCAGTAATAAGTGCCCCACAGCAGAGCCTCTTCCCACTTGTTACCCTCTTGGTAGAATAACTTGCACATTCTCCAGGAATGGTGCTCATGGTGGATCAAATACTGAGGATATCCTTTTTTCATTGGGGTGAACTTGAACAATTATTTGCACAAAAATAGCCATATTCATTTAGTCATTCTTTAAAACTTAAAAGACCATAACAAAAAGGGTTACTCCAATGGTGATGGAATGCAAGGTGGTTTTGCTTTGGACAACATAGGAGAGAGAGGGCAGAAAAAACACATTCTGCCCATAAGGATTAGAAAGAAATGGGAGTGTTACTCCTGTGGAAAGAACAGTGCAAGGAAAAGTATATTGGTCAATTCAAACAAGTCCACAAAATCTATTTGTTGAGCTAACATGACTTTAAAACGTCTTTCTGTGAAAGCATTCAGTAAAGATTGGCATCTTCAGGAGAATTACAGGAAGGCTTAGCAAGTTTGCTTTGGAGCTTGTGATACTGATGTCACTGAGCAGGCTGGGGATAACTCCAGCGGATGTGTGAGCTTCCCTAAGGGCACAACAAATTACTATTTCCAAATGGAAAGATATGCTTCAGAAAATAGTTTCTGGACTTAACTGCTGATGAACCAGGTAGGCAATAAAATGCTAAAATGAGGTAATTGTTAGGATGTCAGGTAGATAGAAGCTGTCTGCAGTCTGGATAACAAAGCACAGCACAGACGCAGATGAAAGCAATCCAGTGTAAATTATTAATTTACTGAATGCAGTGACCAGTTTTCTGCTGAGAAATTTTTGTTAAACTTAGAAAGTAATCCTTTAGATTTGCTGTTGTTTTTGTCACTTCCCCTCTCTGTCTGTGTTTTGCACCAGATCACATGGTACAGCATCTGTTTGTGTGCTGGGCAAGGAAAAGCAGTCCAGGCAACAGGAAGAGAAGAGTCAGGGAGAGCCATAACCCTGGAAAATATCAGGGCAATGGGCAATCTGTGGTGAAGTTTATACAAAGGGCAGCTCAGGGGAGAAAAGGATAACAAGGCAACTGGATTCTTCTACCTTTGCATCTAAAACTACCAGTCATTTACAAGTATCTAAGGATCAGGACTTAACAAAATAAGCCCTTCAAGTGCATTTTGTGAGAAGTAACTACACAGATGCTGTTTGTGACCTTGCTGCCCAGCTGTTTCTCTTCTTTATTAGGCTGATGATCTTAGAAACACCTTAATGTCTCAGACGTGGAGAAGATGTGTTTCACAGAAGTCTGGTTTGTCTACATACAGCAGCAGGGATACACAGAAAGAGGTCAAGTAAAGTACAGACTTTCATCCACTGTCTTGTCCAGTTTATTCACAGTTTGGATATAGTTCTAGAGGTTGCCAGACCACATTCCTCTAATATTACCCAAATCCATTAACAAACAGAAGAACTTGGAAATACCTTGGAATAGCTGCCGCTGTATTTCCTGCTTCAGCAAGACACAGCCACATCTCCAGAAAAAATTTATGAATTTCTCTGCTCTCCATGGAATCAGAGGTTGGTTTGGGTTGAAAGGGACATGAAAGGTCCCTTAGTCCCAGCCTCCCCATCATGGGCAGGGACACCTTCCACAGACCGGTTTGTTCAAAGCCCCATCCACCTTGGCCTTGAACACTTCCAGGGGTGGGTGGGACATCCACTCTTCTCTGGGCAGCCAATGTCAGTGCTTTACCATCTCCAGAGTAAAGAATTTCTTCCTAATATCTACTTTTAATCTACTCTCATTCAGTTTCAAGCCATCACCCCTTGATCTATTACTGCAGGTCCTTGTAGAAAGTCCCTCTCCAGCTTCTTGGCCGGCCTCCCTTAGGTAAGCTGTTTGTTTCTCCTTAGAGAAGTCGAGTTGCCTGGGCAGGGTGCCCATGGTAGCAGGCAGCAGGTGAGCCCTAAATGGGGGCCAAGCTGGAGCATTGCTGTGACAAAATGCTTCTTCATGGAAGGGGAGGCACACGCCTCATCCAGAGAAGATATTTAACCTTTGAAATCCAAGCTCCATCGGCAGTAGGTTATCACTGTCCTCCTGATATTAATATGTAGGGTCTAGCAGAGCAGGACCTGGGTAGTTTCTTAACCAGTGTTGCAGTGAAGCCATTTTCCTAGAACAGCCATAGTCCAGCAGACCATTTCCACTTCCAGCACTCCAGCCATGTCAGGTAAGCAGACCTTAATGATCTTGTATATTTTCTTAACATTTCCCTCACTAATTAGGTGAGATCACAGACCATTAGCTTGTAAACACATAAGTGAAGAGTCAGGAGTACAATGTGCACTGATGGCAGCCAACAGAGGACTGGGCAGGTATCGCCTGCCACATATTGTTCAGTGGAATTTTTGCAGACTCTTCAAATTTTATTGAAACTCATAAATCAAATTCAGGTACATATTGAAATACTAGCATTCCAGCTGACCCCAAAAAACTCCAATTTGTCTTTTCTCTCCATGCTTTTTTTAAAAAAGAAGATAGTTACTGAAAGTACAAGGGTTGAGAACTGCAATTTTAGTGAAAATTTTCTTACTTTCCATACAGCCAGCATTATTAAATAACCTCTTTACAAGGTTGTGTACTTTACAGATTTTACATTAACATAAATGGCAATTTTATAGGGTGTAGAGCTAAGTAGACATTTGGTAAAAAAACCCATGGGATGATAAATATTATATTAATTTAGTCTTTTGCAAACAGTATTATTCCTGAATAGATGACAAGTATTTCCAACTGAAATAGCACATCCAGGTGTGGGAAACATCCACACCCCCTGAGACTGGTACACTCCATTGCTCATACAAACAAGAAGACAAATAACTCTGAGGCCATAAAGATAATCAGGTTCTGTGTCCTCTAGTTCCACTACTGATCCCATTTCTGGGGTTTCAGTCTGCATTCACAATTAACATTGTGACTAGAGTTACAATGAAAAGCTTTCACCAAATTTCACAGCCATGTAGGATACTACAATGGAGTTAATGCTTGAATTCAGTGGTTATGGAACTGAACAAGACTCTGTGAAGGACAGAAACTCTTTACTTTGGCAAACTTGAAAAAAGTGTCTGGGCTAAGTGCTTCTTGTCTAGTCATGAATGAGGCCTTTGGTGTCCCTTGACAAGCATGAGCTGACCTGTTGCCTTCACACAATTATAAAACAGCATTTTGAGTGGGAGAATCAGCAAAATTCTGCTGATGGGAGAGGTTAGATTTGGTTGATAATAAAGTTAGATGCTTTCTTAATCAAGCAGACTTCTTTTGTCATCAGAGACTTTAAAATGTTTTCTTATTAATACAACACAAACTCAAAGTAAAAGTAAACATCCCTTCTCTATTTTAAAACACCTATTGGCAAGCCAGGAATAATGCTGTTTGCAAAATGGTAAATTCATATAATGATTTGCCTTGGTTTAGGAATGGTACTACCCAATTTAGTATTCCCATTGAGACTCTCCCAACCATGCTGCTGCTTGCTTTTCCCTACTCCTTTTTCTCCCCCACTGTGGTGGGCTGGAGAGAATTGGAAACACAAAAAGTAAAGATCACAGGCTGAGATAGGAACAATTTACTGGAAACAGCAGAGATAAGAAAACAAACAGTAAAAATAGAAATATTAACAACCAAAGTGTACAAAAGAAAGCGTGCATGCAGTATGTTCACTGCAGACACTGAGCCAGCCATAGCCATGCCACCTGACAGCTTCCTCCTGCTCAAAACCAGAGCCACCTGGCCACTCCATCTAGCTTGGAACTGGAGTTACCCCACCACTCCCTCTGCCACACTTACTCAACCAAAAAGAACCCCTTCTTCCCAGAAGAGACTCCATTTGCCCTGCCCCAGACAATGATGAGGTGGTATAGAATAACTTCTGGGTCCAGGCCCCTCCTGCCTTCTGCAGAAACTAACCCTGTCCTGGCCAGAAGCAGGACATATTTATAATTACATTATTTCTGAAACGTTTGTTCTGTGCTGCTTTTTATCCCAGGTGTCAGAGTTAAAATCTCTGCTAACCCTGCACAAGCCAGTGCTGGTGCTCCCCAAACACGCCCACAATATGGTGAGTGACTGCTGGTGTCACTGGGGACCTCACCCCTAAACTGACTGCCACAAGGATAGCGGGGAGGGAACTCATTAGCCTAGGCTTGCCAAGGAGCACCAAAGGCCTTGTTTGTGAGCATACAAGGAGCACTTAGCTCAGACACTTACTTAATGCCAGCACTGAGCTAAGTCTCCTATGGAATTATTAAGATATGACTTCACAAAAAGGAGAGTGTAGACTTCAGAGAAGGCATTCAGAGGGAAAAACTAAGTGTTTACTTGGTGGAGCCAACAAATCCTCTGCTCTTAAAATGTGTCCTTATAAGTTTTCTTTTCTCTTAGGGTTGATTCTTTTTCTCTCTTTATCATACAGGCCTTAGTGCTGAAATAGGTACTTTTGACATGTATTTCTCTCTTAATTTAGGTCTGCTTTTAATCAGAGCATAGACAGTTTGCAAGCTCTGTGGGCATATCCAGCTGGGAAGGTGACTTGGATGGTCTGAAATAAACTATCAGAGCATAGAGTTTACTATTAGTGCCTACAAGCTGAACATATTTATCTCTTTATATCTCATGGAGTTAGTATTGTCATCCAGGTCAATCTGTATGCTAGTACACAGGCACTAGTGTGCTCTTTTGTCATTATCACAGATGTCATAATACAGAGGTTGAGGCCTAGCAAGAGCTGTTTCCAAAGTCCATTACTGGAAAGCTCCAAAAAAAATGCAGACTGGTAAGGGGAAAAGGAATTGGGCAAAAATTACCCGCTGTTAAGGAAAGTAGTGGATAAAGTGCACACTGAAGTCACTTCCATTTTTCTTTCAAAACTGACAATCAAAATCTAGTGCTTGTAATTTTAACTCCAGTGCAGATACAAAACAGCGAAAAGGGAATTAATTGGAGCCCACATTAGATAATTGGGAATGTAATAAGGCCAGCAGTTCCATAGTATGTGCCTATCACAAGAAAATGAAGAGATCACACAAGAGGGGTGCCTGGATGAGTAAAAATTCCTCTTGAAACAGTCTGAGAAAAACTGTGAGGGAGAACAACTGTATTTATTTTGGCAAACCTGAGATCAGGATTTTGTTTTCTTTTGTGTGTTTTATTCCCCTTGCAGATCCTGATGCCGGAAAATAATTGAAATGAGCAAAGGAGATGGTAATTACTGTAAGTTTGTCTGCTACAATCTGGAAATTATAAAGTATTGCAGGTTGCTCCAGGCTATAAATCCTAACCCAAAGCCACGTGCAAAGCCTTGGAAAATTAAAATGCTGCAATTGGGTTTAACCAGCCAAAAACCCCCAGCTGCTGAGTCACTCTGACTACACAGTACCTATCCTTCAACTGCTAAAGGATGTATTGCAGCACCCTGAGGAATATATCAGAGGAATAGCAAAGTATTAAAGAACATGTGTAAACAAGCTTTGTCAGCACTTCAAAAAGTCTTTGAAATTATTCATCGAATCATTTAGAATAACAAAGAGTGTTTAAATCATCGAGCCCAAATGTTAGCCTAACACTATCATGTCCACTACTAAGCCATGTCCCTAAGTACCATGCCTATTAAAAAGAAAGGAACTTATTTGAAAACAAATTTTCTTTTTTTCTTTATTTCAATGAAAAGCTGTTTACATGGATGACAGGAGTCCACTCCAATAGAAGCCATCCTGGCTCCCCCACAAAACTTTTGAAATTATCCTGATGGATACAAAGAATGATTAAACTCTGTTAGGTCAGCATTTAAAAAATACCTAACAAAACAATGGTATCTTTTATGCAGTTTATCTTGATATGGCAATGTTGTAACTATTACAATTACTGTCTGAAACAGAATATTGAACTTCCAAGAAATGTGTGAAGCACAGTAATATGAGAAATGTGGCATAAAGTAGGGGAAAAACCAAATCCATGCATCAAAATGCATTCCCGTTAATGCAATTTTTTTTTTTTTTTTTTTTTTGAATCTCAGTTTTCAGTAGGAATTGAGTATCGTCTTTAACTAAAGAAGACTTTATGACCTCATTTGGCTGGTGAAGAAACCCAAAAAACAACCAAAAGTGCCAGCTTGCTGTTTTATCCATGATGCTTAACTGCTGTCATAGTCTTTTACCACCTTGGTCTATGGCAGCTGCTGCAGGCCAGGGTTTGGGGGGACAGTGAGAGCAGGGTACCCACCTGAGCTGTGGGTGAGACCCCACCGGGTCTGACACCCTCCAGATCATGGGACACACCAAACTGCTCAACACATTCAGTCCCTGGGACTCCTCTGTGCACCTTCTGTGACCCAGCACTGGCCATGCCCTGCTCATCCCCATGGATGTGTGGCCCGAGGGCTACACTGGATACAGCAACCAGGCTGCAACACAGTTCCTGCTCAGTCAGCACACACAGCCCACAGTAATCCTCTGCAGAGCTTTTCATATCTTCCCATAAAAAAAAAACCAACAAAAGAACCCAACTCAGCAAGTAGTGCTAATTAGAGACTTGTGCATTTACAAGGGCAGAGTAGTGCCCTTCCTTTGCCAGCAGCTGGCTGTGGGTGCCCTGCTCAGCCACCCTGCCGTTCTGGATGACCACGATGGTGTCGGCTGTCTGCACGGTGGACAGGCGATGGGCGATGACGATGCACGTCCGACCCTGCCGGGCGTTATCCAGAGCTTTCTGGACAATCTGCGCACAGACACCAGGAAAATGCTGTTAGCACCTGGAATGGCTTCCCTTCTCCTAGGAGCTACATTTGATTTCTCTCTCTTATCACCTGAATACACCTCCCACAGATATACAAGTCAGTGCAACAGGAGACCTTTGCTCAACAGGATTTCTCACTGAGGTCAGTGAGCCTGACCAAACAAATGCGAGACATGGAGAAGTGGGTTCTCGAGTATCCAGCTTGGGTCAGAACACAAATTCAGTATTTACCATCTAATACCACTGATAGGAAGACAACTGACGAGTATCAGATCAGTGTGAAGTTTTATACTTAAAGCTTCAGGTTTTTTTCTACTTTTTATTTAGTAAATATAAACAGCTTCCTAGTATAGTTCAATTCAAACCTTTCAGGTGGAAAAGCTACTGCGATACACCTGACTTGTTTCATAATTGAGCATTTGCAGCATGTGTGCTTTAATTTTAGTCTACAAAATCAACTAGCCATGTACACAGGCGTAAGTATTTCATATAACAATAATAATAATTATTCACCTTTTCGCTTTCTGTGTCAAGAGCAGAGGTAGCTTCATCCAGGAGCAGAACAGCAGGATTACGAACCAGAGCACGGGCAATTGCTATTCTTTGTTTTTGACCTCCAGAAAGCTGTGTTCCTTTCTCACCCACCCGGGTATTATATTTCTGGATGTTAAAAAATAAAAAAGATCACCAGTGAATACTCTTAGAGAAGAAAGATTAGAAAAGTAAAATTTTATGCATGGCTATAAAAGTTAAGTATTTTCATCTTGAAAGAAAGAATAGTGCAAGTGGTTTTAAGAAACCTAAGGCTTTATAAACATCTCTAGTACAAGCAATTATATATATAGCCCCACACATTTATACCCAGTCTGAAAATTTACTCCCTCAAAGACTGGAATATGCTTTGAATGGTACCAGCAGTGAGGCATCCACAGAGTATATGATCATAAGATTAACCAACAATTTAATGCTTATTGACATATGCATGAAGAATTTGATGCTGCAGTGCTTGTGAATTAAGAATCTCAAACATCATTAGTAGTAATGAAGATGAAATATTTTTCATCTTCATCACAGAACTACAGTGAAAACAAGCATTCAAAGCATTTTCCCTTGTTAGAACCAAATTCTTGTTAGGCATGAAGGTCATATGCCACGCCATTCACTTTTGATTTACTGCTCCTTTGTATTTATTAAGAAACACTCCCTGTGCATGTCCATTCAATTAGAAATAGACTACTTTGTTTTACTAAATTGTTTTAGAAAAATAAAATCAGAGTAACTTGAAGAGCTTCTGCTGTCAAGGAAAAATATATAAAAAAATTATTATGAGCACTTACTTGACATAGAACATCCTCTCATTTCCCTCTCCCCACCCACCTCACCCCCCAAATATTCTGGGTTGTCTACCACTGTAATAATGGGAACGTTGACTTTTTTCTTTTACTAAACTAAAAAGGATTTTAAAGCTTGAAACACACTGACATTTTAAAACATAAAGGCTATTATATTTAGGGAAACAAAAGTGTTTATTTTTAATTTCATCTATGCAAGTGAGCACTACCTTGATTTCTCTATATCGTTCCAAATATATGATCTCACTGTGAAGAGAGCATCACTGTCTCTTACCTCTGGCAGTTTTTCAATGAAGGCATGAATATTTGCTGCTTTAGCTGCTTCTTCAATTTCCTCCTGACTAACCACTCTACTGTTGTCTCCATATTGGATATTTTCAGCAATGCTGCAGTCAAACAAAACAGGCTCCTGGGACACCAGGCCTAGTCTGGACCTCAGCCATTGTAAATGCAGAGATCTGGTATCAAATCCATCTGCTAGCTAGAAAAAGCAACAGAAACATGATGCCAAGCTGGCTACTGAGATCATCCACACATACCTGCTGTAAACAGAAAACATGAATTCTAAGAGAAAGTTTCCCAGATGAAATCAAGTAAATTTTTTGCATGCAAAATGGGGAAGAACCAGCAGAATAGATGAAATAGTTTCCTTCATTAGTTTTTAATTTTGTGTTGTTTTGCTTCCATTTCCTAGCAGGCAGAAACAACATGCAGGTATCAGTTCTTGCAGTCCTTCCAGCCCTACTGACCACAAGAAGCACCAGGAAGCTCATGGGAAATGCTTTCCCTTAAGAAGCTGAACACAACAATAAATATTCTCAGCTGTACACCTTTCAATCTCACAACCTCCAAGGGGGTTTCTTTCGACTTTTTATACCCATTAACAGGAGTTGCATCAAAAAGCCCATTGGGATCCCCTGATGGTGACACAATAACATCTATGTGAGATTACATTTGTGTCATCTGAAGCATGTATCTGTGTCCCTAAAGTGTTAATTCATATCAGCAGGAAAACTTACACACCGACAAACAAGATACCTTATGCCCCCATCTGACCAGGGCGTGAGAAGCCTTGGGGAGGAAATGCAGTTGGACATGGTAACTCCTTTCCCAGGCAGGATCTGTGACCTGAGCAAGCACACTGTGCCAACATGGATGCCACTGCTGGTACATGTGGGCAGATGCACAGGGCTGGCAATGACAGGGGCTTTGGGGTTGTCTGCAGATCCCCTGGAGGCACAGCCTCACTCACTCACACCTCTAAAAAAATGCATCTCAACAGAGGCACTGCCAGGCTTGTCAAAAGCCTCTGGAACCTTGGCAGATAAAGAGTCCTGTAGATTTAATTGCTATTAATAGCCACACAAGTCTATTTTTACCACTTGTCCTTCCACAGGGTCATAAAATCTCTCCAGGAGCTGAATGGATGTGCTTTTGCCACAGCCGCTGCTTCCTACTAATGCCAGAGTCTGTCCTTTGTTAACCTTCACGCTGAGTCCTTGCAAAACCTGAGCTTCTGGCCTTGTTGGATATACAAAATGGATGTTTCTGAATTCAATGTTGCCTTCAAAATGGCTCTGAAAAGCAGGAGAGAATTCACATGCTCATATTAACCTTTATTAGCCTTAACTATAACAACACTTGTTAAGACTTGGTTATTAAAGCGCGAGATCCAAGAAAGTTTGAGAAGGTGTTTTCAAAAGTGCTTATGAAATTCTTTTAAATGCGATATTGGACTGAGCATAGTATCACTAGTTATAGGATGATCTGCAGATGTAAGTCACTACATCCTTTTGGAGAAGTTTTCTGCATCTCTTCTATCCATTTTTCACTTCATCTTTTGAAAGAATATCACAGAATCACAGAATAAGCTGAGGTGGAAAGGACTCTCCAGGATCAAAGCCCAACTCCTGGCCCTGCACAGCACCAGGCCCAAGAGTTACACCATGTGCTTGAGAGCATTGTCCAAACACTTCTTGAACTCTGTAAGGCTTGGTGCTGGGACCACTTCCCTGGTGAGTCCATTCCAGTGCCCCACTACCCTCTTAAGAAAAACAGACAATATCCACATTTTCATTTCTAACACGTTTGAGACACTTCTACTTGTAGATATAAACTGCATGATTTGCTTTCCTGGTCTCACCCTGCAGGTAGCACAATTTGAACAAATGTAACACAAGGTCAAAACCAGAGATTAAGATAGCAGAGGTAAATTCTTCAGTAAGTTATTCACGGGCACAAAAGACAAGCTGTGTTTTAAAGAGCAGTGATAGATGTTAATTAGCCGTTCTAGCCAGATTGATATTTAAGCACAAGTGGAAGAAAAGGGGCACATGCCAAGGCTATTGCCTGTCCTGTTCTTTGGGGTATGAACCAGCCCCCTGTACCAGCATCACTAATATGATGCTCTCACAGCAAGTAATAACCTAAGGCTATGAACTCAAAGCTTTGCTTTGCTAAGTCACAGGCATCACTGGTAGTTAAATCCAGTCTATATTGGAAATGTTTTCACTTAAGTTTTATTTTACTGGACACCTTCTGCCAAGTTTTTCAATGTCTGTGCCAGAGAACCCTGGTTCAAGAAATTATGCAAGTGTGCTCAGAACTTTAAAGGCTGAAAATCCTGTCTACAAACTTGAAGTTATAGAAAACTGGATTTATGGCTTCCTGAGTAGGAGTTACCATCTAAACTTACATGGGAAGTTAATTTTAAATTTAGATGAACTTGGAAGTGCAAGTGTAATCCTTCCAGAACATGCAAATTGAAAGCATTACATGCAGAAATTTGACAAGTGCTGAGGTCAGCCTCCTTAGTGACAATTTTGCTTTAGAGGCAAGGCTCTTTGGGGAATTTTTGAGTGCTTTTTGGTTTTTCATTTTTTATTGTTTTTTCCTTGTTGTGCCTTTCCTCCCCCAACTTCAGAAAAAATATTATTAAGTTTGTTTTGACTTCACAAAAGCACATATTTAATTGTGAGAGTTTCCACATATGGAATAGGATGGCTTTTCACAAAAGCGTCTGTCTCTAAAGGAACTAATCTCTTATTTACAAAACAATTAGAAAAATGCATTAGTATTTTATTTCTCCCATAAACCCTTACAAAGACAATACAACTTTTATTGGAACTAACATTATCAGTATTTTCCTGAAGCCATTTAAGATGTGAGTCAGTAGAATGAAAAATATTATTTTTCACTCATTCACTGAAACCCAGAAGCGATATGGTCCCTAAATAAGTCAGTAGTGCTATTTATATAATGTCTGTCATTTGATAGAACCATAGAATGGTTTGGATTGGATGGGGCCTTAAAGAACACTAGTTCCAATTCCTCTGCCATGGACAGGGACACCTTCCACTGGACCAGGTTGCTCAGAGCCCAATCCAGCCTGATCTTGAAGACCACCAGGGATGGGATATCCACAACTTCTCTGGGAAACCTGTTCCAGCGCCTCACCACCCTCACAGTAAAGAATTTTTTCCTGGTATCTAATCCAAACCTACTCTGTTTCAGTTTGAAGCCATTACCCCTTTCTTTGTCACTACATGCTCTTGTAAGAAGTCCCTCACCATCTTTCTTGTAGGCTCCCTTAATTTCTCAATTAGGTCATCCTAATTATTCACCTTTTGTGATACCCTAAGAAATATGAAACTGTGAAAACAATTGTAGATAATACAACATTACCAATTTAGTTTATTACAACATTTTTTTCTGGAAAAAAAAGAATGCTCCTTTCAAAAAAAACCCAAAAAAACCAACCAACAAAAACCACCACAACCACCACAAAAAACCCCCAAAACCAAAAACCCAAAGAAACAGATCTCCAATATCCCTCCAAACCCCCATCCAAAATAACACCAACACTTACCAATTTTTCACCTTCATCACTGTAACTGTCAATTAGAGGTTTTCTTTCCAAAAGTTGAAAGATTCTTTGGGCTGACATTCGAGCTTTGCCATAGTCTGGTGCCAGGGACGCAGACTGACCAACATTCATAGCTGCAAATATGACAGAAGAGAAGACTCTAAAAAGCAAAAACAAAGCATGATTCTTTTCAGGTAGAACCATGCATTCTTTTCCTCCTGTGTAAAACATGCTTTCAGAACAAAGATTTTTAACATCTTTAGGTTATGATATTTTTATAGCTCCTCATGCTCCAAAATGCCATTCAGTATTAGGAAAGTCAACTTGTTCCCAAAGCTATTTTACAGATGAACAGCAGTATCATATCACTTCTCTTTGTTACACCCTCAGCCTGGAAGGGATGTCAAAGGGCAAAGGCTTCTCCACAGTAGGTGTGCTGAGCTTGCTGCTCACTCTTGCTGTTTCACTGCTCAAATTCTAGACCTTTCCCCGAAACAGCCCTTATGCCCAAAGAGCACTATCAACCAGACTGAATTCCTGAATTCCCAAAGACACATGCCCCATTATGTCTGTAATTTGATAAAACAATTTGCATGCATTAAAATCACTGTTCTCTGTACTGATTTTGATCTTTTTTACGTTTTATAAAGTATACTCACATAAATACATTTTCAAAGTTTGTCAGACAATTAGCAATCAGCCATGCCCCAAATCTGAAGACTGCTGCATTAATAAAGTACTCTGAAGACTGAGCTATTCCATAGGTAAATCCATAGAAAGGGGCTTTTTTCAGAGATTTTCTGATAAAAGAAGAAACTTCCTATAAATTACTTGTAAAAGAGAAACAGCAGACACTGGCTGGGGGATAGCCAGACTTCCAGAATAAAATTTTCAAAGAATCCAGCTCATCCCCAAAAGCACAACAAATCAGCCCACAACACACACACTCACAAACAACCCTTGCCAGACCCTAAGAGCCCCTGGCTTCATGACACAGAACTGCCCTTAGGCCAGAAAGCAATGAAATCCTTGATCCTCGGTTATTTTAAATTGAATCCCCTTCCTTTGCTTTTATAGCAGGGCAGGTCACTAGAGCAGTTAGTTAAAATGAAATAAGTTAATAACTACCCCATATGACCCATTTTATTAAGAAAACAAGCAGGCTACAGCCTGGCCTAAGAGCTGCCTGCGGGCTTCCACCAGCTCACCCCATCTGAACAGAGACCTCTCATCCCAATTCAGACATTGCTGGGTATCCCCACAGGGATTCAGACTATGCTGCTATTTCTCAATCTATCCCTCTGGAAAGGTTTAATTTTGTGTACCTAATTGAACACACATCGAATCAGAGTCTGGAGAACTCTGCCCTTATTGTTTAGGATGCTCTCTGAGGAAATCTTTCTAGTCTGAGCTGTAAATGAGACCTGTGACAATTCAGGCAAGCATCCTGCCCAAATCTGGGCTCTTAGCTGTTCACCAGACATTGAATTTTAATACTATTTTTGCTGAGGACAGATTGTGCACTACATCATCTTCAAATCCTTCTTTTACATTAGAAACAATTTCGATTTTGGGCTATTTAAATAAAGTGGAGCTAGAAAAGTCTTGCAACCCTGCTGATTCAAATGTATTTCACTGGAGACAAGTCAGCAGGATGTAGCAGATCAAACAAGTGAAAGATAGGAAGTTCTTTTCAAGGTTTCAAAGTCATATGAGGGGATTAAAACTGATTTATGTTATAAAGGGTGTGGTGGAACTGTCAGTTCCTAAGTTAAGTAGTATCAGTGCAATACACTGAAATGAACATATATCCTATACCGTAGGCAAATACAGTATTCTGTAACACATATGCAGAGAATGCAGTTTATAAAGTGTTTGCATAAAAAAGGCAGATCCTGCAAATGTTTTTTCACTCTGCATTTAAGAATGTATATAAAAATACAGACTATACAAATTTCAAAGCTATATGAACAGCTACTGATATTCTTCCAAGTCTTTTGAGTATTGGATATTCCAAGAGAGGTATTTACAGTAAATCTGAAAGACTAAAGTGTACTAAGAAAGAACTACTAAAGAAAAAAACCCACCTATACGTACGATTCAAACTAGCAATATATCTTTCATAAAATGCTTCTTCCCTGGTCAGTGAAGCTACAGTTCTTATGTTTTCAACTGATTCTGTTGAAATCTAAACAAAGAGATTAAACAAATAACAGGTAATCCCTTACAACTGCAATCTACAACATACCTCCTGAACACTTGATTTCTTTTCTAGTATCTATTATTTTAGATCAGAAAGTGCTTGCTTAAGAGTAGGGATCAAGGTGAAGGAAAGTCCTGAGCAATGAAATTATTCATCAGCAGTGCCTTCCCTAAGCCACAGGTTGTGGCCCTCATGAATTAAACCCAATTAATAAAATGGGAACAAACACTAGTCATCTGGACACAGCTTGCTCTTTTGCATGGACTACTTCTGTCTCCTGGAAGAGCACTATATCAGGTGAATGAAGGCAGCACCCTGAAACTCTTGAGCACATTAGTGACTTGCCTTTATCACAGAATGAAAAAGTACTGATGTTGCAACACTTCTGGCTGCAGCAGAGCAGTGCAGAGCCATGTTGCTCACCCTAGGGATAAGGGGCACCAGTGCTGGGGCTGCTTCTGCTGCAGGTGCCACTGCTCAGAAATCCACTATGGAGGCTTTCAAATGCATTTTTATGGTCCAATTTGCAGATAGTTTGTGTTACCTGTGCTTTGCTTTTCTTGAAGGTATATAAACATTCCCATCAACACCCTTCATTTATCGTGGATAACTGAATCAGCTATAATATAGCTACAATGTTGTCCTTAAAAGTGATCTCACACCAGAACCCTGTAGTTGAAACAGAAGAACTTACTCTTCCAGCCTCTTCCAAAGCTTTTTGATCTTCTGCAGCATGACCAGACATAGAGCTGGCGCTCACAGCATTTGCACCAACAATAAAAGGAATGCAGGCCAGGATAAGCAAAGTTAGCTGCCAGCCATACACAAATGCAATAATGATGGCGGTCACAAGGGTAAAGACAGTCATAGTCATCAGTGCAAGTCGGCTTCCAGTTGCCTAAGAAAACCCCAGAAACCCCCCAAACATATGTCATTAGATTTTTCTTTTTGTTGCTTAAATTGCCACTTCAAATTGCTGTAGTGAAGGCCAAGGGTTTGGCTGGGAAATGAAACCATGTATGATCATGTGTTTGGACATCCTGCACCAGCTTCTGTAACCATTCCTAGAGATTCCTCACACCTGCCAGCATTCAGGCCTTCAAGAGGTGTTAATGCAGAGAGCTGGATGTGACAGTTGTTTAATGAAATCTATCTGGGACTTCACACACTACCCAAGGTAGAGAAAATTGTGACCACTGTAGGGCAAGTTGGCAGCTAAATGTCCAGCATTAGGCAAGAGAGGCTTGGTTCTAACAGCAGCCAGCCCCTGAGACCCACCACACTAACATGGTGAAAAATATTTGTCCTCAGCTTCTCACACTGCTGCACGTGGGGTTGGGTTCTTGGAGAAATCTGAATTTGGCCACCCTGCAGAAATGCTTTATCTCAGTGGGATAACGAGTAGGAAAGGTTAACTCCGACTGAAGTATTCTCACCTCCTCCCAGCCTGTATAACCTTTTCATCAAAAACTTTTTAAAATGAGAGTTGATTAGCATCCAGCATCTGGGTGGGCTCTGATCTGCAGAAAAAAACTTCTGCAAACAGCCCTATGGAAATAGTTCATCCTCCAGAACTTGGTGTGACTGTAAAAACAAAAATCCTTGGGTGGGAGGCAGATATTCTTCTTTCTTTTGCTAAAGACTTTCCTTCCCTGAAAAGACTTTTCTTGTTCAATAAATTTAAAATATTAATAATTAAACCAATGCCAAGGTGAATTGATGCCATATGTTCTATGCATATAGTGCATATGTTCTATGCACATGAAGATGGATATGGAAACTTCAAACAGGGCAGCATGGGGCATGGTGCTGACTTACTAACAACTCTGGCTCTCCAGAGAGCACAATAGCTCTGGAGACCCATTCATGCCCTTAGTTGCTTTTTTGCAGTTAGAGAATTGTGTGCACCCCTCCTTTTTACTGCCCTGACAGTTCATTGCCACTGAAGCAAACAAACTTTAAAAGATGAAAATGACTAAATTTTGTCAAAGACAATTTTATCCCTGCAAGCCCATAATGGAGGAGGGCAGGAGAGAAACAAAAGCTTACAGAGACTGAAAAATGTAGGGATTAAAGGATTAGTGATGTACAAATATGAAGGGAAAAAAAAGACAATAGTAAACTTTTCCCCACAACCCTTGCAGTGATTTCTTTTTTCCCATAGAGACAGGAAGAAACAGAAATGTTTGGCAGATTGTCAGGATCTGCTGATGAGGTGAGCAGTTGAAGGAACTGTGCAGAATTTGCCATATTCTCTTGCCAGTGTCCAGTGGCCACCTCTCCCATACCAGTTTCTTCAGTAGATCCCTCCCTGGCCATTGCCCTCCTTGGGGTTTTTTTAACTATGTCAGTCTATTTCTTACTGTTTATGAAGTGCATTCTGTGGCAATGAGAAGAAGAATTCTCTTCACTGAGGTCAGTGAGGGTTTGTCTCCTCTGCAGATGCAACCTCTTTGAGGCATTCAAGTGACACCCATAACAGGGTGTAAATCCTGGGGTCCAATGACTATAGTCCAAGCATAGATGCAGATTTCACTTTGCATGGTGAAATGGTCTACAGTTATTATATATTTAACTTAAAGACTTGCAGGGAGGGATATGAAAGGTACATCAATATCTGCTGGATTTTTGATAGTTCTTGTAAATTATTAGCTAGAAAACCATTTCCAATGTGTCTGTAGCATGCTATGTAAATACATCTGCCAGTTTGTGGGGTAGATTTCATGTTTTGTTTTCTGAAATAATCTTGGAGTTCCTTGCCAATTACAATTACTATTTTTAAGGAAAAAGGTATTTTAAAAAGACGTAAAAGAATCAACATACGCCTTTAACTTGGGAAGCATCTGTAGCAAGACGAGTTAGCAGAACACCAACAGCATTTTTCTGGTCATCGTACCATCCAATCTCCTGCAAGGAAAGATATTGATTTTTATTATAAAAAATTACATGAAAGCACAAAACAGGATGGCTAACTGATGGCTTAACTCTCTCTCTGTAGTCAGCATTTCAAAGTAAACTAAAAGAAAGCTCAAAAAACATTAATCTTTTGTGGACATCTAATTGTTCATTATCAAAGTGTTACTGGCTGCAATGCTTTCCTGAACATACCTATTTAGAAACTTTTATTATAACCCCCATTTACTTTGACATTCCTCAGGCCTGAAGAGGTTAACTATTCTCTTATAAGCTACCTATTCCATCAGACATAGAATCATAGACTACCCTGAGTTAGAAGAGACCCAAAAGGATTTGTACATACAGAAAGGAAAGGAAGCCTTTTATTTGCAAAGGTCACGGTAGGGTTCTTTTTTTTTCCAATCACCAATTTACTGTCTTTTAGTCCCTTCCAGATGTTTCTATGAACACACAGGTTCTTTTCCACAACCATTGCTGTCTTGAAATCCTAACTGCCCAATTCATACCTGCTGAAGCAATGCTCTGAAGGACAAAGAGCGCAGTCTCATTGTCAGTGTCTCCCCAGACTTCCCAAACATGAATCCCTGAGGACGGAAAACGAGTCAGATTTTCTCATCTGATTCTGTAACTCTGTTTATAAATCTGCACAACAAAAGCAATCACACCAAGAAGCACAACAAAAGCAATGACACTACAACCTCCTGTGAATATATATGTCCTGGGAAAAGCATCATTCACATTCCTAAACCTGGAACTCAATTTTCTCACAGAAAGGAAGCAACATGGCAAAGAAGGCATTATATATTACATACTTGCATCACTACCACCCAGGCGAAGGGAGATTAAACTTTTCTGGTCAACCTTGCACACAAAGACAGCAGCACTGCAAGATAAATCAACCTGTCTAGTGATTGGCCTCCCTACCCTGACTGCAACCAGACACATTCACTCACAGCAGCCATACCAATAGATTTTATGATATGGACATCAATGGGCACTAAGTGTTTCCTGCAAGCTTTAAAGCAGTCATAAGAGGACAGTAAATGGTGGAATTTACTTGAGGGTATGAAAAGCACCATCTGCAATGGACAGAGTTAGTCTGCTTTATACTTACTTTGGCAAGAGCCTATAAACTCTTATAGTCAGTGAGAAAGTTCAGTATTAACTTGGACTTTTAAGGCCAGACCCTCAATTTTGATTTCAATCATGTTGAATTAACATTGCCTTCAGTGGATTATTTAAAACAAAAGCAAATGTAGACATATGTATTTAGGTAAACATTAACATTAAACCTACGTATCTCAGGAAGACCCTGGCACTTCTGCATATTTTTGTAAACTCGGATTGGTGTTTTAATTCTCAGATTGTGTTGATATGAGTTATACCTACAGCCTGCTGGAGAGTTCAGGGCTTTTAAAATTTCAGTGTAATGACACTTACTTGGATTATGTATGCTGCTAAGATAATCACTCCAAGTATAAGAAATATTAAAGAAAGCAGCACAGTGTTTTTACTCCTTTTTTCTGGATCTCTTTCTTGAAAAGCCTATGAAAAAAAACCCCACAAAAATGAGTACATAGACAAGCATGCGTTATATAAACCAGCCTTCAGCTCAAGAAGCTTGTCTACTTTAATTTCTATTAGCAAGCATCCTGGATCCTAAAATCAGTCTGCAGGCAACTTTCTGTTGAGGACCCAGAAGACACTCCAGCTTTCCATTAAACCTGCATCACACTAATTTGTTCTCCCAGATACATCAACGTTTCTCCTTTCCTCTGGTAGTCAGAGGCAGCTCCACCATGCTCTGCTTCCAGAGAGTCCCTTCAACATTTTTAAATGGATGTATTTATACAAGTTAATCTCACTCAGAGACTTACATGGGAAGAACTGAGTGGTTGAGCATGAGGAAAGCTCAGGACTGCAACCTCCAGTTGCAAAAAAAAAAAAAAATCCAAACGAAACAAACAACAAAAAACCAAAAGCCACCCCCCCAAAAAACCAAAAAAACAAAACCCACAAGCAAAACGAAAAAAAAAAACTCCAAAAACCCACAACATCCCCCCCAAAAAAGAAGAAAAAACCTGATAAACTTACCCCAATGATTTTTCCAAATATAACAGCGAATGCAGGATGGACCGCACCTATGACAGCGGCAGCAATCACTCCCAGCAGTACATAGAACCACTCAGGTTTGTTCAGAGCCAGGATTTTTAGGTAAGGCACAGCAGGGAGATTTTCTTCCTACAGGAAAAAATTGCAAGTTTTCCTTGGAAAGTTGCAGAACATAAAATTCCCCAGAACAGTGGGTGTTCATTAGGCTTTGAGCAGTGAACTGTCTTGGTAAAGTGCTGAAAGCCCTCTCTGTGCATGCAGATGAAGCAAACATGCTGGAGATTTGCTGCTTTGCTCTTTCACATCCTAGAACACCAACTGCACTGTAAAAATTTGGAGGCAAAAAACTTCACAAAAGGCTAAGTCATGAGGGGAGAAGGGCCAGGATAGTTCACTGAAAGTCAGATAGGACTGGTCACCATGAATGGCAACTAACATTTCAATCATTATAAAGAACTAAGTCTCACTGTTCAGAGCACGGAAGAAATCCCTCCAATTCAGCTAAATGCCAGGGGGCTGGCCATAGAGGTCATTTTTCTCTTTGGCAAACTATATCCAATGAATCATTACCAAAGCCAGGAAAGAGGCATGTCTTAGAGTCAGCTAGCCTGTTTCTGCTTTAAAAGCACAAAAAATGTTCTGTTCTGCTTTACCCCTTTATTCAAGTGCCTATGCATCCTAAAGGATATTTCTGGGAAAGCAAATAATGAAAACATTAGAAATGAGACAAAATATTAGTCAAGATTACAAGCAAGTTGCCCTTGCTTCCTGGTTATTTTATCCTGTGTTTCAGATGCTAATGAGGGTGGCTAAACCTCAAGTATAGAAGTGGGCTGATTTCTCTGAAATAATTACAGCTGCTGGATGTTTGACTGCTTCATTTTTCTGAATGGGATGAATATTGTATTCTCGAGCATGAACACCCACTACTTCCTCTAAGGTCTTAAGCAGTATTAACATACAGCCAAGAAGTATCTTTTGAACTTACATTACTTTTTATATGGTAATGGGGATGGATCCAGTTCCTTTGTGCTATTTGAAATATTCACTATCTGGAAGACATATTTTGGTGAGGAGGAATATCTATAGATAAAAATTATACTAAGGCTTCCATAAGTATTTTAAATAGTCAGATTATTTATTACAGATGAGATCCTAACTTCCACAGCTTTAGAAGGATTCATGTTTTTACTTTTGAATTTATATTTTATTTCTTTACTTCAAGGGTCCTGAATCAGGTAAAAACCCCAAAACTAAACAAAAAACCCAAGCAACCTCAATATACCAAACAACTCTTCCAAAATGTTCCATGAAAAAAAAAATGCTGCAGTTAAAGTACTACAAAATAGAAAACAAAATCAAGTTTCTGTTGAGCTGCTTAGCCAAAGTCTGATCAAGAATGCACTAGAACTCTGGTCTTTTTGCTGCTATGAGCAAGTTTTACTCAACTTTGACAAAAGAAACTCTTTTTTCTAAAACCTGAACTTCCTATGTGACTTTTACTGATGTATGACATACATGAACTAAGTTGTTTTATCTGTAAAAACCTTGCAGAACTGAATCATATGCTAAAACAGAAAGGATAATGGTGCTTTTACTGGGAATGCTCTTCAAAATGTTAGAGTTTTGATACTTTTTTCTTTTACTCTAGTGTGATACTCCAAAGTGCCTTAAATTTGGGTACTCACTCCAGGGATTACATTATCCAGCAGTATTTGCCACAGTAAGTACTAGGGATTAAAGAATCTTGCAAATGAAATCTCACAACTAGTTTTAATTACATAAAATTAAAACATCAACACCACTGAAATAATAACTGTACGAAGCATGACAAATCAATAGCAAAAGTTTTTTCCGGTTCCACACTGACTCAGTAATGTTAAAATGAAGATCTTTGCTGAAACAAGTGATTGTCCCCACGCACTCAGTCTGGTGAGTACTGCCTGCAACAACACCAGAGTAAAGTTTGCATGGCAGCCAGCTGTCTAAAAGTAATCCAAGTTATATGCTTCTTGTTTCTGTATCTCTTATCATTAAAATTCTAAACTTAAGTTCTAATACCAACCTCCACCTCCATTTTTTTCTTCTTTTTTCCAAAGGGCTTTTTGGATGACCTCCTCTTGCTCTTATATCTGCTGGATCTTCTTCGAATGCTGCCTGTTCCTGAGATTACAGGTTCTTCTGAATGATTTTGAAGAGTCAGCTCTTCCACAGGATTTGTGTTTTCCTCATATTCCTCAGCCTCTGTGCCTTCACTATCTTCTGATGTGCCATAATCTTGAACACCACTGCTACAACCCTAGTGACAATTCAGGATATACATTTAAAAGGCATTTTGAACAGAAAGAAGGAAAAGTAATTTTTTTTCTCATGAATTTTGCTGCTTCAGTTGTGTAACTACTCTTGCCTATAGGCCATATATATTTCATTCTCCAATGGCAGAGCAGTAGACTATTTGATTCCGATTTTTCCCCCCCTCTTTTCCTTTAAAGAAGCCTATGTAATCCACCTGGAATCTAACACCTCTGTGGTTATGCCATAATTATGCAGTCTGTGCCTTAAACTCACTTATGGTTTTGACATATTGTGTAAATATGAAACACTTAAAAGGTCAAACCCCCAAGAGTTCCAAGCCTGTGTCTGTGCCCAGACTAGAATAACTGAGCAGCTGCCAGCTGGACAATCTGCAGGAACCAGAGAGAGAAAATGGCTCCGCCCACCATCATTTGACAACTTTGTGAAATGGAGAAAGAAAGTAAATAAATTTGCCCTTACCTGCTGCATTACAAGGGAATAGTAGACTCCTTTCTGCAACATCAGTTCACTGTGTGTCCCTTGTTCAACCACGATGCCTTTCTCAAATCCAGCAATAGTGTCAGCAGTCCTGATGGTAGACAGTCTGTGAGCAATCACAATGGTGGTACGTCCAGCCCGAGCCTTACAGAAACACACAAAACCCAGTTACAAATAAAGTGTGCAAGAAAACAGCACAGAAATTAAACGAAGTTATTTTAGTCACTTCTAATATATAGTAAATCAAACTTTAGAAATAATTCTCTTTCTTTTAAAAGCAAAGATTTTTTTTTCCTGGTTTCGTGTCCTTGTTTAGCAGTCCAAGGACAGTTTTGCTTGACTAATTCAAGTAGAAAAAGCCACATTAATCTTTTTAGACAGGCAACGAGTATTAAAGACCATAATTAAAGTTTATTTATTATTTGACTTTTTATAAAACTTGAACTGTTTGAGCTAAAGTTGCTAACAAAATGTTTCCATGTGCATGCAAGCATGAGGGGGAAATGTTGTGAGAATAGTTAGATCTTTCTGAAAACAAAGCTAGGATAGCACATATATAAAGAGCAGATATTTCCTTTATATACTGTACTTTTTGGAAGTACAACATCAGCATAATTTCTGACAAGACTTAACAGGAAAGCACAGAGGAGCAAACTGGCATCAAAAATGGGTTTGAACCACTCCTTTCTGAAACTAGCCCATTTGACGATAATCCTGCTGGGATTTGGCAGGCAGAGCTGCTGCAGTCTCAGCCGGCAGGTGAAGTGTTCCACCCCTACCCAGCTCCTTCTCACAGAGCAGTGGCACACTCAGCCCTCCTGCAGCAAACCTGCACAGCCCAGCCTGTGACTGCTGGAGAGACTGGCTTCCCTCCTCCCTGATCCTTTTTTATGTTCTGTGCTCCTGGAACCTGCTGGAAGCTTCTTGCTACAGGAGTTGTGCATCGTATGGGCACAGGAACAGGGGCATGAAGAAGATGAGGGCATCTGCAGAAGAGGACTGCTTCCATGGAGATTTGAATTCTTCCCCTACATCTGCCACCCAGTTCTCATGGGCCTGCTGCAAGTCACTCACAGCCTGTCACAGCAGGTCTGCCACAGTGAGGCTTTTATGCCTCTGTCCTAATGCACAAAGCCTTCACCATTGCTGCTGGGAGCTGTGATCAGAACTAACAAAATGCTTTAAAAGATGCAAAGTTATCTGAAAAACAGCTGGCTAAAAGCAGCTGCACATGAATGCCCAGAAACAGTGAGTATTCACGAGGTTAATATCTCTGCTCCTCAGCTCCAAAAATAATGAACAGTATCAGGACCACTTTTTCCACTCAGGGATGTTGAAAAGCAATTTGGAAATCCCATTACGGGACTACACCGATGGACATAAAAAAGCTGTGAAAATATGACTACATTAGGATTCACGGCTCATTTTGGTGTATTCTGAGAACATGAAGAAGAATGAGAAAGAGTCCATTTAATTGAGTGACCTCCCTCTGTTATGCACTAAATGAAGCAGCAACCTTCTGGAAAAGCTAAGTACTTGATTATAAAATTTAAAAAAATCCAAACACACAGAAGAAAGCTAAATTACCTCTGAAGAAGCAATCTTTTAGTGTTTAATTCTACATCAAGTATATGATTGATATACAAATTAGATTTTATTAATATTATTTTTGCATCTACATGTTACCTCAATACTAATATCACTAGAATGACATGAATATAACAAACAATTGCACTTTACCTCAGAGTTAAACTGACTAGCAAGTGAAGATTACAAAGTCTGTATTTCCCTTGTGCCATACTAGTAATTCATATCTCTCTGCATAACTACTGAAATGAAAGGCAGAATTTTTCACTTCATTCTAAAAAATACATCAAAATAAATATTAGGCAAAAGAACAAAAAACATTTAAGCCTAACCATGAAGTTCTTTTTCAATCAAAGCCTATGGGTTCCACTAAATGTTGATGGAAACTGCTGCTGGAGTTGGGCTGTGAGGAAGGTACTGTGTACTGATCAGAGACATGGGTACAAGCTCTGACAGCTCTGCTCTGAAAGCATCCACCCTAGAGCTGTGGGGCTGCTAAAAGTGGGAAAAGTATGGCTGAATCCCAAAAGCTTTCTGAAAATTATGAAGAAACTATTCAATAAACAAAAAATGCTAGGAATGTCAGAAACATATACAGACTTTTCTATTGATCTACCTGAAAAAGGCAATTCTGTCCTCATACCTTGCCTTGATAGGATGCTGTCAGTACCTGACCATCAAATGAACAATTACGGTTTGAGAAAGGGAGTGCAGGAGACCTAAGTTACAGTTCCACATGACTTATGGTGCCTTCATAATTAGTAATAATGCAAAACCCCTAAAAAACCCTAACCTGATCTTCAATTAAATTTTTGATAGTTCAAACTCCCTGTTAAAACGTCCATCCAAATTTTATTTTCCAGTGTCCTTGATTCTGAAGGAAACCTGCTCTGAATATTGTGCACTAATTTTTCTTAAGTGCTGTTTCACCTTTTCATGGCAGCTGCTAGCTTCATTAACATGAGTCCTACCTTATCGAGAGCTGCTTGCACTATGGATTCACTCTGAGTATCTAATGCAGATGTAGCTTCATCCAGAAGAAGAATCTTGGGATTTCTTGCTAGGGCACGGGCAATAGCTATTCGCTGCTTCTGTCCTCCACTCAGCTGAGCCCCTCTTTCACCCACCATGGTGTCAAATTTCTGAGAAAGGAGAGAACAGAAGTTGAGACATCTCAAATCCTCACTTCTCAGTGCAACCCTAAGTACTGTCCTTCTAGAAGATGTAGCTTCTTCCAGCTGACCTGAGCAGAAGCAGAGCTAACATGGAAACGCATCCATCCAGCTGCTTCTTAGCCAAACCCTCCCACCCCCACCACGCTGTACCTGCCTAACTTCGAATGTACCGTTCTTTCAAGATGAGATCTTTACTGCTCACTCAGTGCTCCAAACCCCGGGGTTTCTCAAGACAAGACTGTAAAGGGCATCTCTATATTTTCTGACGATTGTCTGCCTTTCCTAAAGGATTGGTATTATAGGTACACACCAGGAGTGTGCCTCCTCTGAATCTGAGACACCCCCCTCGGAGCCATGGTTTGGTTCCTACTGACTGTATCAGTTACTGCGAAGTGGCAAGTCTCAAAGTCAACTGTAGTTTGTATTATATAGTTGTTTAAGAGTAAATATGATCAAATAACTCTTCCCAAGAAGAAGGAACCTTGAAACAGACTGACATGCTAGAAATGACACATGCGTTTCACAGAGATGGGGACCAAGCTCTCCAAAGTAGTAAAAGGATTTGAAATCATACCCCAGGTGGGCACTTTTCCCACATTTTTTAACTTCAGGAGCAGAGGGAAGGACATAGTATCCATTTGTGAGGATGTGTTTAGAATGATTGACCTTGCTTCCCACCCATCCTGAAAGCAGTAAGGCACCTCCTGCTAAGAGAGGGCTCAAAGCTGGGAATCTCGGGCAGAGGGAGGGCTCAAGCTTTTAGCTGCTAAAAAGGGTCTTGGCTCAGGGCATACTTACTTACTTCCACCCACTCCCCCCACTTCCTGTGAATGTACAGACAGCTCCTGACAGAGGGCTTTGGATTTCTGGTTCTTTTTTTTTAAACCCAAAAAGGGTTTTAAAGGCATCTTCCCTGCCTCATGAGATGAGTAGGGATGGCAATACAGCTGTGAAGCTTCCTTTCTCCTGAGTTAAGGCATTGACATTTTTTCCCAGACCTCAGCACAAGTCCTTTGAGAACAACCAAAGGCATAATATCTATTTGAAAAACTCTCTAAACTGAAAGCTGCTGGAGGCAATAAGTATATTTTGAGAAGTTGTAGTATAACTTGGGTTCCCGTAGTCTGCCTCTCAGAAACAGGACACCAGCCTAAACAGAATTTTCATTCTTACACTCAAAATAAGTTAATGAACTTACATCAGGGAGTCTAGATATAAAGTCAAAAGCATTGGCTTCCTTAGCTGCTTGCTCAATTTCAGCATCAGAGATGTCTTCTCTGCCGTAGCGAATGTTCTCAGCTATTGTGGTTGCAAACAAAACAGGCTCTTGGCTCACAATGCCAATATTTTCTCGTAGCCACTTTGTATTAAGGGTCCGAATATCCCGACCATCTAAGGTAATCTGAGAGGAAAAGAGTGTGTCAAAAAAGTCGAGGAAATGTACTCTGTTCATAATAAAGCAATTAATTACTATTACTTGACTGAAATATGAGATAGGTCAAGAAAAAAAATAATTGTCTTAAATAGAAACTATGTTGGGGGAGAAGCTACAACTGCAGTTTTTCCATCCACTGCACAAGCTGGAAAATGGTAAGTAGCAGCATAAACAGAGAAGACATCAGAGGCTTTTTTTTTTCCTGTTTTCCCCCAATAACCATCTGGTCTGAGCTGGCTTGAGAATTTTCCATCTTCCTTGCACACTTTTTACATAATTCTCATGTCCCAGTGCCAGTTTGCTCTCTTCACAGTTGTGGCTATATAATTGTCTCTCTGGTTGTGCTTTACACCAGATGAAAGAGAGTTCAAGTTGACTAAAAGAAAAGGGAAAGTTATTTTTAACCTAGATAATTTGCAGTGTGGTCATATGAACTTTGGCATTGACACAGCAAAATGAGGCATGGGGGCAGCAATGAACAGCCACAGAAACACTAAGTTTAAGAAAGAATTGTGTTAGTAACAGCTGCCTTGATACCTTATATACTGGTAGTTCAACTTTTAATATTTGAAATTCTTACCTACCTTCAACCAGCAGTAGCAACTATTAAGTAGCATCCTTCAAATATCAAGAACAAAAAGCACATTTTCTTAAAAATACATTGTTTCTTTTTTCTCATCCTTTTTCTTTGGAAATTTCTTGTGGGAAGTATTTACCATTTACCAACTGGATTTAGTGTTTAGTGGTAAAACACATACAATGCGTAATGATGGAAACTTTTGCTGTGGGTTAGCAGATAGTGTAAAACAAGCCAAGAAAAAAACCGTTTAAAATAGGGAAACTTTCTCCAAATTTTAGCTTACTTTCAATGAAAAGGAAGCAAACAGGAAGCAGAACATTGTTGGATTATGCTTTGCTTAAAAAGTTTAGAGAATTTTAACAGTGAACTGTTGATAACAACTGTTTTAAATTCAGATCTTGCAAGTCTATTCAAAGACTGGTGGCATTTGGTATTTGTGACATAGTATTGTAAGAAGGAGCAGAATAATGAAGCCAAGCCAACAAGAGAAGATCATTTGAAATTTAGATTGTGGAAATATGAACTATGCAGATATATGCTCAAATTCAGTCAAAATAAAAAACAAGGCTCAGTCAATATGGGGAACTCATGCATGTTCTAATAGCTCTGAGTGTTTACAGTTCTTTTGCAGATACTCACTTCTCCCTGGTCAGGATCATAGAACCTCTGCAGCAACTGAACAGTAGTGCTTTTTCCACAGCCACTTGCACCAACTAAAGCAATGGTCTTCCCAGTTTGAACTTTCAAGTTTAGACCTTTGAGGATCTGGAAAAAAAAAACAAAAAAAACCCCTTAGTTTAACAAGTTTGGTTAAAGAACACCATGTCAAGGTAACTTGTAGCTATTGCTACCAAGACAGTAGTGAGGGCCATAGCCTGAAGGTATGGTAACATTAACAGGTTAATTTTAACTGTGAGTGTTCTGGAGCGCTGAGAAGAAAAAGGCTGCACCTATGCTTGTGGAATGTATTGGCCTTCGAAACAGGATGGCTGCATGCAACCTGCCTTTTGGGAATGGTCCCTGCATCCTTCTGCCTACCAAACCAAGCCTGGGAATTTTTTGAGAAGATTGATAACTGGAACAAGCCAAATTCATGCCAAGAAACATTTTAAGAGTTCCCTTGCATAGACCATTACATTCCAGTGCCTGGGAAAATTCCCCAGCACACTCAAACTAATATAGACACAGCCACAGTACTCCAAACTTGATAGCTCATTTTCTCCCATTTGTGTGATCTGGTAGCAGGCTTGGGGTCTTACATTCTCCTGCTGTCCTCCATTTTCCATGGCATAACACTTAATTATGAATCTCACAGAAAATTATTTTTCAGGTGCTAAAGAATATCACTGAGAAACAAGCCTGCTTTCTTCTGTTTTTAAAATATAAATGGCTGTTTTGACAAGGTAACTGCTGGAAAGCCCTTAATAAGCCCATTCCTTATTGTTAACAGCCTCTGCAGCCTGGAGAGTAGTTATAGATTAAAGATATCTTTGTTGCTATTTTCACATTTAAAGAACATTTTACCTCAAAAGATGTCCAGGCCATTACAAGTAATGCTGTGTAGTTGCCAAAATATTTGGCTGCTATGGGAACTCTCCTTGTTTATACCAGGCTGATTTATAAATTTGCCTACACATGTTTTTGCAATGAGAGATTAAAATAGTTGCAATATTCCTCTCCTCTCCCTGTATTACATCCACACATTTTTCTATCTCCAGGAAGTTGATATCCCAGTGCCTGCATTATCAAGAATGAACTATGTTCTAGATATCATAATATTGCCAGATGCAAATAATCACTACCACATACTAGGCTATTTCTAACTCTCTTTCATCAGGCGAGGTATTAAAACTAAAGATTAAGACTGGCAATAACTAGACTCCTTAGGTCTCTTTGATTTGGTTAAACCTGGACAGGGAAGATTATGCTGTGTTGCACCAATTGCTTGAGAGATTCTGGGTAACTTCTACACAGCCTTACTAATTTCTTTTGGCTCTATTAAATAATATTGATGCTCTTAGTAGGGAGAGTTGCTGATTGAGATGGAAGGATGAGAAATATGTCTTATCTCCCTCTCATTTGGTGTGCTGGCCCACAGCATAACTCATCAACCTGGAAAGGATTTTTAGGAAGAAGGATGAAGACTCTGCTCTGTCCCTTCCAATTTCTGAGCCAAGAGGGATAAAAGATGCATTGTACAAAATTCAGTTAAGGAGAAAGCCCAGCTCTTAGTCTGCCCTCCAGCTGCCTCAATGTCCTGGAAACAGATTTGATACACAATGGGACAGACCTCAGATGTCTGAGTTGGGAAAAGCCACCTGAAGAAACAGCCATAAACAAATAAACCTTCCCATTCTCACCACTATATCAGCACGTCAAGCTTTTAATTGTTGACATTTGAAATCTCTATTTCTACCTTTTACTTCATCAAGTAAGAAAAAACAGCAGCAAATTCCTTTTTCCTTTCACCTTCATCAAGGTGTTCAAAGATTATAAACAAATATAGCAAAGAGGTCAAATCAACTGTATCACCACAAAAGTAATCACCATGACATGATGTACATAGGTCACTAATGGAAACTGACCCAGCAAAGAACAGGGACAACAGTTTATTGAACAGCAATTTTAACATATGCCCAAAACAATGACTTCCAAGTGTACATTTAGGATGATAAGTTTCAGTACATTTGAGAGCGTATTGTTGTAAAGTCTATCTCCGATAATTTTTCACACAGGGTATCATAACTCCAAAGAGGCAAGAAACTGGAAAAAAGTAACTTTCTAGTTTAACTGCTTAAATTCTGGAAGCCTTAATGAAGGATCTTGAAAAATCTCATTTGATTTATCAAAGCTCTTTTTCACAGAAATTCAGACTAGGAGCAACACATACTATATTTGTCCTGCAGAAGAAAGTTAGATACACAGTGACAGTAGATCTAGAGCTTTGTCTTTGGGCACTATTGGGGGAAAAATTATGCCCAATCCGCCAAAGCAGGAATGCATTTTGTGTTCAAGAACAACAAGATTAGACAAACAATACGGACAGAGGCTGAGGAATTTCAGTACAGTAATCTAAACAGAACACTTACTTTAACATCAGGTCTGGAAGGGTAACTGAAATGGATGTTTCTGAATTCAATTTCTCCTATGAGTTTGTCTGGCTTGTAACCTTCCTTAGAACTGCTGTCTATAAGCCGTTTCTGGAAAGAGGTTTGTAAAAAAAATTGGTGGTTATTTCACTTTTGGAACCCTTATTTCTGTTACATATGTTGTTCTTTACTTTCTCAGCTCCTGGTTTACACTGCAGCATATAGTTGCAGAACTTCTGCATTTTACTTGCAGGATGGTGAATACAATTCAAACTATGAATTCTACTTTGACAAATACAGTACATTTTCAAATGCAACAAAATCCATAGCAGAAAATCTGTAATTGCAGAACTTAACTGCACTCTCTTGAAGCCAAAACATGACCCTCAGTAATCTGTATAGGAGGATTTTACACTCACATCAAGAAGAATGATGTAGCCATATCTCCATGAACTTTTTAGTCCTACTTTGAAATATTTTATATACACAGATATGCAATTGCTGCATAGCACAGCAAGACCAAGATAATAATGTGGAAAACCTTTTCTATAGCAACATCAGCATTACAGATTATTATTATTATAACTTTCAATAGCAATATTAATCCCCTCTTCCCCAACTCCCCTTCATCCCAAATAAACCTCATCTCAACTGAATTTGTGCATACATGCATTTTTAAAAATTAGTATAGTGCCATACTACTTTTCCTCTGGAGGTGAAAGTCTAATATTAGATAAAAACCTAAACCATGTATTTCAGACACACATGCCAGATTTTCCAACTTCCACTGTAACATATAAAGAGGCTGGGTTTATTAGATGAATGAAAATATTATGGGTTTCTGTGGTAAACATCTGTAGAGTTGATGGTTTGGGGGCTTTAGAATGCTCTTGTTACATTTCTCAAGGGAAAAAAAGATAAAAAGGAGAGAGAGCCGAAGTTTAGTTGGTTGAAAGGCTTCTATTCTATGTACTTAGATGTTTACCTTATTGATAATCTTATATACTTCATAGGCAGCCCCACGTGCATTAGCCACACTCTCCAGGTTGGGAGCTGCCTGGCCCAGGGAGAAAGCTCCGACAAGCACAGAGAAGAACACCTGTGGGAGATGGAGAGGAGCACTGCAATCAGTGATTACAGAGCACCAGTGCCCACACGTGCACCAGAAAGACTTCAGCACCAGCTCTAGGTTATTCATCTCACCTTACAAATAGAGTCCAAGGCAGTCAAACTTGTTATATCAAAAGCTAGGCAAGACGAGTACCTTTCAGTTGCTTTATACTAAGCAAGTCTCTAACAGCTAATTTAGCAAGCATGTGGCAGAAAACAGAAATACCACCTGCATAACTCTCCCTGAAAATGCAGAACATTTTTCAAAGCTGCAGTGCTGTACTTACAATTAACACACGGCCGATGTCATAATGTGGATCCTCAGCAGTGAGCTTGGTCCCATACCAAAATGCAAGAGCATAGGATCCAAAGATGAAAAATTGAGAAAGACCTAGACACGTGTTAGTGGTAATGGATTTTTTCATTCCAACACGTTTAGCCATCTCTAAGTTAGCATCATATCTGAAAGTGGGTAAGGAAAGCATTAATTTCACAGGTAACACATGCGATTTTGGTTATTTCCCAGCACCCTTTTCTTAATGAACAGGATTTATGTAAGAAAAACAATTAAAATCTGAAAGAGAATACAGATTTTTTTTTTTTTTTTTTACAGCAGACTATTAGAGGACTATGTAATTAATTTGAATAAATCTGCTCTGACATATGCTGACAATATTGGCATACTGTTATGGAAGATATTCAGAAAACAATTAAGCATTACAACTTTGTTATCATAATGGAAGACACAATAGCACTTTTGAACCCATTGCTTCCATTAATCCTGAAAGGAAACCTTGAAAAGATTTCAGCAACATTGTCTACCAGAGGTAAAGTTTAGTCTTCCACATTTAAAAAAGCAAAATGAAAATAAAAACCCTCAACAACCCCAGGCACTAGGGAAGGAGATAAATGAGAGCTCCCTCTGACTGCAGAGTTGTTCTCTTACAGTCCATTCTGGGATGTCAAATATCTTTCCCTTAGGTCAGTTTACCGATTAACATATAGGAAACCAATGGACACAGAAGATCAGTACAAAGACTGACAAGTTCAATGAGAGAATTACTTCTTCTGAGGATGGTTCAAATTAGTTCATTCATCTACAGTTTTCAGCAAATAGCTTTCATTTACTTAAGCTCATTATGCAAAGTCTAGCCTTGGAATAGTGCAACTTTCTACTTGCAAGCAACATGTTCAGCAGCTTGCTCTCTTTTCTCAATATGTGTTTTCTACTAAATACAACCCCATCGCAGGCAGACATGCATTTCATTCAGCTGGGAAGCAATCTTTAAAAACTGCATTAATTTTGTTAATGCCAATTTCTAAGATGCCACCAACACTGTATTTCTTAGTCAAACATATTGAAATATTCTTATTTGATTGTGCTTTTAAGACCAAGCCCTATCTTTGAGTCAGCAGCATCATAGGTCTTCCAGGGAAAGGGATTTAATTAATGGATTTAAGCAGTGTGATAAATACATGTGATCGCTCAAATACAGAGGAAAAGCCAAGCCACTGCCAGAAACTGAAGGTGACTGAAGATCCCTTGCAAGAGTAAACTTTTGCAGCCAGTGAAGGCACTGTGCAGTGAAAGGATTTTCCTTACCCTGAGGTCAGCATTCAAGAGCTGTGTAGGAGTCATAATCCATTGTCTGAAAAATGCACTCCCTGGTTGGAATTTGTCCCTAGTAGATGATGTTCCTAGGAGAGCCCCTATGTTTGTTTGGGGTTTTTTTACATGAAATGGAGGTAAAGCTGTAGAAGAGGCTAACTGGTCAACCATAACAAGGAAAGGCCTTACTTGACACTCAGGTGTAAGTTATTTTGTCTTTAGACAAAGTAGTTTGAAACAGCTGCAGTCATTTAATTTTCAGACACTGGTAATTGCAGAAGATGGGGAGGAAGGGGTACAGCAGATCTAGGTCATTTTAGGGCTATTTTTGCCTTTACTGTGCCAGCAGGAATGGTCTTAATACAGTTACACCTTAAGAACAAATCCCAGTAAGCAGAAGACAGGGCTATGAGATAGTCAGAGCTCAGTCCCTGGCAGCAAAGGCAGGAAAAGGCTGTTGGACCCTAATCTAGCACTGACACTACCTTAGAAACTTTGCATGAGACTAAGGCAAACATGAGTTGGAAAAGATAGTAGAGTTTCATAAAGCATATGGATCAGGTAATCTGGTTGGCCTTTCCCAACTGCACGGAATCAGTGATGCGTTGTATTTGTATACAAAAAGTTATTGTTTATGTTTGTTGAGTTATCCAACATGCATATCAATATGGCTGGGGTCAGCCACAATCAGTTCACCTTGTATGTGTGACTAAGGCCAACATTGGGCAACTACGTGTTATTTCCAAATCATTAAAGTTGCAAATCATTGTAAAAGCCAGTAATGTGATTTTACCCAAGGCTGTTATCCAGTGCAGTTTAAAAATAAGCTCAGTAATCAAATATCAGAGCAGTAGAACAAATGCTCTAGAAGATAAGCAACTGATTGCATGCTTTGTGCATCTGCCTCATAGGTGAAGATAACCTTCCCACCACTTTCACATTCAGTTCAGCTCCAGATCTCAGTCAAAGGAGAAATTTTTATCTATGCTGCAGTGACAACACAAAGTAGCCTGTATTCACTTACTAGGTCTATTTGCACACCTTTGTTTTCAGGTGATTAGATAGATAGAAAGAATAGATAGATAGAAAGACAAAATGACACTAAGGAGAATCTCATCCCACTGCCCCTCCAAAATAAAAAATATCCCTACAAACCTAATCCACAACTAAATTCCCTTTCCATATTTCAAATATAATTATTATTTAAAAACTTACTTCTCTAATGCCTTTTGCTGTCCATTGAAAGCCACAACAGTCCTGATTGCTGTCAAAATTTCTTCTGCCACAGCTCCTGCTTTGGCATAAGCAGACAGCTCTTTAGCAGTGAGGGATGCCAGGAGCTGAAAAGTTGAAAAGCAGCTGTTATTGCAGCCTACTGAAAGAATACACACACTGTCTTGGTGAATAAGAACAATCACACAAAGTGCAAAAGATCAGAGGTTTGCAAAGTGGGGGTCAACTCCTCCCCATACCCTGAATTTCCCTCAAATATAGTTCAATTTATCATCATCTCCTCATTACAGTCAAAGGCTACACAAACATCAGGTGAGCTTCCTAACTGATCCACTTTCCTCCCAAACTCAGGACAGCCTACAAACTACACTAGGAAGAGTGGAGGGAGGTGTGCCATAGCTGCTCTGGAGAGTGTCTGAAGTGTTCAGACAGTAGAGCGCCAGCAGATATTGAAGTAAGGAAGTCCATCATGTGACAGTCTCTTTTTTTTTTTTTTAAGAAAAGCATTCTTTTCCTTAGCTTATTTTTAATGTTTCAGATAGGAAAAAACCCATAGAATCATATATAAATAGCCATGCAGGTGTATGAGCCATGCATATTAATGTGGCTAAACAGTGCATAAGGGCAAAAAGTTTTCCTGTCTGAAAGGGAAACCTCTGCAGCTATTTCACTGATGTAAATCACTTTGGTTTTCAGCAGCTCTATGTATCTGTATAGATGTATAAATCTACTCTGTACACAGCATGAAACTTGGCAGATTATTTGCAAGATTTCTGGTACATGCGTGTGCAGGTGGAAAGGGGTTCAGAGGTTTTTGTGCTAGGGGGGAAAAGTGAGGGCTTCCCCAATGCTTGCCGTGAGGAAATTGCTGTGCCAGAAAGATGCTCTGATGCAGATCACCCTCCTGTCACACGGCATGAGGACAGGATAGGCAGACAGAAGGAACATGACTTACAAGTGTGTGCTTGGGAACCCAGAGAAAGGCGACAGGAGAAGCAGAAATCAAAGTAAGCGTGGGGCCAACTTCCCAACTTAGAAACCACAGACGGTTTCTCCCATTCTCTCCCTCTTTCCTGTGCATAAGAGTTGTAAGGTTTTTCTGGTTTCTTTGTTTATGAATCCCCACACACTTACAGTTGACCAAATTGCTGCTGATGCAGCGAGAAGTGGGCTGACTGACATAACCACCAGTGTGAGCTTCCACCCATAGATGAATCCTATGATAAGCCCTGACACGAACGTGGAAAAAAACTGCAGAAATATACTGATCTTGTCTCCGATGCCTTCGCGGATGGTGTTGATGTCACTTTAGGTAACAATAATAAAAAAAGGTTTGTTAGCTTAGAATGCCTCTCCTTGTTGACTCCCTTTCCCTTCTTTTCATGCTGTGTGGCCTCATGTCAGAAGCTTTGCCATTTCCTAACTGGCACAAGGAAATTTCTAACCACAGCTACTGAACTGTACCATTAGACTATTCTGTGGCCAAAACACAGCAGAAACCTCCTATTTTTAAGGACTCATTTTCTGTATTCTCAACATTCTCTGCTGTTTCCATGCCATGTCACTAGGTCACAAATGACCTAGTTTTCTCATCTGGCATCCAAATGGAGGAATATAAGTAAACAGTCAAGCAGCCTCTTCACCCAACATGACCATCTCTAAATGCTTTCTTCTGCTCAGCTCTCTGATGCATTTTATGTTCTTAATTTTGGCTGCTGACTCAGATGAAGAGCTACCTCCATTCCATCGTTCCCTTATTTGGAATGGTGGAATTTTTTCATACAAATTTTCTTCCCTATTTTCTCTTCCCAGAACATACAGATATTTGATTTAAGAGTGGTTTCATTTAAGCTTCTTGTACAGTTTTCAGGACAGAGCTGTATCCAAAGCTACTGTAAAATCCAGAAAAAATATTTTTAAAAAATATAGCATTAACATATACGATCCCATAGCACATGGGCATTACAGTCCTCATCCCTAAATCTGTTTAAGTTTATGGAAAAACTCCAAAGACTTTAAGTGACTAGATAGAATACTGCCTGAGATCTGACTGGATGCAAGTACAAGCTCATTTCCATTTAATTAGGTGTCAGCTTTCAGTGTTTATAAACTAAGTGGAGACAGCAGAGCTGTTTGTTTGGCTGATATGTACTTCATGGACTTTCGAAAGCCAATGTCAGGCATTTCACGGAAAAAACCCTCCAATGCACATACCACAAACTGCACAAATTAAGCTGAAAAGGATAATGAATTTCTCATTTTGAGCTGTAATATTTCACACTTTAGGTTTGGTGGATTATTTTTCGGTTTTGGTTTTTTAACTATCTATAGGCTATTCTGCTGAGATAAATGGCAGTTTTCTTTTAAATGCCATACTTGGGGTGTGTGTATGTGTGTAAAGAAGAGCAGAGCCCTCACTCTGTCAGTCTGGTGTTCAGTGTTCCTATCTGGGTAGTATCAAACCAAGCCATCTCCTGATGGAGCACTGCAAAAAAGAACTTCTGCCGGATCCTTGCTGTTTGCCTTGTAGCAGTAACCAAAAATGTCCACACTTGGATGATGCTCAGGATCAACACAGCAAAGCCAATTCCCACGTAGTAGTAAGCAAACCTGGGATAAGAGAACAAAAGCCCACGTGATCTCACTGTATCTTCTGAGAGAAATTAGACCCCCAGAGCAGCAACTAGTCTTCATTAATCACACCAAAGTAAATGCTGAAGCCTGTGATGCATTATTGGGAAGCCTTTTTGAGAAGGCAAACATTTGGCTTCTGCTCAAACAGATAACACAGTAAAAGAAAATCCTCCAATACTTTATTAACGGGATAACTACAGACTCTTACTTTGTCATTTCACCTTCTATATCCACACCTGGATCTGATGGACAGCTGGAACTGTTTACTGAAGTATCTGTGAAGGGGAGATAAAAAGTAGGAATATTTGTGAAAGTTTTATATAGAGAAGTTGATTCATGGCAATATGGGGTCATCAGTTTGGGAATGTTTTGTATTTTGCAAGTGGGGTCTTGCAATACAAACTTAGATACAAAATTATTTGGGAAATACACAATAATTTTCAAGGATTTAGTGCTTGATAACTGAGGTTGGTCTTGCTCCCTACTATCTCAACAAAGTCAAAGTTCATTCATAAAGTGCACATGCAATACTTGGGTTTTGCTCTGGTCTAGTCATTAAAGATTGATTGAAATGACTGGGTTATTTCCAGCAGGATGAGTGTTGCTCATGATACACTCCCTTAGATATGTATCAGTGCACAGTCAGCGGGGGAAAGGAATCTTAGCCTCAGTAGCAAAGCACAACCAATCTGTAGAGAAATCTAATTTTAACTTTTTACCATTGGATTGCACGCCACTGAGCACAAAGCTGTTTGTCATCTCTCCAAAGATAATGATCATAAGTGGCATTCCAGTGCCGTTTGCAGCCGCTGTGACCAAACCAACTACCATCAACAGGACATCCATCCCGTCAGCATAGCGAAACTACGTAAGCGTTAAAAAAAAGAGAAAAAAGCGACATTACACCTGACAGATCATGCATTTGCTGCAGAACATGTTTCATCCACATATTCTACGTAGCAACACTACAACTGAAGGTAAACTCACTACATAAGGATTTTGTAGTAGTCCAACACATCTTTAAATCAGTAGTCAGGTTGCTAAGAGAATACTAGCAGGACACAGATTCTCAGTTTGGAAAGATGTTTGCAAGTGATGATGACCTTTGATATATTCTATTTTGTGTTCCATTAAGTTATATATTTACTAAGATAATGCCTCTATAATGTAAACAAGAGTGAGTTATTGACCAGCACCTGGCTTATAACTACCAGTAGAAAATGTTTTCAGCAGAGATACATCGATTCTTAAGACTTGTCTACCCCAAAGCTTTGTTTGGTTTAAAGAAGGATGTGAATTTAAACTGCTGTAGATATCCCAGGATGTGGTTAATCTGAAATCAGAGCATTTTATTCCTGACTGTCCTAACCATCTAATAAAGTGTGAACACACATGGAATAAACCAGAGAAGAATAAAACTCTTCTTGTTTCAGAGTAAGCAAGTCCACATGCAAGAGCTATTTTGGTTTAGGAATAGCTGTCCTATAGAAAACTGACACAAAACCATATCACTGTTTCTCAGAGAGCAGGTCCCTCAGGTGGCAAACACAGGAGAAGCCCTTTATCAATAAACCCAAGGCAAGGGCCTGTGAAATACACATCATAAAACAGCCTCATCTTCCAACAACACTTAGGTTGAACTGCTGTCACTACTCACAATCTACCACGGGGTGAAAATGACATAATGGGGCAAAACTTTAAGAGGTCTAGAATCAGTAGGTCTCAGGCTTCTTCTCAGGTTTTTGATTGCCTATTACTTGCAACTCATAAACAACTCACAATGCCAAATAAAGAAAAGAAAGTATAAAGCAGACCATCAACCAGGACACTAACCAATTCAAGAATGCCAACCATTTGTTTCTTTGACTTCTCATCTTCCTTCCTAGAGTAAAATACAAAAGACTAATTATGATGAGGGTTTTGTTAGCAAAGCTGTATTAAGCTCTTTTCCTCCTTGCCCTGCCCCTCTCACTTCCCCATACACTCAGTTACACCACTGGTCACTACTTTAAGTTAAAAAAATACCTACATTTTCTTCTTGGGCTTTAACTGGTCACTTTGTTCTACATGTTCTTCATGCTGGAAAGAAGCATCATCACAGCCCTTGCTTCCAGATTCTGTGAAATAAAAAGAAGACTTTTTTTAGCACAATTATCCATCTATTGTACTACTTTCTTGTGTCCTTAACTGCTGATTCTTTTGCAAAGACTAATTTTTCCTCATGTTCTTGGGAGGAGGTTTCAAGAAAAATTCACCAGGCTCTTTCTCTTCAGTTCATCTTTATTTCAGCAAAAAGCTTCCATGTCCATTTCTGAGATGGAAACAACTTCATTTTTATAATTATAATATATTTATACAAAAAGATTATCGAAGACTTAAAAAAAAAAAAAAAAGAAAGAGTTAATTCTTCCTTCAACCACCTGCAAATTAGGAGAAGCCCAAACAAAATGAGTGGAATTGCTTGTAGTGAAGGTTATAATTGCTGTAGGTAACACAGAACAGATGGCCATTATTTGGAGGATCATGTCCTTGCCTCTAATAACCATCTTCATTATTCTCTTGCAGTAGTTACTACATATCCCACTTCCTTTGTGCTAGGGGCTTCAGAAAAGTATATGAAAGAGTAATCCTACCCAGGAAGCTTATAGCTCTAAATGCATAAAATAAGATGTAATAAATATAGAAAGAAACTGACGAGTAACCACAGTGGGGAGCCAGCAGTGAAACAAGAGGAGAAAAGGTGCTCCCCACACCAGCCACTCCCAATTTACATTTACCTTAACTTTAGCTTCTGACTCGCTACAAATAGAATTTTCTACATATTGTTTTAATGTTAGTCAGCCCATAATGATGGTTTTAGACAACCATTTGAAAGCAATATTGTGCTTGCAGCTTACTCAGCTTACCTCAGGAAAATTTTCATGCCCAGGCTAGGACCCTCCTGAACAGTTTTACCAATGTAAAAGCAATTTGTTGAACTTGATGGAATGATTCATGCAGAAAACGTTTTATAGGTGTGGCTTTAATTCACTCATTTGTAGGAAACTCATCATGTTACCTCCTACAAAACCACTATGGCAATCAGGAGAGCTTTAAAGCGTTCTTTAGATTCGAGTCTGTGGAAAATATTCTTCAAACACACGTGGTGCTCCCTCTTACCAGGATCAGAGAGGTCCTGTTCTGTGGAATTTACAGAATAGTTCTTCATTGTTCTTTTTGTTGTATGCTCATGAGAGAGTCACATTAATTAGAACCTGCAATACATCCCCCCAAGAAAACAGTTTGATTTAGTAAATATTTAAAGAGTTCACATCTATGGGTTTTTCCATTACTCCTTACATTTTGGTCTCAACATTATTCTACTTAAATGGAAAGACTAAAAAGGGAAAAATAATAGGTAACAGCATGAAAAAAAACCTACTATGAATGAGATATTAATAACAGTGCACACTATTACAAGAGGACTGAGGTCAGTAGCCTATTTTAGTAGTCTTTTTATGCTAAATCCTGAGATCATTCACATAAAAATTATTGTGAACAATCTATTACAGAATAGGTAATTTCCCTCATTACCTTACGTTTGATTAGAACTAACTGAACAGTCATAACATGGTCATGAGTACAATGATAAAGGCATGCCCTCGTTATGCCTTGTGGTACTAGGATGCATTTAGAGACAGTCAATGACTGATACGCTAAGTATCCTAAGGCTTTTCTTCTTGATCTACCAAATATACTTGTTAAAAAAAAAACCAAGCAACAACAACAGCAAGAACAAAAGGAAAAACCCACATGTGAATCTGATAAAGCCTAAAATAACATTGTAAAGAAAAAGCCTAATCAACCTCACACAAAGAGGAAAGAAGAAGAATAAAAGGAACGAACACCCTTCTTAGGTCGATTTCTGACTGTGCTCTTCCCCTCCCGTTATTTCGGCTCACCTTCACAGCCCACGCTGCCACCCGCACGGCCGGCTGGGTGGGTGGGTGCGGGCAGCCCGGTCCCCCCAGCCCAGCCCGGTCCGGCCCGATCCGGTCCGGTCCCTGCAGGGCGGGTCCCCCGCGCCTGCCCCGGGCTTTATAGCGGCGGCACCGCCCGCCCTCCGCCCGCCCTCGGCTCGGGTTGCAGGTGAAGGTCGGTGCCGCAGCCGGGCAGAGCCGCCCAGGATAAGGGGCTCGCAGAGATAAGCTCTCTCTCAGGCTAAACAGGAGCAGCTCCCTCGGCCTTTCCTCATAAGAGGGGTGCTCCAGTTCCCTCATCATCCTCAAAGCCTTATGCTGGACCTGCTCCAGAAGCTCCATGTCTCTCTTATACTGAGAAGCCCAGAACAGGACACAGAGTCTCACCGTTACTAAAACTAGATGAACTTAAATCTAGAAAAATCAGCTGCCTAACAGAGATGAGGGGGTATTTGGAGAGTCACTTGTCCAGGGAAACATTCAGGCTTGGGAAAGCTATCTGCAGGTCCTGCCACATTTGGGAAGTTGCATTATTGCGCTTGAAGAATTTCAACTAAGAGTAAAGATATGCTGGGGAATTTCAATTTAGAAATGTTATTAAATAAAGGTTTTTTTGTTCCACTTCTAAATGACGTGACAACTGAAGCCAGCTTAATTCATGATTGTTTTTAGAGAAGTTAAGCAACATGTTTTCTCATTCATTTCCCATCTCTTCCCCACAATTCGTGTGAAATTTTGGGTTTTTTTTCAGAAATAAGACTGGGTTTTGTTTTGGGTTAGTTCAGAGGGTGGTGGTTGGTTTTGTTGATGTGTTTTTTTTCTCCACTGTCTGAAGAAATCAGGTAAACAGATTAGGTTTTCTGCACAAGCTTAAAAATTGCGGTTCTTCAGCTCCCCCACTGGCACGTATTATAATCTATATAATTTGCTTTCAGTAATGTCTCTAGTGTTTATGCTATATAAACTCCTAGTTGTTTTTCCATCCATTCAAATGCCAATATCCCAAAGAAGAGCTCCAGATATTTAAACTAGTTACTCAACTGAAGTTTTTCTCAATAGCAAGTTCAAGACTTGGCTTAATTTAGGCTTCCCTTTTCCTCCTGCCACACAGTGTTCAGATTATGTTTATGTTACACACATTGGTCATGATGCTCTGAAAGAACTTCAGAAGAAAAGGCATTATTGGGCATTATTTTCTCCTGCCCACTGGAGCCCTGTATGTTCAGGGAGAGTAAAACTCCTGCATGTCAGACCTATGATTTTTCAGTACCTTCTTATCTCATTGGCATTACCTAAGAGTTATATTACTTACTAATATTTTATATTACTTGTATGTATATATATGTAATTTATATTAGCTTGGAGAAAAGGAAGCTTGGGGGAACCTTCTCTTTCTCTACAACTACCTGAAAGGAGGTTGTGGCAAGGTGTGTATCTGCCTCTTCTCCCAAATAATGAGTGACAGGATGAGGAAGTGGCCTTCAGTTGTGCTAGAGGACGTTTAGTTTGGATATTATGAAAAAAATGTCTTCACTGATGTTGTCAAGCAACAATGTTGTCAAGCATTGGAAGAGGTTGTCCAGGGAAGTTGTTTTGTCACCATCCCTGAAGGCATTTAGGAGGTGTGCAGCTCTGGCACTTAGGGACATGGTTTAGTGGTGGACTTGGCAGTGCTGGGTTAATAGTCTGACTCAAGCACCTTAGAGGTCTTTTCAAACCTAAATGGTTCTATGATTCTACAGCTCAGTGTTAAGACTGCATTATACACATACACATCTGTTCTCTGTTTCAAAAAATTAAGAAGGGCTTTGGCTTCTGCTGCCATGAAGAATATGAATTTACAGAATTTTGGAGGAGACAGAGCAGCAAGCTGAAATTACTTCACTGTCCCATCCTCAGGCTTCACAATTTTATGCAGTATTTCCTTCTCCAAAAGTAACAGATTTTCTTCTCAGTAATCTCAATGAGAATGAGAACATCTCCCTACCCCATCTCACTTTTTTGTTTAAACCCATCATAAACTGTTATTTTTAGAAGAAACTATCTTTACATACTAAATTTTAGACAGAAGGACATCCCACCTGGAAAGCAAACTCCTGGTGTGGGATTGAGAGCACATAGCAAAGTTCAAGAATGGAGGTAGCATGAACCCAAAAAAGTCACTAGGACTAGATTTCAGAGCTACAAAATACTCACACATCATACTGGGCATCACTGGCAGCTAGGGAGTGTTTAATACCTCCAAAACACAGACACGTTCACTTTTCAAAGCTTCGTTTTCGGTTATTCACACACAGTAGCAATGAAGTGTCAATCACAATTCAGATCCTTTGCTCTACACGCCACAGGCCTGGCAAGAAAGAGCCTCAGAGTTCTCCTGCACAGAAAAGTCGGTTCAAAAAGGGTGTGAGAGAAGAGCAAGGCAAAGAACCGATCATGCAATAAAAAAAGACTCACAGGGTGTTGAGCAGGAATTAGTTTCCTTCTCTCTTCCTCCTCTCCCCATTTCTTCCTTTGGAAGGGATGCTGTGCTCTATGCAAGTTAATGAGCATCTTAAAAGGGGGAAAAAACCCCACCCAAGCTATAAACAAAGAAATTAAATAGAAAATAAACAAAAGAAGGAATAAGAAACGTTCTCCTGGAAAAATATTCCCCATCAAACCTACTTACAAACAGGGCCTCGTAGTACAGTTGCAGCTAAGCACTCTGTGCTTAAGTAAAAAATAAATCAGTATATTCTGATATTTTTGCAGAAGCAAAAATTCTGGACTAAAATACATGTGTAAAACAGAGAAGACTCCTGCCAATTGAAGGGAGAGGACCAACACAAAAAATTGTAGTTCACAATTATGGCCTTGTAATTTTGGGATGAACACACTAAGATAAAAGTATCATGATGCAATTTGGAGAATAAATACTATTTCTTCCTTCATCCAAAAATATCTTCTATCTTTGGAAAATAATAGGTGCATCTGAAAACTATTCTATTCCGAACAGCCAAGATACACCCATGCCTCCATGTGTTTGGTTCATCCATCAACATGTTGCCACTGACAGGAAGAACAACATTAAAACAGTCAAGCATCATTAATTAACACCAGTCATAATGGACTAGAAAATATATCTGCTTTAAAAAACTATTATCCATAAGCACATTACAAAAAACTAGCAAATGAAACATCCTCCCAGAAACACCCTGTAACGCAAGCTGAAAATGAGAACTTGTTTCCCCAAGAAAACCATTAACCCTGAAAAGAATGCAATGCACGGTGTGCAAAACCAGGAGACACCCAGCTTTACTGGAACATTTCCTCAAAATGACAGTCAAATATGAAGAAGGTGTAGTGTATTTTACAGGCTCCTTTTTGATTTCTTCAACAGACCAGAAGAACACCAGCAAGACACCTCTCTGCACTCAGAAACAACATGTGGGAAGTAAGGACTAGTATCTTAATTACCACTACCTTAATTACAGCTGATCACCTTCATATTTCATGCTGGGTTATAATTTACAGGGTGGAGCTATAAAAGACTGTATTGCATTTTGGTTTTTGTTGCTTTGTGACTTTTGCTTATGCAATCTGAGATTCAGCCAGAAAGGACTTGATGGAATCACTTCAGGATAAGAAAGTCCTTGTTTCTCATTTATGTGTTGGCAATCGGACTAATAATGGAAAATTGCTATTGTAGAGTTTTGGGGGCCATTATAATCCACTCCCACGTATCCACAGCAGTACAGTGACATATGTACTGTACTGAAGCTCAACAGTTATACTATTAGTAATCGCTGGGAGTAGCTGTAGTCGTGACACAGTACTTGGAGTTAGGAGATTGGATGTTGGTGGGCATAAATGGAGTGGCTTAATAAAGGAAGCAGACAAGTAAATTGTTGTAATAGTTGTAATTCTCCAAACTGAAACAATATTACAGGTATTCTGCTCTAACGTTGGCACCTGCAGAGCTATTGGAGATTTGGTGCAGTGGAGGGAAAAAGTCTAGGTAGAGGTGAATGTTGGAAGAACTAAAAATCAGATAAAGAAATATATCCCAACACTTCAACTTTCTGAGAAAGACTGAGCTATATTGTCCAAAAGTCCTAATGCTGCAAACAAACTAAACCATTATTTGTGGTTTCCCAGAAACTGGGGAGCAGGAACACATCTGATCCTTTTACCTAAACAGTAACATCAAAGATAGCTATTTGTTTATAACAGTTTTTAAACAAAACAACTTGCAAGAATTCATTAACACTGAAATAGTTTTACAAGTTCTCTGTAGCATAGATTTTCTCAAAGAATAGAAAGCAAGGAAATGCCTTTTAGTCTCACCTATGAAGTTTGCAGGTCTGTTTCAGGAGACACTTGAGTAATATGTGTGAAGAATTTGGCAGAATTACTATAAATCTTGCCTTAAAAAAAAAAAAAAATAGTCAAGCCAATTTGGTTCATTGGTTTTTATAAAATAGAGATTTTTCCTTCTTTTTTCCTTCTAAGTAATTAAGTAAGGTAAGTAGTAAGATCATATCAAACAAAGCAGGCAGTCATCCTGCTGAAAACTTTGTATGCCTTGAACAAGAAAATTGCATACATTATGAAAATGGTGACTTAAGATAGTAAAGATCCACACAGTTCGGGGGACTGGATTTTGTTATACACATATCTCAGAAAGACAGGGAGGAAAGAAAGGGAAAGGGAGGAGCAACTGCCTTATGTAAGCAAGGTATTAGTTCTAGGGCCCTCTGTCCTGTACCAGGAGAAAGACAGAACAATGAGTTTTTGGTTGTTCGGGAGTATAAAGTGGGCAACAGAGACGAGAGGTAAAAAATGCCCCTTAAATTCTTGGAAAGTGCCAGGAACAGAATTTTCTTTCAAGATACAAGAGAAGTGACTGGAGATGGGCTTTCCTATATTTCATCCTGAGAAATGGAATGTGATCAAAGAAAGAGATTTGCATAAAAGAGACTGTGATATTCTGTAGTTCATGATTCTTCAGAGAAAAAGAGAGCAATGATACTAGAATAAAGAAAAATTTGAATAGAGTATTATTTTCACTCAATAGGATTATTGTTACTTATGGAAAGGCAGTCTAAGGGCAAAAGGGATAAAAAGTGTTGGTAATTAATAGAAACTTGTTATGAACTTGAAACACAAATCAGAGAACTGTTCATGAAGAAGCATAAAATTCTTGTGTAGGAATAATCTATCAATAAGTAGAAGCTGGGAAGGACTTTATAGGCAGCTTTTCTGCAAAATAGCATCTAGGAGATGTACTGGAAGGAAAACTGAACAGAAACCAACACTGTCAAACTAGGATAAAAAAAAGCAAATTTACCAAAGCACACAAGAGTCACATGTGAAACATATGGGGTAGTGTTTTCTCTGTGTAGCACAGTCTAGTGCTCAGCTGGAATGCTGTATCTAATTTTGGTTGTTTCAAGAGAGACATGGGTGATAGGAATTAAGGAAGAAAGTGAAACTGAAGGCATATAAAAGATATGACCCTTAAGGAAAGACAGATGGAATTTGGTTTGGTATAATGGAAAACATGCAGTTGATTCTAGAAAAATCTGAGAGACTGTTGCAAAACCAGAATAATCCAGTGTCTTCCATATCTACTGTGGAACTAAATTACAATTCCAAGAAAGAAAAGAACCAGAATGCACTGGGCCAATGCATTCTTGGTCTTTCGACTTTCAATTTATTTCTTTCTGTTTTTTTTTTTTTTTTTTTCAAAGTAAAGAAATTTTGTCTACAAGGAAAAAATTGATATAGATGATTTTGCCTTGAAGATTGGGGAAAGATGAATTTGTCTTCTGAGATCTTCATCAGCTCTATCTTCTCTGTTGTGCTGATAAATATGATGAAGGGTAAAACAAAACGAAAGTAGTTTAATCACAAACAACTTGTATTGTGATAAAAGACATGAGTTTAGCAATAAACTGAGTCTGTGGAACAGCTGGCAACAGTTTTGGTGAAGGTTTCTGCTGGTGAAAGATAGGAAAGTGGACAAATGGCAGTGACTTCACACTGGGGTGGGTACCCTGGGGTGGGTCATTGACATGGCATTTTTATTCATTTCCAGGCTTCTTTTTGGAGTTCATCAGTTATTTCACTTCCAGATGAAAGTGGGGTTTGGTTTTGGGAATAGTTTATTTCTGAAAAATATTTTATATTTTATATTATATTTATTATTTTATTTTATTATTTTTATTTTTATTTTATTTATATTTATTTTATATTTTATTTCCCAAGAGCTTATTTCTATAGAACAGTTTTGGTTCTTTCCATCTTTTGCAGTCCTGGACCATTGTCCTTGTGGCTTCATTTCTGCACTGACACGATACATCCTGCAGCATGCAATGCATGTCCTTAACTTTGGCTTACGCAAATATTTCTCTGTGTCTTTTCTTTCCATATAACATCACTGTGACACAGCTCAGCACTCACTCAGCACGACTGGACAGTTAAAGGAAGCCAACAGTTTGTCTTAGGGTTTTGGGTGTGCCACCGTGAAATGCCAAGGAAACTCAGGTTAAGCGCTATTCCATAGAAATGGGCCGTCCAGAGGGGCTATTTCTGAGCAAAATGGATAAAAGCTGTTAAAACCACCAAGTCCATGGACCTCTTCTGCAGGTAATGGATATATTTTTAGCAATGTAGACATAACTCCTGGTACAATTTTTTCACTGGTACAATTTCCTAATGTTTCATGAATATAACCCTGGGATGAACAAAGCTGTGTGAAATAAAACCTTTCTGTTTCTGAAAGATCTTATTCAAGCACTCCATCCCATCTCACTTCAGAAAGTTAGGTGATAGGGAATTATCCACAGTTCACAATACAAAAATGTGGAGAAAATATCAGATGTCTTTACTACAAGGATAGCACCAGCCAAGCTCCTGTCTTTGAACTGAACAACATTTTGAGTATGCTGCATAGTGCTGGACAGGATGTGAGCAGCACAGAGAATTTCAGTTCATTTTTTATTCTCAGACTCTCAAAGGGAATTACCAAGTGACAATTACTTTCTTTTAAATATTTGTATTTCTCAACACAATGCCAAATCTTGCGGGCAAGGACCTCTCTCTTTTACTTTACTGCCTCATCCTCCAATAATATAGCATTTTGTACACATATATAATTTAAATAACATGACTGAATCAAAGGGGTGTTATTCATACACATAGCATGTGTTTACTACTGGAAGATGTTCTGATTAAATGTTTATATGCTCGCAAGGGTCAGTGAATGTGGTAATTTTCATCTAAAGGAATCAGTGTAAACATCTCTGTGAGCATGCACTTCATGACTCATGAACACATCTCTGAATTTTTCCTTTGTTAGGACAGACCATGATAAAAATTAAGGTTTTTAAATGTTTTTTATAGATGTGTGTAGACAGTGACCTTCCACTGATACTATTTAATCTAGGAAAAAGGAAGTTAAAACACAGAGGCAGAAAAAAAGTAATGAAGATACAGGTAAAGCATTTAACCCCACCTAAAATAAAACTCTTAAGATAAATAACTGTGGGTTTCATATTTAAATAACTTATATGGACAAGTCCCAAATGATGGAGAGAGTGGATGTCTCCGGATTGAGCTGGTGTTGATGTTCAGGGGCACAGCTTTTCCTAAATCATAGTGTTTCCTGTCTGCTCTCCCACCCAGCTCCACACCATAGCTTTTCCCTCTTCTGAGAGACACAGCACCTGCCTGTGTAGCTGGTACCCCCACTTGCCTCATTTCAAACCCACATTTTGACTTTGTTTAAAAGTTCTCATTTCTTTTGGCATGCCTTAGGTGTTAAAAATCTTGGCTATCCCTCAGCATCACATCTCATAGTCACCTCCAAGCTATGTGGTCACTGAGGACATGAGTCCTAGGAAAAGACATCCTAGGATTAATAAGGAATTATCTCAGAACAGAGGAGACAGGGAAAATTTCTGAAGGCAGGTGCCTTGTACTACTTGCATGAAAATTACAACTGATCACCAAAATAAATCACCCTAATTATAGACTCAGCTTAAATCTCTCATATTAGGAAAGTTGTTGCTTCTGCTCATAAAGCTGTGTTATGTGGTCACAATATTGTTTTGCTTTGGGGCAGTTAGGTTTTTTCCATGACAGACCATTCACATGTACTTGGCTGTATTCTCTTCTGAGGAAAAAATATTTTGGCATTTCAGACAAAAGCAGTGGGATTTCTGCCAGCTGGTGGTTCCTGCATTTCAGACTGCAGTGTCTCGTGGCTGGTCTTGGTGCTGGCTACCACGGCACTGAGTTCAGAGGTAACGAGACTGGCAGGGCTGAGGGGAGGAACAAAGGATCACACCTGCCTGTTGTATAGGTAGATAAATTGTGGTGAGAGGCAATGTGAGAACTCCATATCCCAAAGCTGATTTAGTCAAACTCCAGTGCTTAAAAGGAAGATTAAAAGGATATTCTAAATTTCCTTCCCTTTTGAGTAGGTAGTCTCTCAGGTATCACGACATTCTCCCTTTCTTACTTCTTCCCCCTTCCACTTTGAGAAGTAGCAGTATTCACTGACCTTAGTTATCTGCATACTCTGGAGACTGGGATCTAAAACTACATCTTTTTTCTGTAAGTTCCCGACCCAGTCCTTCAGCTGACAGGGGAACAGAGCTTAGGAGCATGTTTTGTCCAGTGTAGTCTTTAACAATTTACACTTCCAAGAGTGAAGGAAGTCCTTCATGTGGACTGAGGAGTCCTCAGGCAACTAAAGGGGCTAGTGAGATACAGATCCTGGGATTTGTTGAGATGTAAACTCTAGGTCAGGACTCTCTGTACTGTTTTCATGCAGGGCTGAGCTTTTAGCTCTAGCTGTGTTTGCAATATTAAACTAGTTATGTAAGTGTACATTTCTGTACGCATCACTGCACAGTCATGCCTGGGATCTCACCAAACTTTCCTTCTGTTGTACCACTTTCTAAACAGACTACAGCAACTCTAAAGAACTTCTGGTTGGACGGAAATTAACATGGCTGACAAAAAGGTCTGATGAAAGATATTTCCTTTTAAGTAGAATCTGATGCTTCCAAGGTATGCGCAAGAACATGCCTGAATAGCTTTTAAGGATTTGGGAAATGGTTAACCTTTCCAAATTAGCAACAGCATGCCAAAAAAGATTAGGCTACCAGAGACTAATTTTTGAAATACATTGATAAAGAGAAAGGATAGGAACATTTAAAATAATGGTAATTGTTTTTTTAATTCCTCTTTATTATTTTCAAAAGGATGTCAAATTATCTCTGCTTTACTACCAAAAGCTATTTGAAGATCTTGAGTGGTCTCACAATTGCCTAATGAATTACTTAGCACAGGAATAAATTCAGGTAGTGCATCACTTAATTAACGGGCTCATAAAATAACTACCTTCAGAGAAGTAATACTTCATTTTAAGGATCTTTAGCTGCATTGCAGAATGATAGTAAAATGGACATTCTAAAAAGTAACTTTTTGGGATAAGTGTCACTAAAAGTAAACTCAAAGAACAAGATGAAATTGGCTTTTAATATGGTTGCTACTCAAATATTACTTTGATTTACTAAGGGGTACACATTTGTTTAGATAAACAAAAAACCAGACTTTTTCCTCGTGTTCCTCCTTATAACAATCTGTGTCATTCACCATGACCCAGCTGTACTATTCTGATGAACTGATACTTATGGAAATAATTAGAAGATCCCAGCTGTACTACCCATTACGAAATATCCTTGAAGTCAATATGCACTGTGTGTTTCCCTTTTTAATGTCATTCAGAAAAGCTTTAAAGGAATTGCAAGTAAATTCTTTCCATATGTCTAAGAGAGCAATCAGGAGGAGCTTTCAGCCAGTATCACTGTAAAAGCATTGGATTCTTTTTGCTCTTTTTTTTTGTTTATATTGGATGCTATCCCATAACCAATAAGAAGACACAATCTGAACATTTATCACTTTTACACCTCCAAGGCATTTGTGCTGAAATGTCATCGAATGCAACATTCTGCAATGTTGCCCTAGCTATAAACCTGATAAAAATGAATAAGCTCAGAACCCAGCTATTTCTCCTGAGAACTTGGAGATTTATGTATTTTTTAATCAAGAAAACTATTATTGTGTCTTTTCCAGCCAAAGACCCAAGAATAACCTATCATAGCCTTAACCAGAATTCAACAGGGAATAATCCCTCCCTTTTCAAAAGCACATAAAAGTTCATCCATGGAACAAGACAAAGCCAAAATTTACTGAAGTGCTAAAAACATTTGAGTGAGGGCAAGAAGCTCTTATCCACCAGGAGCTCAGCATTCTGTGGGATGCACAACATTTAAATTTCTGCTCTGCTGGATGTGGGTCACGAGTGTGGCTCTGAGTCTCCCAGAGGAAAAAGGTGCCCCAGTGCCAGGATGCAAGTCCCACTGCTGCAGGAGAGAGGAGATGCAGTCATGCTGATGGGATGTCCAATACGTGACAGGGCACTTTGAGTCCTGGATTTGGTCCAGTTAATGTTATCCAGTTACGTACACAGCATGATGAGGTTTTACAGGCAAGATCAGACCCCTGGGGATAAGGAAATCCTCGTTGCTAGTGAGGGACAATTAAAATCCTCTTCGTAAAATTGGCTCTTCCCTACACCGGGAATGGAATTCAGCTGACAGACTCAGATACATTTATGTGACCACATGTCAATGCCTGCCTATGAACTGTATGTCCAAATTCCCATTACAGTCAACAGGAGTCTAGTCAATAATGCAGACATCTATTTTAAGGTGATCTGACCAGTTCCCTGCACTCCGGATATCTCACTTGATAGACGACATCTTCATTGACAGTAGTGGGAGTAGAACATCTCTACAAGAAGACATCTGAAATGATGTGTCTGAAGGTGGGAACAGTGTCCCACGTTGAATGTAAGCCAACATCACTGTGTTTTTGCAAATGTTAACACATTTTTCCCCAGGGGAAAGCCTGGGAAGATGATGGTTCAGGATGGTCAAAACTTTCAGTAAGCATGTTTTTTGTTTAAATAAACCAAGTCCATAATCCATTTAGCTCTACCATCCCCCTGAAATGTTACACTGGAGGAATCACAGTAGTCTTAGCTGTCATTCTCTTGGGGAGAAAAAAATTAAGTTGATCTTAGGATAATTGTGTCTCTTGCTGTCTGAGACTCAATACATAAGGCTCGCTCTTTCAGAAAAGAAGAATATATGATTTGGTTAAAGCTTGCATTATAAAAAGCTGTGCTTGTGAATATTTCCTTCTGATGATTGTCATCTTACATGCCAACACGTGTTTTGAAAATAATACGAGTTTAAAGTAACCAACAACATTGAAAAAGACTTGTGACCTGCGTAAATATTCTGGACTTCATTGATTTGAGTATTTACATGCAGAAAAATAATGTGGCTTGTTGTGAGAGTGGTCATAAACATGAAAAGATACTAGCTAAATGCACAGTTTAAAAAAAAAATGGTAAATTCTCCTGCTTTGATGGCCTCTTTTATAAAAAGCCAGAAATGCTACTGTTTTGGATAAAATTTGCTGTTACTGATGTCTTCAATAAAATGTCCTCATTGAAGAAGAAAGACTGCAGCATTACAGTCAAGACTTATCCTACCCACTAAGGTAGATTTAACACAAGAAATAAAATAATAAAATTTATCTACACCAATATAGCATAATATTACTGCTGTAACTGCCAAAGAAGAGTTACTAGTTGAGTAGAGAGTCAGGGAGAGTGGTATATCTTGATTTTCTTTGATTTATTTCTAAGTATCACAGGGACAGTATAAAGCATATGTAACTTTAAAATTCCATACAGGTGAATGGTAGAAGTGAGAATAAGTGTTTCTAAAATTATGTCGTCATGACAAACTCCATATTTCTATGGCATTGAATAGTGTTTAGGTTATTTCCTGGTGGTTGTCACTTTTTGAAGAAGGAATCTCTATGGATTTCAGTCAGGAGAACACCTTGCACTAAATGCAAAATTCAGGGAAGTTTTCAAAATGTATTTAAAATTATTTTGTGGGCAAATTAATTTTTTATGTATCTACAAAAGGCAATGACTTTTAAAAAATAATATTCTCCAAGCGGCTAGATTATTTTTACGCTCTTCAAATTACCCCAACCCAAAAGTTTTCCTAAAAATACTGAAAAAAAAAAGGTTCGAAGAAGCTTCCTTAAGATAGTATTTCAGACTTTGGGTACTGAGGCTACATGAACATGGAAATTAAGAAGTGTTATTTTATTACCAACCATCTGCTTTAATGTGTATATCCTGAATTAAATTAAGGTTCTTTCACCAGAAGCCAGAAGGTTCCCAGGAGAGGCAAATCAGACACTGAAGTGGTTGATTGAGCCTTGATTCAAGGAAGCTAATGTGGGGAGTTAAACTGGAACTCCACACAAAACTTTCCTTATGTTATATCCCTTATTCCTATAGTGACATAACTCCCCTGGGCTTCTAACAATAAGAACTTTTCTCTAAATATTTAAGGAAATAATTTTTAGACATGGGGTAGTCCAGAAAGTGGTGATTTGTTTGCTTTTTTAGCTCTTCAACTTTTAATTTGTGTGATCTTGGGCAGATAATTTTCTCCTATTTACTAAAAAAAAAGAGGATTTTACTGACTTTTTAAAATATTTATATATCCATGAAGTGGAATTTATGAAATACACCTTTCCTGATCCACAAAAGTGCTGTGAGAATACAAAGAAAGGGTGAAATGCCCAGATTCTACAGACAGAAAAGTCAGATATGTACTTAGTACTAAACATCACTAGGCAATTGAAAAAAAAAAAAAGTCTAATAAAATTTTATTTTCTTCTGAGAGGATGAACTGTGTGGGCTAGAGCTCAGAACTGCAAGTTTTTACTTGGGAATGGCAATTGCCCACAAAAGAGGAGCTGGAATTTCTCTGGCGTTAGCAGATGTGTTAAAGCCAAGGTTCCCATTTTGCAGAAGAGCTTATTGAGTCACACCTGTTCAGATTTTGCTTAATGTTATGGTGCATGAAAGAAACTGTTGACTTTTCTTATGGAAGCACAGAACTGTACCAGGTTGGTCAGGAAATCTTGGCAAACCTGGAAGGCTACAGCAGGACATACCTTCTGTTAAAAGCTCGGATATTTTGTAAAACATTGTGTAGGCTGTAAACTGCAGAAGAATTACTACTGCATTTTATGAAAACATCACTTTCTATCTTTCATTTACTTTCCCACATGATAAATTTAAAAGAGAGGAAAAATATCACCGTAGCTGAGGCTGTTTCTTAGCTTGGTAACAATCCAAAGAGTAGGGATACACCAGTGGGAAGATTGTGAGAAAAAGCTGAAGAAGTTGGTGAATTATCAGTATGCAGGGTCATGCACATGTGCAATCCTGCTCAGCCAGCATTCGCAGGCTGGGCTCTTGCTGAAACACGTGATAAAAAAGTGAAGGGCAATCTAATTAAAAGCTTGAAATGCTGCACTGAGGCTATTCCTGTTTACCTCCCACTATAAAAGACGTGCCCTCTCTTGCGTGCTACCTACTAATAAACAACCTTATAGAGGCACTGTGGCAAACAGGATACCTCCTGCTCTAATTCCCAGGGCTGTTCTTTTTCCTCTCTGTCCTCGACCTCAAATAACTCCTCCTTTCCCCCACCACTGGCCTCACCAGCCCTCCTGGGCACTCCTGGCCCGGCTCAGCCATGCCCGTCCCTGCCGTGTGCCTCCCAAAGGTCACCAAGGACAGGTGTCCTGCTGCTGCTCTGTGTGCTGCCAGTCAGTAAAGGCACCCGGAGTCCCAGTCCTCGCTCTGGCAGAGCTTGCAGAACAGAATGAAGAATCCCTGGGCATCAAAGGAAAATCCAGGTGTTTCCCTCCCATCTCTGATCATATTTAGGATTCACCAATTACCACCTCACAGCAGGAACAATTTCATTCTTAGAGCAGTTAGTACACCGCTAAATTAGTAATATATTGAGTTTAATAATGACTTGCGTCTGAGAATAAGAACATTTTGTAACAATATTACAGGATTGAGTGGATTTCAACTTCCTAGTGAAACAGCAAAACCTTTTATCTCCCTTTTTTTTAATTAAAAAAAAAGTGGGAAACACGTTTGAGTAAATGGTCAGTTAAGTTAACCATAGTAAAGTAAACCTAGCCATGATAGGCTGAGTGCTAGCACTGAGCTGCAGCTACAAAACCAGGCATTAAAATTTGGAACGTGGTAAAAACATAATTTCCAAGAGACAAGTGAAATACTGAGACATGGTGTCTCTCCCACCACAAGGCCTTTGAGAGTGTTATAGATGAGATATAATCTGTGACCAGTTCAACTAATTTTTAGTTTGAACTTTGCTACTAAATCTGGTCTCCATTTAATGAGATGGCTATCAGAATCAAATTACGCTTACAACTTTTGGTAACAAATGACTAGCAAATAGACCCGAGATTTATGCAGTGGGAAGCAGATAACTGAATATAACCACAATCAGAGAGAGATAAAATGCCTTCACTCACCAAAGGGTCCATAAATAGACAGGAAGCACTATTACTGGTTTGTTGGATGGGTCAGAAAATGCTGAAATAAAAACACCAGTTCCTGTTACTTCTTATCACGTAGGAGTTGCGATTATTCAAGAGCTGTAGTACCGTCACACCTTCAGTTGGTTACTGTTGTTCTCTCCCCCGCAGACCAATTTTGTATGCAGGGAGCAGAAAGTTCCCTTGAGCCAGAGGGGAAACTTTAAGTCAAGTTGCTAAACTGCCTTATCTGTTTTACAACTCCTTCAAAAAATGCACTATCACTGCTTATCAGAGGGTGGTTTATGTTTAATATTTTCGAAGAGATAAAAGGTTACGAACCAGGAACCTGGCCCTGACATTCATGCAAGGTGACAGAAACAGGGAGGGAGGTTCATTTCGGCTTACCTTTAAGTACAGAAAAGCCGCCTCTCGCCATGCACATCATCGTGATGAGTTGGACACATCTCTTTGTCCTGGTAACTAATGAATTCAAACAAACATCACTGGCAGAGGGCAATCTGTTCAGCTGCTTTGCTGTGCAGAAGGTGAGAGCTGCCCTGGTGCAAAAGGTCAATATTTAGAAAGCAGTCATTGCTGGGTAGAGCTCAGTAGATCTTTTATTATACCAGGTTAATGTATGCCAGCAGGCAGAGAGCAAAGAGAACAATCTTCACATTGTGCTGGATTTCTCCGTATGGTAAGACAGGCCAGGGAAAGTCCAGTTCCTGCCTTGTGAGCANGTGCTGGATTTCTCCGTATGGTAAAGTCCAGTATGGGCTTGTGAGCGGAAGGGAGTCTGTAACATCACAGCAGGGTCATGTAAGGATGCAAGAGGTGACAAAGCAATATGAGAAATTTACAAGTGTATGTTTTCCTATTGTCTCAATTGTTTACTTTCCAAGAAGGATTTTTAGACACTTTTCTAAATTTGTGCCCATCAGACCTCAAAGGTTTAGCTGTCACAGACATAGTCTTGTCCAGCAACAGGCAAAGGGACATGCTTTGAGGGGGTGGGGAGATCAACATTTCGGTTTTAACTTTTGGAAATTTGTATAATTTCTCAAAAATAAAACAAAAACACTAAAGCTATCAGTGAAAAAGGATGGATATTTTTCTTCCCAAAATCATGTTTTTTTCAGGAAGGTCATGCATGATATTGGAAAGTTGCCATCCATTTCATGTGAAAATAATTAATTTTCCAAACAATATGGAATATTTCCAGCTTCAGTAATAGTATGTGAATGTTTTTTTGGGCAGAAATGTCATGAAGGTTGTAAATTACCTTCTAATAAAAATACCTGCCACAGAAGTTAAGTTGTTGTTGAATAATTTACTATCTGTGAGGTAAATGATTCTTTTGTTTACTTCTTTATGATCAAATCTTTCAGATATCCTGACATGTCTATGTTTAAGAAATCAGAGTCTGAAATACATAGTAAAACTGAATTTTCTATCATTTTCTCCAGCACCTGGGAAAAACCACTCCCAGGAAAGCAGGCATTGTTTCATGTTTCCCTGGAAAAGATCCACAAATCTGTGTCTTCCACACTTTAAAAAGGAAAAAAAAAGGAAATCAGTTCCCACTTGTCCTTCTGACCTATCTTCTCTGAACAAGATTCCAGTCAAATTTGACATCTGCTGTATCACACTTGAAACATTTTTCCTATCAGAGTGGCACTTCATCTGGAATGTTCCAAAAGACATTTACATTTTAAAATGTAAGTGTAAATGTATCTCAAATTATCCCCATGGATAATTTCTTTGATATTTCCAGTGTCTGGGCTGGAAAGATCTTACCTCTAAGGCAGTAAGGTTTACTTTCGTTTCAAAACAACTTTAAAATGACAGGGCTTCTAGACGTTGGATTTCTGAAATGCATGCCACTTCCTGAAAAAAATTTAATATCAACAAGGGTAAATTTATTATTTTCACCTCATAGAATTTAGATGTTTTCAAAAAACGTCTATAAGCCACTGAGATCTCCTTTATTCCATTTCATATATATATTATTTCAATTATTCTATTACATGTATTTCAGATCTTTCTTCAGAGGCATGCAAGAAACAGTCCTTTAATATTTGCTTTTTGTAAACCATATAATGATAAAAGGCATAAAGAAGAGGAAGGCAACTGAAGGCTGTGATTGCACAGGTCTGACAGAAAAATGTTTGTTAGAACCAGTTTATACTGTGGGGTTATATGAACTTTAAACACAATTCTTTGGCAAAGAGGAAGCAGAAAAAACCACAATTAGATATTTCTAAAATTAATAACTTTTATTGATTGGACCACTTCTGTCTTATGTAAGGAAGATGTATTAATTCCAGTGTACCTGCCATTCCTTAATGCATTTGCTCACTATGTGAGAAATGCAAATAAAACTGAATCAAGTTTGCACACATTATGAAGCAAACACTGGCCAAGCACAGGGGATCAGTGTGAAGCTTTGTCCAAAGGAAAAAAGTCTAATGTGGAGAAACAATTTTCTCCAGGATCTGTTTTGCTTTGTGGAGGTGGCTGTTCCCCAAAACTGTTCTCCTGCCCTAAACAGAGCAGGTTTGCAAATTGACTTTATATAAGGTTGACTTTACATCACACGAAGTTGGGGTGAATATTTCCCTGCTGGTCAGAAACTTTCTACACTTCAAGATCCTTTTCCAGGTGGGTCTTTATGCTCCAAAGCAAAATTCTTACAGATAACTGACTGTAGCTGTAACTGGCAGCAGTTGGATGCACTGACAGATCTGAACATAAGTCCTACTTAGAAACTCAATCACCTCCTGATCCAGTTTACTGCATTAATGGAGGTGGCCTTCATATGTAAATGAAACAGAATGGTCCAACTTTTTCAGGTAAGCTTGGAACTCATGTAGTTGACTTTCAGTAGAGTGGGACTGTATGCCCTTTTCTCTCCCACATACATAGTTTACTTAATTTTTGTCCATAAGCTGTTATTTTGTCCATAAACTGTTTTCAGTAATTGGCATTAGTGTATTTATCAGTTTCAATAGATCAACAAAAAATAATAAAATATTCATTTACCCTCAGGGAAACAAAGCAGAACCAAGCTTTCATATAAAGCATTAAGCCATGATTTGCTTCATTTACTGTGTGCAGTTCCTGTCTTGTGGAACATTTGTTTCTTAGTATTTCATGCTCTACTCGGTGGGTTAATCACATGAGACCTCACTGGCACTGCAAAGATCATAAGGCTCTCTAACTCTGTATTAATTATATGTTTAATACCTGAAAGAAGATAAAAAATGTGGAAAACAGACTCCATGGTGTAAGTCATGTGATGGGAAGATGGCCAATTTGGAGAACTTGCAGACACACTGCACATTTTCAGGAAACTAATTAAAACATTCATATCCAAGGAATAGAAAGAAAACCAACCCCAAACAAATCAAAACCAATGGCCAAGAAATGTTAAAGCAGATAGTGCTTTTCCTGAAAGTAAGCTATTTACTGCTGTTACCTTCACAGAAATGCTGATTTCCTTCTGATGCACCAATCAAATGTTAGATATTGGAACTGGATGACATAAAAGAATGTATTTGGGTTTATCCCAAACTCACTATCTAGTATTTTTTGAGGTTGGCTCTGTTTTTAGCAAAGTTTATTTTTTGCATCTGCTTATCTCAAATCTGAAGGACCCAACTGGGACTGCAAGTAGAAAAGCGAAAATACTGTTGGAAAAAATTTGCTTATAGTATTTCTAAATCACTAAGCAGTTAACTCTCTGAAGGAAGATTGTTTTGGAAAAGTGTAGCCTCTGCTGTCAACCTGAGGATGTCCATTTACAAGTGCTTTCCTGCTTTCACCACAGCTTGGGGTAAATTTCAGTAATAATATTATTTCAGAGAGATTTTTCCTTATGGCGACATTAATTGAAGTGGAACACAAAAATATAGAATATTCTTTAAAAAAAAAAAGGTCTTCCTTCATAATTTAAATGATCCAAGATTCTAAAGTCCATTGACCAATACATTTTAGCCAAATCCCAATGTCTCCTACAATAATGGAGAAAAAACTGTTGAACCTACTTGAACCTACTTGCACCTGCAGAGTGGTCCAGCTGACAGAAGTTGAGATATTAGGCGATACTGTGCTCTATGTGATTAATTAATGAGGCTGAGGTTGTTAATACAGTGGAAAACATTCTATTAGGTAATGAGCACACATGAAAATTTCATAAGTACTTTGTCATATTTGGACTGATGCTTCTGTAAATGATTTTTTTTGGGCTCTTTTTAAAAAGACAGACCACATAATCCAGAAATCCTACAGAAAGCTATTACCAGGAAGAGGTGGGTGTTACAGCTCATTACAGAAGGAGGAGTGGAGCACTGCTGGTGTGCAGAGCAGAACTGCAGAGCTTCAGGGGTGGTGGCTGGTGGTTGATGTGGCAGCTCTGTTGCGGCTGCCTTTTCATATGAGTAGTTTTGTCAGGTTATGCATTTCCCATTGCAGGCAAAGAATGCTTCACTTCATTTTGAGCAGTTCCAAATACACACTTCATAGATTTTTTGTTACACTTTTGAAAGTCCATTAAAATGACAAATAAAATCCCCAACCAAAAAAAATATCCGATGGCTTTCATACCTTGCTTAGCTTGAGATAATATTTACTCAATGCTATCTGATCTGATCAGCAATAAATGAGGGCAAAGATGTACAGACTGCTTTTAATTAAGCATTACAGTATGAAAGTGTTTAAATAAAGAAGCTATCATTTGGTCAAAGTAGTTTGTCTAATACCAACTTAAAGGCCTCCAAGGGATCCCCAGAAGTAAAAGGGAAGAAAGAAGGTTTGCTATAATAGAAGCCTTTTCTTTCCATGTTGAGTTAAGAACTCCAGATGGGCAGGTGTGGTATTATATAAAGCCCAGAAGTAACTAGTTTTTCACATTGGTTGAATTCTGGACTGTAAAAATTGATAAAGTAATTCACTGAAAAATTGTACAGAGTATATGCAGAAATAGCCTAGCTTTTGTTGGATAAGTAAAATGGAAAAAAAAGTGGAAGCTCTAAGAGGGGAAAATTGTCCAAGTATTGGGGAAAGTATAGAAAACAAACACATTTTCAATCAGAATTTCTAGTGCTGTATGGATAAGCCCACTGCAATAAATAGAAACCGTGAACTGAAAATATGAATGGGATTACAAAATCAAATTAAATTTATCACTCATCCTGATGATTTATATTTCTCTCTTGAATAAGTGTCCTGTATTTGAAGGCATATATGGAATAAATGAAGCCATATATGGAATTTTCCCAAAGCCCTCCAGTTCCTTTCAAGTCCTCCAAGAGGACTTGCTCTCTTTGATGAAGCTGGTTAGAAAGCAAATTGTGCAGCTGAGAAGCAAGAGAACCAAGCCTTGTGCTGTCTCTCTGAGGTCTGGACTCTTGCTGGGGATCACTGAAGTCTTGGACCCCCATCATTGCTCTGGACTCTTCTCTGCTGATTGAACTGAAAATACAAAGGAAGCTAAGGACAGCCTGTAGGACTGTGCCTTCCTGTACTGGCAGGGCACAGCTGGAGATACCAGAGCTGGAGAGGAGCAGTGAGGTGTAGTTCACACATTCCCCTTACTGGCAGGGATGGCTGGGGCAGCTCCCACAACTCAGAGGGGGTTTCCAAATCGAAAACAACCCTTCTCTTGGATGGAAAAATGCAGCTTCCTGCTGGCCGAAACTGTTTGTAGGCTTTTAGCAAGTCTTACACCTACTTCTGATCAAAGATGTTCAAATGGAAAGAAGGAGTTCCATCACTGGCATTCAGTCTTTAATACCTTGTCAAAAACCTGCTCAGTCATTCTGGAGAGCAAGGCTGGGAGTCAATTCATTGTTAAACAAGGCACCTGGTGAGTAAGAACTCTTAATGTAAACAGATTCTTGTGCTTTGGTTTTTGTTTTTCCAAGTGCCTATTGACTAATGGCTTCTGGGTGGTGAACATTTTAAAATGTCACCTTATACTTGGGAAAAGACAGATTTTCAACATTACCTTTGGTACCTCCAAGTGCATTTTGTACAGGCACAGCAGACTGTACTGTCTGGTATGAATGCCTGGATTTTCCTTTAGTGCTCATAAATTCAGTGACAGCAGGACGGGAGAGCTTCTTGCAGAGCAGGTCTTCCAGTCCTGCTACAAAGCAAACTACCTTCAACTGTGGAAATATCTGCAAAAAGAAGCAGAAATGATGTGAGAATAAGCTGCACATCTGCTTGCTCTCAGCATTTAATCCACCCTGAGGCAGGCAGGAACATATCTACTCACTGCCAGCAAAGCCACGTCCCCACAGCTGCCCTTAGACAAGTGCTTGTTCCTGGGCCTTGCCTCTCACAACTCCATTGCTGTCTTGTCCTAATTTCCCTATTTTCTATCCCTAAAATGAATCACTTTATTTTCCTGCCCTGTGTTAACAGATTTATTTTATACAGCTTCATGTATTGCATCTGACATGAAAACTCTGCATGTTGGTCAGAGCATCTTTGTGCCTCTTTAATAGAAGTAAAGAAAATTTAGTAACATAATGTCATTGTTCCCAGCAAAAGAAAACTGGAAGGAGCAGCATGCAGTCTGGTGATGCTGGTTCCTGAATCCTGCCAACAAACATTCAGCAAAAACCTTTGCTTTAGTTTTTACAAAGAAATTAACACAACACATTAAAGGATAATAAAAAAGTAAATGAGTAACCAATTAAGTCATCACAAGTTCCCAGGTCTTTAGTTTTATCTCAGAAAAATCTGACAGGGGTTCTGGACCTATTTTATTTTACAAAAAAGGTGTTTTGAATTAAAAACTCCCTCAGAACTTGCACAGTCAAAATTTACAGGGAGCGAAGTTTTGTTCAGCTTGTTTCTGCACATGCATTATCTGCAAGTGACATGACAGCAGGTCCAAGAGAGCATAGACAGACTGAGCCTGTAATGCTACTCTGCCCTCAAGCTTTGCTCTGCACTGCTGGTGTGATGGTAAGGTCTAGCAAATTTACTGAGACTAATTAGAATTTACAGCATCAGGGTGAAACATCTATCCAGGCAGAGGAGCTTCCAGTGATTTGTAAGGGAATTGCAAGAGAGAGGACTGCATAGCTGTGTGATGGCAATGTCTGCCTTTCATCCAATACTTTACCTTTTTCAAAACATTTATTCAAAACTGTATTCAAATCTTTATTCAAAACATTTCTCTTAATTCACTTGATTCTTGGTAAAAATTAATTCCCTTAGGAATTCCTACAGTGAGGTGTGCTAAAATAGGTATGCTAAAATTTTTATTAACTTTACTCCTTTGTGCCCTGTTTCTCTTTCTATTCTGTAGATCTCGTCTCAAAAAAACCTTCATCTTTTTGCCCATCATCTTCACATTGTATAATTGTATGACTTTCAGTGTCTGGTACCAATCCAAAGCAAAGCACTCTGGTGTCTTTAAGCATACCTAGACAAAAAGGCCTAGTTTTCAAATTGCTCTGCCACTGCCTGGACACAGCCTTAGCATTCTGTATGTGGTGTGACACAGTTCGTGGGGTGCAGGGTTTCTCCTCCCTGCTGGCTCACACAGCTGCGTGTGCTGGCACACATCTGCCCCACAGCTGGGCTCCTCCTGGATGACCACAGCAGCCCTGCCCTCACCTTACTCGTCTGAGTGTGGGGACCTCGTGGTGAGTCATGCCCAAACAGAACAAAGGTATTTCCATAAACCTTTCCCATAAAAGCTGTATGAAATGGTGTTCTGGTTTAGGAATGGTATTCCCCAATTTAGTGTTCCCACCACACTGCTCCAAACCATGTGTTGCTCATTCATATTACCATCCCTTATTGTACACCATTTATATCTTGCCCAGATCCTACATCTCCCATCCATCCATCCATCCATCCATCCATCCATCCATATATATATACACACATATACAAGCAGATGCCTAATTTCCATAGTTAATGGCAGTCCCTCCAAGATGTCTGTTGAGATAATTTAGTCCTAACTGTGGGTTTAATCCATCCTAGCTGTCTTCTGCTGTAGGAGTGCTGGCGTGCTGTCAGGTGGTTGCAAGCCACATAAGGACCTCATGGGTGGTGGATCTGGAGAAGTCCGTACTCACTGTCCATGGTAGTTATGGCATACAGTGGCAGTGTCATTCAGCAACCAATATTACACAATTCAACATTACAAACTTTTTTCACCCAAAAAATCCAATCCATCCCTTTGAGGTAAACATCATGTTCCCCTGTCCTTCTGCATTACCAGGTCCTTGAACAAAAATGATCCCACAGATGTGTTTGCCTTTGCTTGAGGCAGGACTAATCCAAACTGTCTTCCCTAACACATTCCTTGTATGCACTACAGGCACTTTATCCCCTTCTGTGGTATGTGAAGGCTTTCATTGGGCAGGGCCAGCTCAGTTGGAGGAGACCAGGTGGCCCTCACGAAATGTAGATCCCAGTGTTTGAAGGTGCACCACTCATTGCTTTCAATGTAGTTTTTAACAGTCCATTGCACCGTTCCATTTTACCAGAGGCTGGTGCATGGTAGGCAATATGATACACCCACTCTAAACCACATGGCCCAGGTGTCTATGAGGCTATTTTTGCAATGAGTCCTGTTGTCTGACTCAGCTCTTTTGGAGGTGCCATATTGCCACAGGAATGGCTTTTCAAAGCCCAGGATGGTGTTGCAGGCAGGGGCATGAGGCTCAGGGAGCGTCTCCAGCCATCCAGTGGGTGCTTCTACCATTGTAAGCTCGCAGCACTTGCCTTGGCGGATTTATGGGAGTATGATGTCGTCAATCTGCCAAGCCTCCCAACATTTGTATTTCAGCCATTGTCCAACGTATCAAAGAGGATTTAGCCATTCCAAATAAGGCTGTCATAGTTTAGAAATGGTATTCCCTAATTTAGTGTTGCCACCAAAACCCTCCAAACCACACGCCACTTGCTCAATCCCCTGTCTCTCCTCCCCCTCCCCTGCAATGGGATAGAGAGGAGAATTGGAGGCATAAAAGGTAAAGATTACTGGTTGAGATACAAACAATTTACTGGAAACAGCAGTGAAAGAAAACAAGCAGTAACAGCTACAATATTGATACCAGAGAGCACAAGAGGCGAACGACTCACACACGAATTCTCACCACACACGACCCCCCACAATACGTGACTGTACAGTGCTACCTGACCTGAAAGGGACTCCTTCCCCACTCCCCACAATGACATGAGGTGGTATAGAATAACCTCTGGGTCCCAGCCATGCCCCTCCTGGCTATGGCAAAAAATTAACTATGTCTTGGCCAGAACCAGGAAAAATGGTATCAAGCTCCCTAAAAACAAAAGAAAAGTCAAACCCATCAAAGTCAATAGCTTTTCATCAAATCAGCCAAAAGTGGACAGAAATGAAGACTGGGAGCTTTCAACAGGAGAAACTTCTTCAGAAGCCATGAAAGCTACAGTAGTGTTGGAGCTACTTTGGTCTGTAATTTACACCATGTGTTGTTATCAACATTGACTGAGGATCACCTCTTTCAATAAGATTTTTTGTCTTTTTTAACCAATTATAATAATTCACCCTATTAGTAGCTCTAGCTGTAAAGACACAACGTGCATTTATGACCCATCATGATTAAGTATGTGTAAAAACCAGATCTTCAACCAACACATACACACCAGAAGTTGCCAGGATCACAAGAATGGTTTTGAGGAAACTACTTCAAAATCTCCTTCCCTTGCCATAAGAAGGCCAGCACCAGATGTGGTTGGCAAAATCTTGTACATTTCAACACAATCAATGGTTTCATAGTCCTCAGCTTACTTACTTAATCATTCTGCTTCCTCTCAAAAAATTTTAGTGATGCTGCAGATGTGTAAGAAGGCAACAAGTGAATGTGAAGCTTTGGAACCAGCTTCATGAAAGATTAAGGGCGGGGAACCCCCTACAAGCTAGGACTATCCTGAAGTGTCTAGGACTATCTCTTTACAGTATATTATATTAATTATATTATATTATATATACTATATTAACCAGCAATCATCGCAACAGAAATATGTCTGGAAGAACAGCAACGCTAGAAAGAATTTGGAGAACTGCTGCATCTCCAAGACACTGTATCAGTACTGAAAGCAGGCAGTAACTGCTGACTGGGTCCTGATCTTTAAGCCAAGATATTACTGAAGAGTTTTAAAGTAAAACCTTAATTTCTCTAAAAGTGAAAATGAATCTTAGAGAAGTCCACTGGAAAACACAGGAGGAAAATGATATATGGGATGACAATACTACAAACGGAGAAAAAGTCTGTTTACCTTAACTGTAGATGGTGAGAAAAGAAAAGTGAGCACAGATTACCAAGTAGCTGTAGATCTGGATACGAGCACGAAACAGTGCAGCCAAAAGTAAACTTTTTGCTGAGTTCTAGTAGTTAATTTCTAATACTGACTGCCTCCCTGCCTGAAGTTTTAGGAATCAGAGTTGTAATTTGCACACATGCTTATTACTTGTGACTAATGAGACAGAACAAAGAGAGGTTTGGCATCTTCCCCTGGGTGGTGACTGCTGTGAGAGAAATTAATTATTGAGAATGATTTGTGTCAGAGTAGCTCATAAATACTACTGCTGCAGAAGAATTCATAGCTGAAAGAAGACAGAGAATCATCTCTGACTCTTGCCTTTAACAAAGTTCCCTTATGAACTTGATAACATGGCAATTGCTTTTCATGATAAGTGGAAATGACCATTGCATACTGCCAAAAAAGTGACCTCAGAAGAGGTCAGGCGTGGCTGTTATATCCTGTAATAGATAAGCCATAGATGGGGGAAATATAATGTCCTCAAAAAGATGAGCCTTCCTGCCTCATTGTTTTTGTGCATTAACATAGGAGACTCTGGAGGGTGGCCCAGGCATATAAAAATTATCAGAGATTAGCTTTAACTGTGACAGGAGTTCATGCCTGGAGGGCCAAGAGCTCCCCAAGAACAAGTGATGTAAGTAGCCAGGCTCAGGGAGCCAAAAATGGGTGGGAAAGGAGCAGAGTGACTTAACTACCATGAAAATCAAGCACACTGGAGTCTGAACACAGTGAGATATCTAAAGCTACACATACTCCAGTGGAATGAAAGCTCAGCCCAGTGACTGCTCCTTGTTTGCAGGTCCAGCCTAGCTCTAACTTTGTTTTAACAGGGCGGCATTAGTAGTCAGAGGGCTAATAATCACAGCCTTATCTACTTCCTACTGATTTGACTCAAAAAACTGTGCCAACACTTCTAGCAAGAGGTTGAAAATGGAAAAATATCCCTACCATAACTTCCTTCCATTTGGCTTATTATTAACTACATTCCCAGGCTATTAGCCATGCTAAAACACTAATATTGTTTTTTCTCTTGCTGCTAAATATGAGGATTGTTGCTTACACACTACTTAGGTCCTCTGTCCAGTAAAAATTATTCACTATAAATTCATTAATCTTTCTTCAAGACAGTTCAAACTTTTTTTTTCTCCTTTGATCTGAACCATGGTTATCACAGCAATGCTGATCTCATCCACAATTCTGTATCTGCACCTGGTCCCAGCTTCAGCTGGATTTGATAAGTGGGATTCATGCAGGATGCGTGGCAGAGGTCTGCCCAGCAGACACACACTCAGTGGGAGTGAAATAGTGACAACTGTCAACACTTATCTTCTTCAAAGTGCTGCAGAGCACTGAATTCTTTATCTGACTTGGAAGGCTGGGTCTTGCACTTGAGGATGATTTTTTTTCTCCAGAACAAACATTCAAAATTGTAATTTAGTTTCTTTAGAGCTTTGCAGCTGAGAAGCTGAGAAGAATTTGGCTTGAGAAGCTCTTGGTTCTTCATCTCTCCTGACATTTTGATGAACGGCTTTGTGGTTTTTGTTTGTTTGATTTTTTAAGCATTAGCTTTTTATAACAATTTAGAAAAGAGAAAAAACACAAACAATTAAGAGAGAACATCTGCATATAGCTGTTATTCATCTGTTTTCCGAGAATAGATCTGTATATATTAGAAAAATATTATATAATACAATGGAATGTATATTATATAACAGCATAACATAAGTAATCTATGTGTTATACTTACTATAGTTTGTATTATATGTATTATAGTCTCTATATATTTTATATATATTACCTTGTATTTAATATATGTTATTATATAATAATAATAATAATATTATCTTTTTCATTATGAAGAGCTAGTGATATCTAAAATAAAAGCAATAGTATGAATCTCCTTTCCAGGTGTGGAGACACAGTGTGAATAAACACTGATTGTAAATGTGAGCTTTTATGCATAAAGAACAAAACATCCTCAGCAACATTTTCAAAAGTGACCAGTGATTTTATTGCCTCATTTTTAAGAAGCCTCAAAAATGTTGGATTCTTGCCAGTTGTTTTAAGTCCCTCTTGGACTGGCCCTCTCTAAAGACACTCTCTAAATCTGTAACCACCTTCTAAACTTCAGGTCAAGATATAATTTTGCTTAGATCAAAGGTTTTCCTTGTGGAAGAACCTTTCTGTGTCTTTGTGTGGCAAAAGGACTGTCACCGTGTTGACTGTTCTCTCATATCTCAGCATGACAAAGTGCTTATGGCACTGATGTGTGGTAATTCATGTCCCCGAGAGGCAGGACAGCATTGCAGAGAGATTTCCTTGCAAGTCCTAGCATAGGGGAATTGCTGCTCGCATTCAAGAAAATATGCTGGGAATCGCTTAACGCTTGACAGATGACTTTGAGATATAGTGAGTCACACCTGTGTTGGCAATGTAGAGGACAGTGGGGAGCACGTGCCGTAATGGGAGATGGTTTGGTGGCTGTATCTGACAGAGAGACCTTTGCATGGGATCACAACGTGTGTTTATGCTGCTCCTGGAAGGACTCCACAGCTGGACTGCATGAAGAGCCCAAGAGCTAAAAACCTGTCATGAAACCCAAGTGAAAATAAATGGACAGTCTATCTGTTAAAAGATTGCGTTGCCATGGTCAGGAGGACACAGGGCTCTTGTACAAGAAGCAAGCTGTTACCATATGGTGGGACTGGGAGATGTCCCTTCATGAGCTGTACCCACAGCACGAGGCCCCCACTCTATTTTAATGATATTATTTTTCTCCTGGTGACAGTCCTCTGCAAAACGTTAGTGTTTTAAGGCAATGGCAAACCACTTGAGTAGGAAAAGGAACCAGTCCATCAGAATCCTTTTCTCTTCTACAATGTAGCACTACATGTAGCACTATACATGTTTGAGATTCTGCCCTTGCATTTTGCCTCCACCAAGCAGCCGCTTATTTTTTTTCTTTCCCATGTCACAACCAACTTGGTAGGAAGAACAATGTTTGTTATAAATTCCCATCAGGCTGAACAAAGACACCAGTCCACTTGTCAGGGAACTCTCTTCAGCTTTATTGTATAATTGCCTTAGCTCTGGCAACTAGCCCACTCTTTAGTCTCAGAAGTGTTTTCTATCAAGCCCTTAACTTTTACAACACACTTCAACAAGCTCCCAAGTCCTGCAACAAACTTGAGTGCAAAGTACAGGGTAGAGTATTGTTGCGGTGCATGGACATGGTGGTAGACCTGATGGCTTTTGAGTGGGTGGGTTTCCCTGCCCACAACAGTGGTTCTACATTTCTGTGTTGAAAAGGTTCTGCCCCCTGGCTGCCATTCACCTAAGCATCTCCACCCCTTTCTGGAGAGCTCTACGTTCCTATGTTCCTTATTGGTTAAAATGATTATGTTTATTCATAAGTACTGTTAAATATTATCATTTACTCTGGAAAGTTCTTTTCAGTTCTGATTGTGATTGGTGTATTCAAATATGTTCCTCCCTTTGTTGTATATGATTGGTTACCTGTCACCGGTTACCATTTTCCCATTGGTTTGTTCCTTAGATCCACCCCTGAGTTCAGTTAGTATAAAAACCCCTGTCAGTTTCTTTTCTGTGCTCTTGGTTGCTCCCCCCTCTTCAGTAGACTGGAGGGTGTTGCAGCTAAGAGTCACGCCTTCTACTTTGTCTCCATCATCGTGACTACCACCTGAGGGGCTGAGTGGCAGTGATCCCATATTGGGACACTGGCTGTTTTGTTGGTCACCGACTGGAACACCGACATAACTGTTGCCTGCCGAGGCCACTCCGGGCGTTGAAGTGGACACAGCGCGACAGAGTATGATAGCTGCACTTGGACAAGACAAAGTAAGAGAGGAGAGAAATTAAGGTGAAAAAGAGAAAGAGAAGCAAGAACATCACCAGTCCTTAGATCCTGCATTGGTCCTGCTACATGGATGGCCTGGCTCTGGGGTAGCGAGACTAAGAGAAAAAGACGAAAAAGAGAAAGCATAAGCAGGACTGATGTCCCTCCTTTAACAGTTTTTCTGTTGAAAGCCTCTTATGTAAAACAGATTTATCATCCCATTTCGTCGTGCAGACTCAGCCACATTGTTTGCACATGTGCAGTCAGCCCTTCTGCGCCCTCCAGAAAGGGAGTCAGGGGAGGGTAGAAGTGAGTCTCAAGGTGGAAATAGAAGTTGGCTCAGCAGAGTGCTGTACCACCTCTGTGGGACCCTCTCTTCTGATCACAACTTTCCTGCCACAACAGTCAGAATATTTGAGACAAAATACAGCTACAAGCTTATGCCTGGTCCTCCGCACCCATGTGTGGTGTTTGTCCAAACCACAGGCTTCACATGGATGCCATAGGTTAATTTGTGCTATGAAACCTTCCCCAGAACAGGCCTGTGGATCACCAACAAAATGTTGTAATCAGGGAGGTTCTTCCTTGGAAGTGATTGCAGTAGATTTTGGTTTGGAAATAGGGACATATTTTCAAGATGTGTCTCGTGGCCACATTTCCCAATCTCCTCAGTACAGACTCAAGAAACAAGGCCCAGATCTCACATTAGGCTCCAGAGTATTGCCTTAGAAATTATGCTCAAGAAATGAGTGTGACATTTAAGAATGTAATCACACCATAGGATTATTTTGTCATATTGACTACCCCCTCTGGCTTTTTCTTTCAGTCACAGAGATGTTTCATGAACCAATTTATAAACTCAGCCACAGTCATTATTACAAAAAGTTGTACTGGGAACGCTTCATTAAAGGTTCTGTCGTGCTCCATGGTCACAGTAGACAAATGTTATGCTTTTCTTTGATCTTTGTTGCCAATGGTCTGTGATATTTGATAATAAGGTGTGTAATAACCTGTAACATAATCTCTAACTGATCCAGAAGGATATATGGCATATCTAATTCCTCTTTTGGGCCTTCAGTTTGAGGAGTTTGGAAAAAAAAAATTGAATAGAATTAAAATTTTATTACATATATCAATGGGATGCAGCCATGGAACATTGCACATTGCAAGAATTACATATTATTTTGAGTAAGAAAAATGAAACACCAAATGATGATGTGGAAGGAGAAGGCATGAGTTAACCTAGCTAGCCACTGGATGGCACAATTGCTTTATTTAACTGTTGCAAAACTGGGTTGTTTTTTCCTTTAGATTTAATTGAATAAACAAATCAACTCAGATGCAAGGAAGTTATTTACAGTGTAATAAACCAAACTGGAAAACCATCATACTCCAAGTAGGAAGTACAGATTGTTACTTTGCAATTTAAGATGTTCTGTTAACACCACTACTTTAATAGATCAGCCAACCAAAACAGCTATATGAGCAATTGTCATAATACTGAGCTTTGCTTTGTGTGCTGTTTGTGGAGCTCTAGTGTCTTTAAATTAGTGAATAAGAGAAAAAAAAATAGTAAAATGGCTAAAAATGTAAAGTATAAAGGTCTTTCAAAGGAAATTAGGCTTCCTGATAAAAAATATATTGTTTTATAAATAAAATATAATTAATAGGCCTAAGCACTGAAATTCTGGAAGTGTCCCTAATTTCCCCGTTGGTCTTTTTGGAACCTCATTCTATTTCAAGGCCTGTTTCATGGTGCCGACTGTACTGAAATTGCTTGATGCTTTTTCTTGCTGACATTCTTTGGATCCACACCTTTTTTTCCTCCGTTAAGGAAAAGTGGGAAGATACCAATAATTCATAACATGGAAGGCTATGACATATGAATTTTGCCTCCTGTGGGATATGTTCCTATTTACCCAAGTAGCATTTCAAGAAAAAAACCAGTCATATAAGACTGATATTCAACCTTGGAAGTACAACAATAGTACACAGCAACAGCAGCAGTGTCGTTTTGATAGAATTAACTGGCAGCCTATTGCTCTTACGGGACATCTTCACAACTCCATCGTCAGCAGTGCTTTTGGCTGGTTTCTCATGAGGAGATACAAACACAGCGAGAACTGCAAAGTGGGTGGGCACCATTGTTTGCGCAAATCAACCACAGGAAAAAAGCTTAAGCTGCTGATTTAACTCTTGTGGTTTCCTAAAAAATAACAATAAAAAATAAAAGCAGGAGAAACAGAGATTTGCACGTTCACTTAATTTTCAATTGGCCACTTGCCACTCATAACTTCTGAAAGATGAAAGCAGCCTACAGTTCCTAAATGTAGAAATTTCTCCCAGTTTGGTGTTTGGATAAAATGGCACCTGGGGACACAAAGTATGGAAAGCACTGTGTCCCTCTTGCCTTTCCAAAGGTTGGCTGCTGCTGGCCTATTGGCACACCAGCCTGCCAATGGGCACATGCATTGTTTCCACCCCTTATCTGACAACCAAATAAACAGGGACATGAAGGAGTGTGCTGGGGGTATCAGGTAAAGATGGGAAGATTTTTGGTAGATGGAGAGCAATCAGATTTCATCATTTCCACAACTCATGCTTTTTAAACTTGTTTTAAAGTCTGAAAGGCTCAATCAGACACCTAGTTTCAGACACACATCACAGAAAGAGAAAAGTAATGTTACCCTTGAAGGCTGTCAAAGCACAAAGCCACAATGGAAAGGCTGAGAGTAGATCCAAGGGTTTGCATGTGGAAACCATGGCACGTGGCCAGTTCCAAATCCCAGGGACGCCTCTCTCGCAGCAAAGCAAATTCTTTAATAAGCATAATTCAAAACCAAAAGAATAAACAGTATTTGTATGAATAGATGACCAGTTCATCTGTGGAGGAGGGATCCCCTTGAAGAGGGAATGGGGTAGTACTCCTGAGACCTAAAACCACTGGATGAAACTGAAAAAAGCATGTACTTAATATTACCAAACACTCCTACACAAACCCAAAGCATGATCATAGAGGAAGAACTCATTTTTCTGTAAGGAGAAGTCCTGGCACACCACCAGTCTGTAGCACACAAGTCAGCTCTCCCATTGAAGGCTTATGAGTTAGGGATCCTAATACTTTTTCCTCAGACTGTTTAAAAGGAGGACGAGAAGGGGCAAAAAGGAGTGTGTTACACTAACAGAGGCTGCAGCTGCTGACTTGTGTGGGCACTGCTGCAGTGAGCAGGGGGCCTGTGAGAATAAGGCCCTGGTTGCAGGGCCCAAATCATGGCCTGGGGCTGGGATTCCCCCACAGGGCTCCTCCTGAGCTGGGCTCTGCTGGCTCCAGCCCCACAGAGCTGTTGTACTGCTCTCATCCCTCTCCTGGCTTAGAAATCAGCTGCTAGAGAAAGTGGGGAGGAAAGCGTGACAGGTCAGTGAGGTCCTGCTGTAGGGCTTTGGGCTGGGTGGGCCTGCGTGTCTTCTTTCTGGTGGTCATGTCCCATTTGGGTGACCTGGGGAACACGGCTTCGGAGCAAAACTTGTGACACTCAGAGACACAAACTTGCCAGTACTCGTGAACCCTTTCTGGATGCCATTTTTACATCCCACAAAGCTATCATGTGTTCAAGCCTTCATATGACAGATTAACACACCATGAAACATATTAACTATCCCAAATATATTGGCCAACACTTCTGTTTTACAACATATTCAATTCTCAGTCCATAGTCACATTCCTTTCCTTAGGCAGTAGTAGGAGACCTGTGGGGCACTTCTTTTAGTGGGCTCACAGCTGTGAAAGTTACATTCAACTGTTACTTTTTCAATATATAACTCTGAGAGTTAAAGAACAACAAACTACTAAAATGTTAAAAAGATTAATCCAAGCATCATTCTAACCTTACTCTAAGTGCCATTTATAAAACTGGACCTCTGCCATAATGAATCAGGTCTCAAAGCTATGAGCTGTAAAATGATGGTTGTAACCAAATATAAGTTTTATTTCACACAAAGGGATCTCTTGCTGTTTGTGGGTTGCAACATCAGTAAAGTTGTATTCTCTGTTCTCTTGATGATTGCTTTAATTTTTTTTTATAAGAAAGAAGCACTGAATGTACAGAATGGGATTTTTTTATCCACAAAGCTATTATTTTAGAGACACCAAAAAAATGCTGATTTTACCTATGGATTAAGTAGGTCTAAATAACTCCATGTATACCTTTAAGTCTGTTCAAAGTGGGGCTAAGGCAATACCATCTCACCTCCAAGTGGGATCTTATCTTATAGGATCTTAAACTTCCCTGTATTCATTAAAAAAAAGGAAGTATCATGGACTGCATCCATGTGGTTTGTCATCACCATGACCTGCTGACAAAGATGTGTGCCATTGGTCACCTCTTAGTCTTGCCCTTGCAGACTCTGCCCAAGGAATCAAATATTGACCCATTGCCAGGACCACTTGCAAAGAGGCCAAACATGCAGCGGTTTTAGGTTGAGCTTGGTGACCGTGGTGTTTCGGATCAGCCCTCGGAGACAGTCACTTGTGGACAAGTTGACACCAGCTTTGCTGTGATTCCTCTGAAGACAGAAATGGTTGCACAGTAAGTTAATGGGAGTAAATTTTAACTTAGAGTTTGTAAATACATTTCGGGATTTTCTGTGATGAAAATGTTGCAGTTGTGAACAGGATGCTGTTCTAATGTAGCTCATGCTGCGTTCGCTTCTGTGCTGCCAAGCAGACGCACTTGCCTGTTGGGCATGAGGGAAGTGCTGAGATGCCAGACGGTGGGATACAACATCTCTCCCCACTCCCCTGCACTTGCCCGTGTGCCTTGTGAGGAACCACCTGAGTAAAGCACAGGAGTGTGCGTGTGGAATCTCATGCTCTCCTCTCCTGGCTCTCTGTCCCTGCCCCCAAAGGCAAACCAGAGCTGATTTCACACCCACTGCAAACACTGCGGCAGACGAACAAGGCCAGGACTAGTTCAGAACAGCTCTAAGGTTCAATTTTCAAGTTTTTATAGTCATATATGAAAAATTCTGCATAATCGCTTATGCGTTTCTAGAAAAAGGACATAGATGGCAGCTGTGTCTATTATATAATATTTCATCTTGCTAGCTCTATGGATGCAGTTTGTACCTGACCTTGGATGCTGCAGACAGAACAGATGTTGTGTACATGTGAGGCTTTCCTTGAAATTTTGTGGACATGGATGATGTTACCCTGTTGTAATGGACAAACTTCAGCTTAATGTGGGAAAGGGAAGATTGTGAGAAGGAACATTTTCCATAGGAAATATGAGAATGGACTATATAAGGAACATTTGGCACTTCTCTGATATGTCATATATATTCCACAAGCTTTTCAAACCCAACTCATGAGTGGGAAGAGCATGAATTACAGAACAATTGCATAATATTTGGTCTAATATTGTTGCATGACACTTTTGGCCTGAAGCAATCTTGTGAATTTGTATTTCAGATTACCCATGGTCTTTCTCAAGAAATCTAATTAAACTTCAAAGATGTTCCCACTAAATTGAGCTCTATAACTTCAGTAACAGGAATGACATCAGAACCTTTGGAAAGGAAAAAGATTAATATTGCAAGAAAAAAAAAATGTAGGAAAAAATGCTTTAGAAGGCTATTGACCATGGGCCAAGCCATGCCCTCAGCTACGTGCATGCTATTCCCACTGAAGTTAAAGGGATTTGTATATGCCTTGGAGCAGAGTATGATTCTTTGCTTCAGATGGCAAAAATCTTCCATGGCCAGATAAGGAATACACATTTAAAAATAGATGTATGCTATAAATGTCACTGAATTGAGTTTCTTTACATAGCTATTTCGTCAATGAAGAGTATCTGTCTGCTTTGTAAAGAAGTGTGATGATTACAGCTTTTCCTTCCCAACAGATCCTTAGCAAACTGTCACGAGCAGTACCACTGACCACCCGCATACAGCAAGCTTCTTGAAGCAAACATAGGTAACACAGAGGGGAACAATAGTGTGTGCTTAGGAGTTAACCAGGCTCCACATATCTCACAGACTCACAGACCTATTCAGATTGGAAGGGACCTTGAGAGGTCTCTAGTCCACCTTCCTGCTCAAAGGAGAGCAACCCTACATCAGAAAAGTTTGCTCAAGACGTTGTCCAGCTGGATTTAGAAAACACTGTAGAACAGAGACCCCACAGATTCTCTGAGAAATCTCTTAGAATGCTTAATTACCCCCAGAATGAACATTTTTCTGAATATCCAGTCTCAAACTCTTGTTCCAGCCCCTTATCTTACCATGAATCTTGGCGAATAGGTACTGACAGGCTGCTCTTTGGTGCCCTGGAGCCACCTCTTATTGAGGGCAAACAAACCCACATCCTTTGACCTCTTCTCACTGGGCAAGTGCTGCAGCCCTGACCATCTCAGTACCCCTTTGCTGAACTTGCTCAAGGTCCGCAATGCCTTTCTTGTACTGAGAACCAAGAGTGGATGCAGTATCTAGTTGTGGTACTAACGAGTGCTAAGTAAAATGGGGACAATTTGTTCCATCATTTCACCTGCTGTGCTTCCATAAATACAACCCAGGATGGTGCTGTTGGAGTGCTTTGGTGCCAGGACTCTCTGCTGTGACACATTCAGCTTGCAACTACCAGGCCTCACAGATCCTTCCCAGCAGAGCTGCTCCCCAAACAGGCAAACCCTGGTCTAGATTGGTGCAATGGGTTGGTCTGTCCCAGGTGCAGGACTTGGCATTTGCCCTTGCTGAGTTTCACAAGGCTCCTGTCAGTCCCTTCTTTCAGTCTGTCCGGATCTCTACCTTTATCTAAATACCCATTCCATGTGGAAAAGCAGTAGAGATTCATACTGTGGAAAATACCTTAATAGATTTCTGTCATGATGACTCTTACTTTCAGTGTTATCCCAGTAGTCTTTTCTTGTTTTTAATTTTCCACTTCTTTGGATTCAACAAACGTAGGAGTACATTTGGGACTCTGCTGTGCCAAAAATTGGAGGAATCTCTGCCAAAATTTGAAATTCAAAACTTCAGTCTTTGAACAAAACCTAGGAGTGAAATAGTGATTTACCAACCCCCCAAAGAGACTATTTTAAAGATGATAGTCACCATAGTAGAGGACCTGATAATCCTTGTTTTAACTTTTTTCAGATGCACTCTTGTTTCTGTCTCATTTTAACTGTTGTCTAAGAAACAATCCTTTCCATTGCCACAGTTATATTTAATTAAAAATTCAGCTTATAATTTGTAGTTGTATCTAATTAAAAATTCATTTTATAATACAGGGAGAATTTCTTACCAAATGATCTAGTTATCAGATTACATCATTTACGGCAGGACTGTTTAGGGCCCACAAATTAAATTTTCATCTTCTATGTGTCTTGCACAGGACACTTCAAGAATCACACTATGTGCTTGAATGTGTTGTCCAAACTCTTCTTGAACTCCGTCAGGTTGGTGCTGTGAACACTTCCCTGGGGAGCCTGTTCCAGTGCCCAACCACCCTTGGGTGAATTCCTGATATCCAACCTAAACCTCCTCTGACTCAGCTTCATGCCATTTCCTCGAGTCCTGTCACTGGTCACCACAGAGACCAGTGCCTGCTCCTCCTCTTCCCTTCCCAAGGAAGTTGTAACTGCAATGAGGTTTCCCCCCAGTCTCCTCCAGGTTGAACAGACCAAGTGACCTCAGCTGCTCCTCACACAGCTTCTCCTCCAGAACCTTCATCACCCTTGTGTCCCTCCTTTGGACACTCTAACAGCTTCATGCCCTTACAATATTGTGGCACCCAAACTGTCCCCAGCACTGGAGGTGAGGCTGCCCCAGTGCAGAGCAGAGCAGAACATTCCCCTCCCTTGCCTGGCTGGCCATGCTGTGCCTGATGCCCCCAGGACAGGCTTGGCCTTAGTGGCTGCCAGGGCACTGTGGGAAGTTAATGAAAAAGGAGCAGTTGGCAAAAGAGACTTCTTCAGGAACTGATATTGTAGCTGTCCAAGAAGGCAAAAAGAAGGAAGAACACTAGAAGCACCTTTCCTGCAAGGAGAGAGGGAGACTTGTATAAGTATTGCCTCTGTGGGAAAGCCAGCATATTTGTGTATGGATATCAGGGTCAATAGCTGGCCCAGAGCGAAGTGGGCTAATGGAGACATTAATTGAGGACACAGTGCAGTTGCTGAATATTTTGTCTTAAGAAAAGCTGTTTACTTCTGCTGAGACCTAGGCTGACAGATGAGATAACCAGAAGTATCATATTGGCAAGTGAAAGGAAACATGACTCCAGTAACAGGTTTCTCTTAATTGGATTTTATGTGCCCTCTCTTAATGCAAATGCCCTTCTGGAATTACGATGTCCAGCAGGAAGGGAAGAGGAGCAAAATGCTCCGATCCAGCAAAAGGTTCAGACATAAAGGCAAACATAAAATTTGCCTAATAAGTGCAAAGCTGGTAAACCACAGAGGCAGTGAGCTGCAGGGGGTAGTATTTAGGTGACCATCAATCACATATAGAAGAGAAGGTAGGAAATTCAGGAGGGAAATATTTTCGTGCTGGAAAAGAAAGCTGGAGACCAGGACTTTAGTGGGAACTTTCTGTGAAGCATTTGCTGTAGCCTGTGCAGAACTGGAGACAGAAGTAGAAAGGCAGAGCTGTGATACTGGAGGTGGGTATCTGGAGGAGATTTCTGCTTCACCAGGAATGATGCTACATGCAGAACAAGCAGAAGCTATGGAGAGAGAAAAAGAGAGAAAAAGAGAGGGAGAAAGGCAGAGATTCTTCTTGAGCCAAAAGGGAACTGAACTTCTAGCATTTGTATTCAAGGGAGCTGTGAGGAATCATCTTTCCTTCATTTGGTAGTTTCAGAGCTAAACAGGAAAGTATGCTATAATTCAGTATAAGACCTCTGTTAAGGAGAAAGACATGAAAATTCTGTATCAAATGAAGTAATAAAAATTTTAAGAGGTATTATAAAATGAAAAGGAAGAAACATCAGTATGTCCCTAGTAAACAGGTGGGTTGTGTACATTCTGAATTTTGAAAATAGCTCTATTCGCTCATCCTTAATGAAGGAAAGGAGAATGTCAGTGATAGGAGAGGATCTGAAAAGTGCTGCAAAGATGATCAAGGATAAGGAGAGGCTTAGGTATAAATGACTCTGTATGCTTGGACTCCACAGTCTGGGAAACACATGACAAGTTTTCCAGAAAAGTGGCTGGGGTTCGATGTCCACTCTGTTTGCTTGGTTGCCCATAGCTCCTGCATTCCAAGTGTTGCATTCAAAACCAGAGGAAGCTCTTCCTCATGCACCAGTTCCAGACTTGGTGGTTGACTTATTTCTTTCCCTATTTTTTTTTTAAAAGTAAGCTCAATGGCACACACCTGAAAGTAAGGGTTACTGATTAAACAAAGTAATTAGATGTAGGAAATTCCCCAAGCTGAAAAATGACTTGAGGCTAGGGGACCTCATGGAAGTAATACACAGTTGGAGTGTGCTTGTGCTTCCCATGAAAGCTTGTTTCCACTGCTGGAGACAGCTACACCATGCTAGATGGACTCCAGGTTTGAAAAAATCTGGCTATTCTCATGGGGTACTGACATAAAAAGTAAGGAGTCTTGTTAGACCTTGGTTCTGGTGCTGTGAGAGCACTTGTCACTTCTGTATCACTAAGGTGAGGAGGGCACAGTGTCATTTTCCTTCCTTGTGAATACTGTAAATTAAATCCTATTGTAATGACCTCTAGGGAGGCACCAGGGGGAAATAAAGTATCTAAAAAATGTCATTCCAAGGGAGATCTCAAAAATAGTTGAATAAAAAAAAGGTTCTTCAAGAAAGTCCCTCACATCATAACCCTTAGAATTAGCGAGATTTCAGATATGTTCTAGTGGTGACTTCAGGGTAGCTGTGTATAAATTGACTATACATTTTATAGCCAATAAAACTTCAATAGCCCAGGTGTTGTAATCATATAAAAATTGCAATACTGCCCTCTTTGCCAAAGCTTGCTGAAGAATAACAATTCCCTTATTTCATTGGTTCAAAGGGCAATTGCAGACTTTGCTGGCAAGCACTTGCATTGACCTAAGGAAGCAGCAGGAACCAAACACTGACCAAGTAAGGGAGTATAATTTGGCAAGGTAAAAACACTTGAATTCCATAGGACTTAGGGCACCAAATGTATCAAATCACTTAAATAATAGCAATTAGACTAAGTAATACATTTGCCTTTGAGACATTTCAAGTGATGCTGACAGACATTTTTGAAATTTCCCTTCCCCACAAAAAAAAAAAAAGGAAAAAAATGGGGAAAAAACCCTAACTGACTACAATAACACACTTGACAACAAGCCAGCTAATTAGACAAGCAAAGTTCTTGGTTAGTACAGGAAATGACAATAAATTATACATTGCATTATTTTCACGTAGTTCAAATCCAAACTACTTTTTTTGGTGAATAAAAGGGGGATAAATAGAAAATGTAAGAATACTCCACAATATTTGCTAGCAGAAATTCTTTGTGACTCAAGAGAGAATATCAGCTAAGACAATAAATAAAGGTTCTGTAAAAGGTTGTGTTTTTTTAAGAAGGAATATACCATATTACATTAACATTCCTAAATTGTTATATATCTGATATCAAAGGGGATCTTATGGACTTGATATTTAAAGATACTCAGCATGTTCACTTCTAACACAGTCTTCAGCTGAACCACAAGGGCCCAGAAATTTCACAGAAGTGAACCTTGGACAAAATTGTTGAAGCCAGAGTTTGTTTGGTTTTGGGTCTGGAAATTAATCCACTTGGTTTTCATTTTAGACAGCATGAAACACTTTCAATCTGTCACACAATAATAAATCTTCCTTCTGAGAATGACACTTTTTGGGTTTGCAAAACGATCTGACACATTATCTTTTTTTTTTTTTTTGCGCCCAATGATTCTTTCTTTTTAAAAAAATCAAAGGCACGAGGAAAAAACTCCTGCTTTCAAAGGCATGAGATAAAAACTGGCTAAGGAAACATTCATTTATTATTTTTGACATTGTGATTAGGACCTATTTATGAACCAAAAATCCCTGTGTAAGGTGCTGTGTCTGTCTTCTGCATTTTCGGTTTGATGTGCTAGGCAGCAGCCAAAAAGGATAAAAGCACAAAGAATAAATAAGAACACCAGGGAACACTTCAAGCCACAGTTCCAACATGATAGCAGCCTAGCCATTAACAGAAACAGGAATTTTAAAAAGAAGATCCTGCTATGCATAAGAAATTAGGGGAGGAATTCCATTTTAAATATACACAGAAAAGGTATGTGAGACTATGTCTGCAGATAGACTGACAGGCTGCTTAGCAGTCAGAGATGGACTTGATGCTGAGGAAAAGTTAATTTGGATGGAATATGCACACACACACACACACACGCACACGAAGTTACACAGAAAGAAATATTTACAAATGAAAAAAAATGTCACCAGAACGGGGATATTAGAGGAGAAATATGTCTCTGGGGTTTATATGTTGCATACACCTTGCAGAAGCTGTGATTTAAAGCTTGCAGCAGGAGAATTCCTGTAGGTCTCTGAGGACTGGCTAGTACACCAAGAAATAGCCCTGACTTCTTAACTCTGGAAAGGAGCAGGGGAATGGGACTGCACCTGACCAAGTTCAGAGATACTCTGTTCTGCTTTGCACTACAGACTTTAACTTGCTTTTTTCTGCCCCAAAGTAAAAAAGCTTTTCTCATCAGCTGTTTCCTGATGGAGCCCTCTGATCCTGTGTCTGCATTTTCAAAGAAGACACAGGTAGAGCTCAATTTAGATATATAGAGATGCACAAGAAACTGAGAAAATAAGCTGAGAAAGATAGAAGGTATTTTTTAGCTGTTTTTTTGTTGGGTTTTTTTTTTCCTGCAGGAGCCTGGGTGCAGCTGCACAATGATTCAAGGGAAGAAGCCAACCATAAACACTCCTGAAGACAAGGACAATCTAGAGAACACCATGATTAAGTTGTATAAGTCTTTGAAATTCCTGCTTTGTATAGAGCAGAGTAAAGCAAAAGTGTGTCTAAAAATTCTGTGAAAAACCCATCCACTGTCATGCCCCCTGTCTCCTCAGCAGTGTAGCCACACATCTCACAGCCTCAGTGATGCTTTCACTATGCCTGTGTTAAGGCTGTGGTCAAAGCCCAAAAGGTCAGAAGGGGGTTTGTGAGAAAGGCTTCTCCTGTGAGCAGTTTTGAGAGCAGAGGAACACCACTCAGAAACAGGTCCTGGGCTCTCCAGACTGCTCAGGCATAAACAAGAGGCTTGGGATGAGGCTTAGAGCCCCAAAAGGGGGACTTGGAAAGCTGCAGAGCTGAAAGAAATACATCACATGTACTGATTTCAATAAGCATATGTGACATAACTTGGCATTACTACGCTTTTGTGGTTAATAGTTTAGTTTTATCTGCTTGCATACACATAATCTTTATTAAACAGTAACTGTCCTTCATGAATCATGCAGTTCAAGGCCAGGAAAATAATCAGAGACCAGGCTATGCTCTGTGCTGAGGAGATAGAGTGATTTGCAAAAAAGAAGGAAAATTCTGCTTTCTGCCACCCACCACAGTTTCCCTGGGATGAGGAACCAGATGATAATGTTGGGGCCTCTGGAGTGCTAATAAATCAGAATGGCAGCCTATGTCTACTTTAAATGAACTCTGTACAGTCCACCCCAACTTGGACCACTCCACGACTCCCAAGCAGAAGATGAGCAGCCAGAAGAACTGACAGCACCTGTGTTCTAATCACAGCTTCAGACCACTTGGGTTTCTGTAAAACTAGATTTTTATTTACTTCATACGATACATTAAACCACTTGGCTTTAAACCCAGGGTAGCAGGAATACATTTCCAAGGTTCTTTTCTTTGTTGCAGACCTGAAAGCAAAAGAAACCATACTTTTCAGATTAACTCCTCACTAGCCAAAATCAGTCTGTTAACAAAGTTTTTATTCTTAATTCTAATAATCATCTTTTGGTTGTCATCAGGCATATTCAGATACTCACTCAAACCAACTCTTCCTAATGCCATCCTCTCTGAATATTGCATCAAATTCTGCACCTACCACAAAAGGAATCATGCAGACAGAGAAATTGTGTAATAGCATACACCTACATGACCAGTATCAAAAAAGTGGCTGAAATCAGGATCTCTTTCCTCCTCTGGTTTTAGAGGCTATAACTTAAGTTTCTTTTCTCTTTGGTAAGCCTGGGAAGCAAGCCTTTTCTTTGGCAATGGCATCTGCAACAAAATAGCGGTTGCATTACATTAGAGACAAATTTCAGTACTGTTGTGCCCTTGCTGACGACTGTGTATATACGGGTAAAAATTGGCTAAATACAATGCCACTAATGTCAAAACCTTGTAATTACCTGGATATTTAAAGGTATATAGGCATGACTTACTTACCAGGTTACAGAACACAGGGAAAGAAGAAAGAAAAAAAGATATTATACACAGCACTTAGCATTATTTCACAACGTACAGGATATGCAACACAGCTCAGTGCCAGGATCACTGGCTATAGGAGACTTCAGTGTTAACAAAACCCCAGCTTCATGAGTGCTGCCAAAAGGCAAAATTGAGGCCTACGGCTCTGGCTCAAGTCATAGCTTGAATTCTATGTCTGAAATTCAGATCTAGGTTTATGTTTTCTCTGAGTAATGATAACATTAATGTTTCCTCCATAAAGAACTTTAGAAGAAAATGTGTATTCCTGTTTGTAGGACTGGTTGTTTGTGCTTGCTCTGGGTGTCAGTGAAGGCTGATTACAGCATCTGTGAAAGGAAATTTCTCAGACTCAGTCTCACCATGCATATATTGGGATGATGTTCCTTGCTTTGATAAAAGAAACAACAAAGATTTACAGATTTTCCTTGTGATATTTACTTACTTTTTTCTTTCCAGTTTTGAACTTTTCTTAGTTTTTCTCTTTGATTGTTAAGTCCTGGACACTAAGTTAGTTACAAGATGACTCAGAACACATCACTTGTCACTTGATTCTAGCTCTCTCACTCCTAAAGCAAAAACTGGATCATGTTAGAAGCATGGAAGGGTAGTTTTACCAGTGATGTCTGGCACGTGTCTTAGTGCCACAGATGTCTCCTACTGAGGCATCAGGGCAAATTTTGAATGTTCTTATTTAGGGGACAGCTAAAGTCCTTTTGAAGAGCAATTTCATGCCACTGTGCAAAGGAAACACTATGACTGATTCTGCACAAGAACAGAATGTGTCACTTTCCCCACCAGTGATGTGTTTTCACCAGTACTCATAAAGTGACCCAACGTGCAGTGAGTGGCAGAGATCAGGCATCTGCAGATTTACCCATTGCCAGAAATCCAGTGCCTCTGCCACCCAACAGAGCAAAGGACAAGAGAGGCTATCACAACCACTTACCAATCTACAGATTGTATTTATACAGGAAGTACCTTCTTGTCCTCTACAAAGTACCAGCACCTCCTGGTGCATTCACGTTTCAGTTGGGTTGGGCAAGGTAAACCAGCTGCACCTCCAAACTGATAAACAGTGAGTGTTTTATCCCTTCCCATCTTCCCAAAGTTCGTCCTGAATGTGCATCCACCCGTTTGCCTACATCTGATAAACAAGGTATTCTTTGTATTTTATCTCTCTGGACACAGTGTTGTTCAGTTTTAAAATAAACACAATCATATTGTGGTTATCATATCATAACCCTTTGCAGACATATGTGTGCCTCAATAAATGTGCTTTATGGTTTTAAAAGGAGGTGAACATCTCTTCCTTGTCACAGACATACTAAATACTAAAAATATGAAAAATCCATATGGATTAAATATTGATTTTATTTTTTAGAGAGCAAGTACAATGATGTTGCATTAAAATAATGCTATGTCACAGTTGTTACAGCTCTGATAGAAAAATAAACATCTCAATATACTACAGTGTGAACTCATTAATAAATATCACCATAGAAGTTAGTAGTCAACTGAAATTAATAAAACAGCTATAAAAGTATACTATTTTAAATAATAAAATATTATGTATATTTCCAGATGAACAAAAGTAGTGATTTAAAAGTATCATTTAAAATGTAAAATGAGCAGTAAGAAGTTATCAAATTTAAAACCTCTTCCCTTACTAACATTCTCTATGCATAAAATCTAGAGACACATTATTTATCTCTCTGTATTTTTTTGCAAAAGGTAGTATATGTTAAATAGGAATTTTAAAACTGTAGTATGATTAATAGCTGTCACACAATCATTAAGTAAGACACTTGAAAGTAGCATTATTTTTGAAGCAGAAATAGGTAAGAGTGAAGATGTCAGCACAGTGAATTCATCCAACACTAATGCCTCTGCAAAAGACACTTTCATCTTTCAACATCTCCCTTCAAAATATAACTGAAACAGACCAAAACAATATAGGTACCAGGATGAAATGTTAGAATTTGGACAAAAGTCATTATTTTAACAAATGCCAGATATTATTTTTTTTTTTTAGTAAATATGTACTTTTTTTTTTTTAAGTATGTGCAGAAAAGGAAAGAAAGAGAACATGCAATTCAGAACAGCATTTCTAAAGCTTAAGGATTTGGAAATTTTAGTTTTTTTCTTCCCCCCCCTCTCACCCCAACAGGACAACCATTCTGAGCTGGCTTGCTCTCTGTGAAACTGATTTGGCTCACTATAGAGATGCATTCCCACTGGTTAATTTTAACCTTTTTCCCCCTCTCCATGAATTTAAATTCTCTATAAGAGCCAACACATACCTGTGCATCAGAGCAGTTTCAAGATCAGAATCAAAAATTAGTGTTTTTCTTAGCTACTGCTCCATTTCTGCTTTCCCCTCTCTTGCAAAAGAGCAGCCAGGACTTTGGCACCACATGTCACTGGCCGGCAGGGCAGAGGTGTCACCCAGCACTGACTCAGCACAAATGCCTCTGTGAGAAGTGCCCTTCACAGCTACAGCGTGCATTCCTTAAGGCTGGCTGGTGGAGATCCAGGGGCTGGTGGGAAGGCAATGGGCAGGTGCCCAAATGCTCCCCAGAAGCTTTAATGGAGGTCTGCAGCATCCAAGTTGCCAGGCTGTCCCTGGCTGGGTTGTGTGCAGGCATTTTTGATGAGTGAAGAGGTGAAAAGCCCGCAGCATCAGGGTTCAGACTGCACATAAAGCAGTCCCAGCGCGGGGCCAAGTGCCTGCCCTGCAAACCCAGGACACCACTGCTCCAATACAACCCACTTTGGAGAGCTTTCCTCCCTGACAGAAGGCAAAGCAAGATCTCAGAGCACCATTCTTGCAGGGATGCTGTGGGGAGCCCCAGCACTGTCCCTCTTGAAGTCTCCACACAGGCAGCTGTGCCCTTGCCTGTCTCTACCCTGGGCATCACCAGACCCTATGTCTGCTTTTAGGATGGAGGGTTGCTTGAAGCTGTTTCACACGTTTACTCCCATGGTTTGCAAAACATGCACACTAAGCAGGAAATAAATATTATATATGATCAGACTGGGAAAATAGTATTTTTTCCTTTGCAGTCTGAAGAATGCTTTACATAGCAGGTATTCATGACATCATAGAGAGGAAAAAATAAATCCAGTTGTAAATAATAGCTAAAATGTAAACTATGCCCATACGAACATCCTTCCTTTTTAAGGTTCACTTTTAACGTCCTTGCAAATGTAAGGGAATTTCAGCTGGGCACAATGAAAATTCCTTGCATACCATGTGCACGTTTTCTGGATGAAACAGCTATTTTCCCACACACTTCTGCAGCAATCCTATTAGTGTAGTCATGATGCATGGAAATAACTATTTCATAGCATTTCTTCATTTTACAGTACTCAAAAAAAATCTGAAGTAAAATACATACTTTTTAATTACATGCAGTTGCTGAAGTGTTAGGTAAATAACCATTCAAAGGTAAAAAAAGGGGGACTATAATTTTAAAATTATACATAGGGATCTTAAGAGTAACAAATATGCTGTGAAGAGTCATGCACATGCTCTGTTTGTGGGACCAAATCTAAAAACAATTCCCCAAACCAATGATGAGACGCCAGAGTATCTGCTGGTATATTTTTGGATATAAGCATGCAGTAGAATTATTTGACTTCTTTAAATTTTTTTTTGAAGAAGCCCAGTATAAGAAGTGTTATTTGAGAACTTTGGAACGTTCTATTCTGAGGTTAGTTATTTTTTCTCCTATTTTTATGAGCATCTTTGACGCACAATACATTGAAAACTAATATGAACTAATTCGCCTTTAATATCTCCCATATTAAGCACTATAGGAAGCACAGTCCTTCTGCAATCACTGAAGAAATTCCTTGTGAATTAAAGGCTGCTTTCTCATTTAAGGTCATGTGCTGAGGGAACACAGCTCCCTAAATAGTGAGGCTTTTGTTGAGCTATTCATCTCCTGCAGCAGCTCTTCTGAAAAACATGGTCAAAGGCAGAGGGAAACAAGTACCAAGCAAAGCCAGAGTTTCTCATGGATAGATTCCATCCCTAGAAACAAAGCCTCCTCCCAAGAATCCTGCTCTGTATAAGCTCCCCATGGGCCTTCTAAAAGCCTTGACCTGTCACATTAGCAGCAGCTTATTCTCTTTCAACAGCCTCTTCCACAATACAGCAAAACCATGAGGGAGATGCAAAAAAAAAGCTTTTTTCTTCTTCTTCTCTTTTTTATTTTTTTGGTCTTATTTTTCTTTTTCTTTTTTTTTTTTTTTTTTTTTTTAATATACATTTTTTAATCTCAGGACAGCAGGCAGTTTACAGTGCAATTTGTCCTGTGAGCCTGCTCTATTTGACCAGAGCATTTTAAACATTCAGGCAGGTGTCTGATAAGGAAATACTGGCCGTGCCCCTTCACAGGCAGCACTGCAATGCCAAGTGCTACAGAAGAGAAGCAGTAGCAGCGTGATGTGTCTGGAAGATGGATATTACAGATTAAGTCTTTCTTCCACCAAGAACCCAATTCCATTGTCCCCTACCCACAAAACTGAACTCCCTGTAACAGTGAAAAGTAATTTCTAAAGAAAAAAAGATAGTTATCAGTTCAGTAAACATGCTTTAAAGGCCATTATAGGGTGAAAACACATTCTAATTAATATTTTTTTTAAAAAGGGTTTATAACATTGTTTAAAAAACATAATTAACCTCTTTTTATATACTTAGATATATTCCACAAAGCACTGAATTTTTTTTTTGGTTAAGTTAAATAGACAACCAAAGATTGTTTCCCACTCACAAATAGCCATGAATTGGGACAAGGGTAACAGAAGGTCAACCTTTATCAATCTTTTATCTTTATCCCACCAAAACCAATTGTTTAGAATCTTTTAATTTTCTCAGGAGGAAAACGTTTTAAAAGAAAGTGAGAGTTTAAAGTGTACTTGATAGGTTACAGAATTAATCTACAATTAGGCTATCATGAAAGTCAGGGTCAGTGTAAAGAAATACTCTTTTTGTTACATGAGACTCTTTTATCTGTCTGGCAGAAAGCTCAGGGCCTACTTTGGAGACTGCTTTAGAAATATTTAATAGTCCAATTTACAGGTTTTTTTAAAAAACAATCCTGAAGGTCTAGAGCTTTTATGACTAATGAAAGCCCCATTGTCTGTATATTATTTTTCTCAATCCCACTTGATCCATTACCCAAGAAACTTAACACTCATAAAACACTCATCGTTTTTCTACATCCTGCCTTCCTTTCAATCCTCATACTCCTCAGGTTTCAGTGGGAATTTACACAAGAAACATAGAATGGGAAATACAAGTAATTTCTACAAACTGCAAATAAGGAAATCCTGCTTTGTTTCTGTAACTTATCTATGACAAATAGTGACAATATTTAGTATTAGTGATAAATGTTGTTAAAATGATGCACTGTCTTCTGAGATGATTTTTCTTTCTGTCAGCAAGGTTTTAGTGCATTGGAGGTTGATCAGATTTTTGTAGGGTTTCAGCAGCATAGAGTTAGTAAATCAGACTGACACTTCCAATGCACATATAGCAATAACACGTCTTCTACCACTCTAGCTGGTTTCAGGGGCAAAAAAAAATGCTTCTGCTTGACTTTGTAGCTCACATTCTGCTCTCAGATAAGGTAATATTGGTCCCACCACGTTTAGAAGAGTTTTGCTCGCTTCTGAAGGCAGAATGTGATCCATATTTATAAAGTCATTTAATATGTTCTCTTGAGAAAAAGACTACTATTTTCCTCACCTTTTTCTAAATTGCAGGTTCTTTTCCCCACTATGCACTGGACATATTTCTCAATGTACAGTCACAAAAACTGAAGAGGTTACAAAAAACCTTATAAAACTTAATCTCATCAACTAATTTACATAGAGAAAAAGAGCACGTGTAATATCAGACTTATGCCTGACATCATACAAAAAGATCAAAGTCCTTATTTGGCAAAACACTGACATGTAGCTAGCAAACCAAACACAGCTCTGGAATAATTTATCTATTTGCAATGGAATTGATGCTGCTGACTCTAAATGCGAAGTCTGCTGGCAGTGATCATCATGTAGACAATGCTGTTGGACAGAGGAACTCTCATTTTCTGTAGCCACTCAGTTTCCAAACACCTTAAATTTTGTATAAAATGGGGGGGTTATATTTAAACAAGTAAAAAAGCTAAAAATTACTCTTTATGAGATATAAATTATCCTTAAGTGACATCATCCGTATAAAAAAAACTATATATATAATTTATCTGTGTGTGCATGCATATGTGTGTGTATACACACACAACATGCACCCATACCAGGAACTAAACACTCATTTAATCCCATCATTTTTATAAGGAAAAGATAAGAGGCATAAGCAGACAAATTAGTGGAATTTGTCAACCGAGAGAACTATAAAAGTACCATTTACTCTATTTAAGAGCATTTTAACAGTTTCATCTATTGCTATAATATACAGCAATGTTAATACTTCAGTCACAGCTTTTGTCCATTCCCACAGAGCACATCAGTACTAGCTACATATAGAGTGAAATCAGTGCTTTGTCAGACTGGTTTCTATCTACATTCTAGGCCATAACTAAATAAATTAGAATATGCTAAAGTGCTACATCAACACTAATGTTTCTGAACAGTAGTAACGCACATTTCTCTTTCAAAAAAATTTTTAAAAAATACAGCAGCTATAGTTCCAAACATAATCACATAATGTGAATATGTTTACATGTCACTTTGTTACAGTATTCAAAAAAATGCACAACACAACACCACATGTCAACAGTCAAGACTCCCACAGAGTACAAAAGGTAACTTTTTAAAAGTCGAGCATGATGGAAATAGACATTTGCAGTCTTCAGAATTCACACTTGAATGTTTCGTTTAATCGCAACTTGCTGATGTCGATATTTATTTCCTCTGGTTTGTCACGTCTGTACGTTACTGTTCTTGTACAAACTGTAGGCAAAAACATCTTATCCTTGAAGGAGAAGATACAAGTTTTATCAGCATTTAGCTAACTTTTATATGCAAGAAAAAGATTACTGAAGATGATGGCTCTGAAATCAATTACCTTCTTTGTTGTAGATACTCTGTAATCAGATGAAGATTTAACTTTATTGCTACTCCCCTGCAGAATTATCTGCCTGATGATAAGGACAACAAGCAACCCGATCAGAAAGGTAACTATAAAGATTATGGAAAATACTCTAAAGTAGCTTCGTCCAGAGAAACAATCTGCAACAAAAGGAAAACACAAGGATAAAGCCTAACGTATGGAACAGGCACATCCCTCTAACACAGGCATATTCCCACTGCTTAGTACAGTTGCATAAATGTAACACGAGCCTGATAAAAACTAAGGGAAAATAAATTAAAAGGAAAAGTTATCATATGCAAGCTTTTAAAGTTGGGCATATCAAGAAAGGCAATTCAGATTAAGATCCATTGTAGAAAAATAGTGAAACTATTATTCCTTTAATCTACAGAACTAAGACTCAGGCTTCATTGTATTGCCCATCATAAATTCTCTGTAGAGTGAGTTTATAGCTAAAATAGAGAAGATGAAATATTAGAGATGTTTGGGGCAGAGAGAATTTAATCTTCACAAGATGACAGTGAAGATCGCTGGTAAAATATGAAAGAAAATGTGGTTTATTGAATCCTTTTCCAGTGCTCTCCTCACTGGTGGACTAACACAGTAAGCTTTCCTTAATACTACAGTTATGAAAAAAGTATTCACAGTTAGTTTCCTCTTTTATGAACTGCAGTATGAAAACCGTTATATAAATGTTAAGTGACAAACCATTTACATGCATTTTTTTTTGCTGCATGGAGTGATTAAACTTTATGAGATTTTATTAAAGAAGATTTTATTCTTCCACAGCCCTCATAACTGCAGTTTTTTATACTTGAAAGGAACATTTAAACATTACTGAACTCGAGGTAAGCATTCAACTTCTTTCTTTCTTGTTTCTGGTAATGTCAAATAAAATAAGCATATTGGAAGTAATAAAACATACAGATGCCATAACGAATTTTTATAAATATTTCTTTAAGTATTGCTCAGGTAGGTTTCATAATTTTTAGATGTGACTTCTCAAGGAGCTGGGAAAACTGAACTTAGCAATGCTTGACATTCATATTTCCTATCTTATTTATCTTTTACTTTCCCTAAAGCTACAAATAATTTTTCTCTTTTTCCTGCTTTCTTTCTTTGTTATTGTGGTAATGTGACATACTTCTAAAGATATTCTAACACTGGCAAATTAAATTAACTAATCCCAATAGATTTTAATCTCTTATTAAAATAACCTAGAAAAGGCCACTTACCTGAAGTGTGGTCAATATAATGCAGTAGGTAAGCACATGAAGTTGTGCACTGGTCAAGTATTGCTTGAGATTCATTGTTAGAATGATGGCACTGAACACAGTTCCTGTAAAATAAAAAATATAATTAAAAACCTATGTCCTTCCCTGCACTCCCCTTTAACAGATTTTATCAACAGGCTGACGTAGTGCTTGCACATAATGCTTTCCTGTTGTTAGTAAAAACATTGCAACATTTATTTATTTTTTTCTGAAATGTGATGCCTCTCTCAGCATTTTATCCCTCTGATGCGTCACAGAACCAACTAATCAGAAGTTGTAAACTAAAACATGTCTTTGGCTTCGAGCCACCTTCATCCAATCCCTGTTCTGCCTTTTGTGATGCGAGTTTGTCACACGGTGTAGCTAAGGTCCAGCACCCTTTCTTCAGCTTTCAGCCTCCAGTTCTGTTCTACTCTTTCCTTACCTATCAGTCTCATTTGGATGCACGCTGGAACTGAAGGGTAGAGATAGGGGGAGGAAACACAGCTTTGGCAATAACTTTTGGATGCTATGTTAAGACAAAGCCAAGCAAGTCTGCACTGCTGGGCAGTTTAGAGAGAGCTGCACAAGTGGGAGGCAATGCTCTCAGTCTTACCATCTTCACTGTATAGCCCTGCAGGAGACAGACATCACAAGAGATTCCAAAAAAGCCCTGACTGAATTTTTAATGAAGACATACCACCTTCTGAATTTATTAAAGGCACGCATTTCACAGTGACTTTGAACAAGTGTAAGCCGGAAAGGCTAGCTGCATTCTATCTAGTGAAATCTTAGCAGCAACCTTTCCAGATGTGGCCAAGCTTGGCTCTCCAGCATTTTCACCAGATCAGCTACAATTGAAATTAATACAACTAAACAATGATTCTGTTTTGAGGACAATGACCTTTCCAATGAAAGGCTGATCTTTCACCCTCTGCACCACAGTGAGATGCAGAACATTACATGATGAGAGGGTGCAGAAGAGCCAGGCCCAAGGAAAGGGATTTGCTTTCTATGCCAGGACCACACAGTGCACCACTGACAACCTGGTCTGGCTTCTCTCCTCCTGGGCTTGCTCATTTCAACCTCCACACTGTCCTTCCTTTACAGGGGTAAGGAAAAATTACATGCTCTAAGGCTAGCATGGCAAAGTGTTTTAAAGCTGAGCAGTGAAGAATGTTGTTCTCTGGGTAAGACCAGCTCTGCTCTGCTGATCAATGGCAGTGACAATGCACAGGTACTGCTCTAGTTCCACACATCCTTCTCTCAGCTGAGAAGCACATGAGTGTGCTAAAACATGTGTGGAGACTATTATTTGACTTGGTGGCATTAAAAAGTAGGATCTATTGTCCATTTTTAAAAATTCAAATTTATGGTTTTATTTCCTACCCAGAAGATTTCATATGAAGAATGAAATGGTCAAATAGACGCTGGCATGCAATTCTCTTAATTGCCAGTGTGAATCCAACTACCCAGAGAAGTATCAAGTACAAACTGTACCAATTTCCTACAATCTAAATAGCTAAGAAATATAGCATCTATCCAAGCAGAAATATTTCTTCATGTTTCAACACTAGGGAGTGAAAAAGTCAAGTCTAGCACAAGAAACATACCAGTTTTCTTCACAGCCTTTGTTACAAGTAGGGCAATATTCACAGAAACGGCCAAAGCTTCTTGGATCTGTGCACTCACACTTTCCACATACACATTTTCCTCTTCCACTGCAAATCTGGCCCTTTGAATTCAGGCAGTGCTTTACTGATTGTGATGAGCACTCGCAACGATCACCTTCCCAGCCAGCAAAGCATTTGCATTTACCACCTTCACATTCACCATTACCTACAACACAGAGAGTCTGGAGTCATATGCTTCCATGAAAACATAAAAAAACCACTTTTTTAGATGGATACATTTGTATTGCTTGTGCTTTACGTTAAACAGAGCAAATTTAGACCTGGACTTTATCATTAGTTTTTAAGTTAACAACTTGGACTGAAGTTATTGGCATGATAAATATTGAAGGCTGCTGTTCATCATTAAGTTGACCAAAAGTTGCTACTATGATGTCACGCTAAAACCTTTTACTAAAATTTTTCTCTTTTGCCTTGGATCAAAACAATGGAGATTAGGAATTACACAATGACCAGGAAAATAGTCTTTAGGCAAACTAAACAAACTTCTCTTTAGCAACAAAACATTCAATTCAAATAAACAGCAAGATTCAGTGGAAGAAGGAGTATCAAGTTCATGTGCACAGATCATGTTCTTTCCTTCCTTTTCCTTTTCCTTTTCCTTTTCCTTTTCCTTTTCCTTTTCCTTTTCCTTTTCCTTTTCTTCCTTTTCCTTTTCTTCCTCTTTTCATTTTCCTTTTCTTTTTCCTTTGCCTCTTTTCCTTTTGCTTTTTTTCTTTTTTTCCCCTCTTCTCTACCATAAAGTAGACTACAAAAAGAACAAGAATTTTTAACAACTCTGTTTCACTTAGAGTCTCCTTTCTGAAGCAGGCATTCCAAACAGTGTTTGTGTCTATACCAGTATTTGAAATCAAGAGCCACTGTATCTCTCACAGGACTGATTTGGGGTGGTAGAAAATCAGAACCTCACCTGGAAGCTATGATCCCTTCCTAATCTCTCAGTATCTCATATTCCCATTAGACTGAAATGTATCAACTAGCTTTCTGGAATAAATGTTACTTTTTTTTTGAGAAATCAGTATCATTACTTATTAAGAATTTTGAGATTTAAATATTAAAATAGCTAAACTTAGGGAAAAAATCAATGTATCCCCTAGAAAACAGTGGTGAAATTTAGAAGACAGTGTGTATGCCTGTGGTGAAGAGAGCCCAGGAGTGTGAATTCCTAACAGGATGGTCAGGACATTTCCTACACTAATTCTGCACAAAACATTCTTCTTCTTGACAGCCTTATATCATTGTTTTCAGCTGCATCATGTACATTAGACTCAGAAAACAAAACAAACCAGGAAAATACAGACATGAACGCTGCAACCTACCAGAACATAAGTTTCCCTGGTGATACGGGCAGGAAAAATCATCCATTTCACAGTACTTGCCATACACCTTGCCTAGCTTGTTTTTGTAGCAGAAACATTTTCCATCTATGCAATTTCCTTGACCACTGCAGATGGGCTGGTCCTGGTGTTGCCTGCACTCCTCTGAGGAAAGCGTGTCTCTGTTAGAGCTGCAGTTATTGCCACTGCAATGGGACTGTTTGCTGTCAGGAGAAGTTTCATCAGCCCACACTCTTTTGTGCCCTGTGCTGTCTCCATACTGGCAGGCACAGCTTTGCTGCACATTGACAATGGCAGTTTCATTGAAACCAATAGGCTTAAGTATGGCATATTTTCTTCCTCCACTTGTATGACATCCTTTCATTGTAACTGATACATTGAAAAGTACCTAAGAAGAAATAAAGATGGATTTAACATTATTATTATTTCCTTGCTTACATTTGTTTAAAATTTTTAACACATAAAAATAAAGCAGAATCTTGTATTGTATATGAATGTGCACTAGCTGATAATAGTAACATACACAGTGGCCACTTGTCAAACCTGATATATTAGTAATGATAGGCATCACAAATACAGCTAAAATCCTAACAATAGAGGATTGACAGAAGTCTACTTTTCAAATTAAGAAGGCATAGTTGCAAAAGACAAGTTTAATACAAATTAAATGGAAATAGAAACACCATCACCATCCTCCTTCTATTATTCAATGTATACATATCACAGAAATACTCAGGTAAGAATTGGGACTAGATTGAGCAACACAATACACAAACAGACACAGAGATACTCTTCATAAAAAGAATCTATAATGAATGTCCTGCTGCAGAAATGGTCATGCATATGGAAACCAGACAGGTTTTTTGGATGGCCCTAGCTACTCCTACTGAAACACAGAAATGGCTCACATGTTAGCAGCAGATTACTTTTCCTTATTCCATGGACCCAGTGCCTAGCTCCTGGCCATGTCATGGCCATCACCACCATCCTCCAGGTCCTCATCCCAGCAGTCCCCACTACAGCAGCAGCTCCCAGGGCTTTTTGTAGTACTGGCATAGGACTAAGGATCATTTTGGTGCTTAGGTGATTGCCATAGAGCTTCCATCAATCACCGCTAAAAATTTTCGACAGCTCTGACATGTGTGACACTTACACTAGATATCAATCTTGTCTTTCACAATTGGTTTTTTGGCTTTTTTTTTTTTACCAGTATGCTTCTGACAAGGTATTCTCTCTAGGGTTTTATATTTTTTCAGTTTCCTGATGTAAAACAATTCTTTCTCGCCTCCTCACAGAGAAAATGTAACCAGGAGTAAAAAGTGAGAAAGACGCACAAGAGAAGGAAGTATCTTTAATCTTTACTACCAAGAAATAAAGATTTCCAAATAAAAAAGGAGAAACCCCAAGAAACTGATTACATATGAGGTTGAAACTACCCGCAAATACTAAGGCCATTCATCTCTCATCACTGTCTCTCCCTCCCGCTGTGCCCCCACACGAGAACAACGCAGCCCTTGGGGACAATGGTGGCTTTGTGGCCAGTGGGGCAGCGGCTGCCTACACGGACAACAGGAGAAGAATGCTGTGCAGAAACATGCGCTTAATGTCGTACTGAGGGGGCACACAGGCTTTGTCTCACCCTTTGCTTTTCTTCTTCTCGTTTCTCAAATGTGCCACTACACACATAACCCCTCAGCAGCCCACACTCTCCACGCTTGAGATTTCTTCCCTTGGGTTGCAGGGCAAAAGCGTGGCTGTAGAGAAATTGATTCATACAGCAGGTGCGTATCACGTGGGGAGGACGGGCTGCAGCTAGGGAATGTGCTTTTTATTCAACACACAGCCCTGCCAGAAAACATCATCTTCGTGTACAAAACAGTACTGGAAGAATGGCAGGGAAATGGGAGGGAAGGGAAAAATCATGTCGTGCATGTGAGTCGTGAAATTTGATTCTGAACACAGCGGCAGATAGATTAAACCTGTGGTGACTAAATAATTACAACACCATGACACTTGCTAATAGCCAAAGTTAGTTTTGCACCCTGAAGAGGCCACAGGATTCTTCCAGAATTTAATCCACTTTGTGTTTTGGTAAGAAAAGGAAGGAAGAAGGATTAGACAATGAAAGGAATGTGAGAATTAAGGAAAAGCATTTTGTCTGTAAACAAATACTGAAAGAAGGATTTATGGTTAAAATAAATTAATCTCTTAAGGATGGCTCATTTTCAACAGCAGTAGAGGTTTAGGACCACATGCAGTCTTTTACAGTCAACTGGCTTGGCTTTTTATTAAAAAGAAACAGATATAAATATTTTTCTTTTCATTAAACAGAACAAATTCCAGTTCTGTTTCTTATCATATGCCCAAGGAACAACAGTGGAGAAAAGACGCGTTAAGAATAAAAACAGCCAATCTTCCATAAACTGTAGAAGCCAATCAGAAGCATGCAGACAAAATTCAGAAGAGCATAAAATACATTTAAATAAATGTTACAATTCACACATTTAATCTGCTGATTTGTTTTGCTATTTCTACACACAGACACAAGTAAAATCACACTACTTGAGTCATATGTACATGTCAAGCAGGAAAGAACTCCTTGACCCTGCTCTCTAGAAACACAGGCCTCTTCCTGGCAAGCTAAAAGAATTACTCCAGTAGTCCAAGCATTTAAATAAATATATCAAGGCACAGAGACGTTTTTCTGGGAAGAAAACCATGTTCTTTACATCAGCCAGACATCTTCCCCTGAATTTTCATGGTGCATGATGCTCTGTTTCATTCAGTATGTGGCACCAATTCAAATGGGAATAAACTATTTTATTAATTTGATTTATAAAATAAACTAATTATCCAGAAACCTGATTGTACATGAAGACTATTAAAGCAAGAAGAGAGAAAGGTGACACCTAGTACAGACTCAAGGAACACAAATTCCAGTGATTTTTTTCCACTGGGTGATTATCTTTCAACCTCTTTACGTACAGATTCCATCACAATGGCTGTGGTGGTTGTGCCCAGTGGAGGACAAAGAAGGAAAGTTTTAATGGACGTTAGCTTTCAGGAAAAGCTTTGAGCCTTAGTTCCACAGGATTAGTGAGAATTAAAATAAGATTCAGGAAAAATAAACCCAGAGAATAATAGAGAGTCTGTGATCATTAATCACATAAATACATTTTCAGTTTAAGTAAATCCTTAGAAGATTTCACACCATTGAAACTCAACCAAACAGAAAAATAAGTATTCCAGTTCCTTGAAGAATGAGAACTATCAACATACTTCTTTATTATATCCCACATTTTTACATCCTTCCATGCCAGTTTTTTTACTTCCATCAGGACAGATTGCAGTGATATTGAAATGAAGACCTTGGATCTGGTTATCCACTTGAATTTTCACTTCAGAGATTAGTTTCTGTAACCAGAAAACAAGTTTTAATAGCATTGCATCTCAAAATATAATGTACATTAGTGACCAACACCAAGTACGGCTACTATGTCTGACTAAAAATGAAGAAAGCTTGTCTGTGTGAATAAAGGAATGAATTAAAGCATTGTTTCCCATGTAAAGACCCAATTACATTCCAAATATACACAACCAGTGAACTGGTAATTCTGATAAAGAGGATTAGGTTTTCCAGATAAAAATGTTTTCAGCTTTGTTACATGGTTTTGAGAGACTGCATTTTTCACAATTTGAAAATCTATTCCAATGACCATGTGCAACAAAAACTGCTCATTGAGTCTACACTGCCTTTTAGCCATGCACCTAAAATACAACAGTAAACATACATAAAACCACTGCTGTTATCCAGCAGAAAAGTTTCCTAATTGACTTGACACTTTATAAACTTCTGATATTTCGCATCTGTCTTGGAAAAGTTTTCTCTGAACAAACCTTAGGGTGACCTAAAGGCTATTGGGATTATTCTTACTGATTTTTCTGCATCAGCTAAGACTATATAAGCCAACAATTGGCTGATTCCATTAGGGCATTTGCAATAAAAAATAATGAAAAAGCCAGCTACTTTGTAACTTGTATCTACAACATGCCCTAAAATCCTGCTTCCTTCAAGGAAGAAATACTTCTTCTTGACCATTTAAAAATTTATTAAAGCTCTGTACAACTTATGAGCTAAAATTTGAACAAAGGGATTTTTAAAATTCCTGTCATATTACTATTAAAAATGAGTTTAGTGGGATATTTTTACTGCTACAAATGGAAATGCAATTACATGAATCTTAACACATGTTTATCTTAGTAACTTTTTGAAAATTAGTGACTCATCTTTGGCTTTTTAACCAGGGATTTTCAGCCAGGGTTTTCCATAGCTAAGCCTAAGGTTTCCTTGCCTGGACCAAGAGTGCAAGAGGCTCAATGTCATTGAATATCAACACTAAATTTATTTTCTTTTTTAAGTCCTTTTTTTTTTCTAGAAAGCAACATAGACCTGTTCACCATGTGTTTATATCTTGAAAGCCCCTATAACTATGATAACAATCTCAAATTGTGAAATCCAATGAAGGTTACGATGGGAAGAAAGACTGCTCAAAAAATGAAAAAAAAGCAAAAGCAAACTGGGGGTGGCTGGACCAGGAAAGTCCCACTGAAACTTGTAGTGAACTAAATAATTGTTTCATAAATTTTCATTTCCTCTCCTTGAATGTTTGCCCTGCACTGGGTAAGAACTGTGTTACAGTTTAGGATGGACAGAGTAAAGGCGTCATACAAAAGGACTACAATCTTCAAAACTTTTTGCCAGCATCTTCCTGCAAACCTCCACATTCAATATGAGATCTCTCAACTTTATAAGAGGAAGCAAAATACCAGTGAGAACTTCTCTGCAATTTGACTACCCCTAAACTCCTCTGCCTTTGCATGTCTTTGCCTTCCGCTCAGTGTCTCCAACATGACAGTGAGCAAAATGTGTGCAAAAGCACTCTATGGACTAGGAACAGAAACAGGGGCTGGCTCTTCATTATGTTCTGTGGTTAAGGAAGTAAAATGGATAATTTCAGGCTTTCAAATACAACCAATTAAAAATAAAAGTGATACCTGTGGATACCTTGCATACAGTTTTGTAGCTGAGTTTTCAACTTTTTGAACCTGAATGTTTGTGTGTAACTGCACAACTTAGCAGCATTCAACCATCCAACCCATCACATTCATTTTGATGCTGTTCTATGGACTCCCCATGCTCTAGGTACATCAAATGCCTATTTCTTGGCTTCATTACCAAAGCTGTTTTTGCCCTCTTTCCTTCACTAACAAGATGCCTATTTCACCTTCAAAATGCCATTCTGTGTCAAGCATGTGTGGAAAATGACTTTACAGTATTTCCCATACTATTACTTTCTCTTTCCCAAACCATTATGTTCAATTGAGCACTCCAGGCAAGAGTTCACAAAGTCATTTCCATTGTTCTCTCTCAAATACCTACCAAAACTCTTCTTCACTTCCATGCCTCAAATCCCCAAGTCGTTACACTGCTTCTTGCAGTATAAATGCTGCTTGTCATGATATCCACTGTTCTCAAACTACCTCCTTGTAAATTCCCATCTCTTGTTTGTTTTCTAAAAAATATGCTGCAAAACTCTTCAGATACTGGATTGTGTTTTTGCTCTGAATTTATATGGTGCGTAGACAGTGGTGTCTGGTCTGTAACTACAGATCTGAGGTGCCAAAATTCAAATAAATAAACCCTCTTTTGAGTGACATAGCAACAGGTGAAGAGAATCAAACAGAATATTTAGAATCCTTAGAAATTAGAAAACAGTAGCTCTTGGCTTTGAGACCCTGACAGACTGGAACTTTGAGAGCTATCATAAGATAGTACCACCTATCCACCTGGACATTAGGAAAAGTAGGGAATGCATCCTTGTGGACTTCAGATGGAATACGAGATCTTGGAAATTCCAACTTCAGCCTATGAAAGATGAAAAATGTACAAGTATTACATACAACACTGTCACTCTCATCATACCTGATAGGCTTCCACCACCAAATCATTGAGATTTGCTGCTTGTGATTCTATTTGTCTTGCAACAGTACCAGGCAAGAGAGGTAACAGATCCTATGAAAAAGACAATCATTTATGCACAATTTTAAGTATAAATATTGTGCCTTCAAAATTAAAAAAAGAAATCAGGTTTCTAACCTACTTTATACCAATGAAACTGGCTTCCTTGAACGGCAAAAATAACATTGATGTTATTGTCAATCAATTTTTCAGAGAGCTGCCCAAGAGATGGATGCTCCTGCAAAATACAACAGAAAAGAGACCGCAGATTAGTAAGGAAAAATCTTGTATTTCATATATGACACATTATAGATTTCCAAATCCAATCCAATCTTAACTTCTAAATGTACAGAGAATGCTAGACTTTCATCAAAACCAGGGTGGGGCCATCCAAATAAAGAATAAAAAAAATCACCAGAGCATCAGCCAGGCTATTGCCAACTATGTAGATCTGCTGCACAGTGGAGGAAGGACTAACTCTATAGTACTATTTTGTTGGTTTGAGTCTGATGCTTAAGAAATATGGATATGTTGTGGTCCATGGTCCATCTAGAAGAACAGGGAATGATAGGTGGGTTCTTGTGCAAAAGCCAGAGAGAAAGTACAACATGAAGCAGTGAGATGAGGTGTGCTTTTGGGAACAGCAAGGAGGGTAATTAAAAAGGTTTGATTCTCAGACATGTATTTTGGCATCAAATGCAGCCACTGCATCAGGTTCTGGCAATGTCAGTATTCTCTGCTTATCTCACTTACGACTGACAGCTTTCTCCTCTATGTGCTCAAGACCCACCTAAGGACTGATGACTCCAGGCCTCACCACGACCACCTGCTACATTTTCTTAACCACACCTGTGCTTGAAGAAGGTGGCATGAGTTTCACAGCTCTCCTCAGCAACGCATCATTCTATTTGCTGAAGCAGCTATGACAGCCTGTCCTGTGCCAATGACCTGCCTTTCTGCACCTCTCATTGAGAGATCTGACACGGATTTGAGAACAAGAGGTGTGTTGCTATCTCTTCATCCAAGATCTGGGTGTCCAAGAACTTCAGGGGTGTCTTTGTGGTCCCAGTGGGCTTTGTACACATAGCTTATCTGAGATCCCTTCAGCTCCAGTACTCCAAACAAATCTGTATCTGAAAATCACTGTTTATTAACCCGCCATAAGTGAATAGCTCTCAAGAAGTAAATTCAATGCTTAAAATTCATGATTAAACAGAGAGACTAGGGCCTTGGCTTGTGATTCCACTTACAGAGATTTCATCTGGACACCTCCACTTATGCCAGGTACTTCAACCTTTATCCCCCACAGACTTTTGTTGTCTTTCTTTTCCTGGTATTTTTCACCACCTGCCCCATATTATCTCTCTATTGCACAAACACAGTCTGTTACCCTGAGCAATTCTTTTCTCCTCAGGTTGTCCCTTGTTACTCAAGGCACCCTGCAAGTCAACAACTCTGCTAGCAATTATCTGAATAGCAATACAACTGAGACAAAGTTATGCAAGGGAGCAAAATCCGTTTTCCATCATATTGCACCATTATAAAGAGCCTTGTACAGAAAGAACAAAGGAGTTTCTTGGTGCAGTTTGATATTAGCCAGGGTACATGCCTCTCTCAATGTTTCAGTGCTTTGGTAAAAGGCTATATTCTTTAAGATAACTGATGAAAGGTTACAGAGCATTAAACAGGCCTTCTTACAGCTCCAGCTGGAGACAGTGCAATCCTCACTGGAGAGAGAGCAGGCATTCCCACCACACAGGAGTCATGAGTGAACTGCAGCAGTGGAGGCTTTGTTGGCATTTTCAGTAGCCTACAACACTGTACTAAGCCTTCCTTCCTTCTCCATGACACAGAGCACACTGGTGGGGCCTCCACCGTGCTGCACAACCCTACAGGGCACGTGCAATTCACAGACAGATGATGACAGATGATCATGGCAGATCACAGACACACCAAGTGGTCCCAGGACATGAGAGAAGTCAGATGTTCTGCCAACACCTCCTGCACCATAAATGTGTGAATGACAGGGGAAGTATCAAGGGATCATGAGATGGTGGCAAAATAAGTCAGTCTTCCTGCTTAGCATGTGATACTAGACCAGTCTTTGAATTCCAGCAGAGTGGCTCCTCAACAACTCTGCAAATACTAGCTGAACTCTGGAATCAGAAGTATCAGAAATAGCTTTCCAAGCCTTCATGAAAAGGCTTATTTAGATGGAGCTTACTGAAGTCAAGAGATGACACCCATAGACATGCAAGGGCTGCAGAGGCAGGATCCCCAGACTACCTCTGCTCACAAGTAAGGCTGCACTTCCATGTATTTGTCATCAATAACTCACTGCAGTGTCCGGCTTCTTGGTTTTTTAAATTAGAATTGAGTTAAAAAAACCCCAAAGCTCAAAGCATCAACAGACCCACACTAGCTTTTTAATTTTAAGCATGTAAAGAGATGACATGAGGTACCAGTGGTAACTCATGGAGCCTCACTTTGCTTGCTGTGAAAACCTTGCTGTACTTTATGTCTTTTTATCTTATCTCTTCCCACTACTGCTCAGACAAATGTACTTTAATTTTAGATCATCTTTCTTGTTTCAATTACATCATTCATTTTATCATTTTAACCTACTGTGTTAAGCTGAGAAGATAACTAATACAAATTTTAAGTATTTCAGAAAGGGAGTTAACCAAAGCACGGATCTAATTAAAACGGACTAGATTTCTTTCCTGTCATGCATTTTTTTTTGCTGACCTTTCTGTGACTGCTTAGCAAAAGTTAGAAAGAAACATGCAGAAAAATGTCTAAGTGGAAACATTTCTGATGTAAAGGCTAAGCTTATTCAAATAAATAAAGCAAAGTTCTCTTAACTGGCACAAGTAAGAAATAAAAATATGCCAAAATGCAATCTTCTCATGACTACCCAAAGCTAAGAATCAAAGCAGAAAAACAATGTGAATACTGAGCCCTCTTTAATTTTGCGCAGCCCAACAAAATTGTACTGATATGAAAAAACACCAAAAATATGTTTTATATTATGTTTTCTAAAAGACTGACAGACTTTCATGATATTTCATTTAAATATCAAATAGTCTTCCCACCCCCCTGATTTCACTCATTCATTTGATGTTTCTTTATGGATATCTATGAATAAAATAATCATATATACCATGGATGAGAAGAAAAAAGCAGGAAACCAGCACACTTTCCCTTACAGACACTATTGTGTTGTCATCAAATCTACTCCCAGAAAACGCAATGCTAAGAAAGAGTCCCTTGCTAACCCTTTTCTAGTATTAAGTGCATGCCTACAGTTAACATGTGGGCATGCAAAAATTAGCCCACATTAAAAAAAAAAAAGGGTTAGCAGCCAGAAAACACATGGACCTAAATGTGCCACCACAGATCTAAGCATGTTTCAAGGTAATTTCATTTGGGTGGATAAAAAAAACTCATTTAATAAAATACATCAATAGTAGTAATCATGGGGATTTCTTTTTCCATACAGGACAGTAAAATTATGATCTTTCAAACCAGAATGCAGAATATCAGTTAAAACACCTTTTTTTTTTTTTTTTCAGTCATCTATCAATCTATCATAGCTGCTTAGAAAGAGATTCATTAATTTTGTTTGTTTCCACTGGTGAGTTTTTCCAGTTGCAACAGAAATTAATTCCCAAAGTTGGACAGAAAATAAAAATAGTGGTTTTTTTTTTTTTTTCTGAAACAAACAATATCTTTATTATCAAAGGAATCCTGGACACCATAAAAAGATTTGTACCTTTAGCAATTATTTAATAAGCAGAGCAAACATCCTCTGATTCATAACACTGCAACCAGGAAAACAAAAAAGAAAGAAAAAGAGTATGTTCTGCTTTGGGAAAGAAAAGTTTCAGGATTATTTGCTCTAAGTAGAATAAACTGAACAGACTGATTAGAGTGGAAAAAAAATATTCAGACGTCTGTGAAGAAATATCCAAGAGGTGACAGAGGGAGTATATGAATGCAAGAACGTCAGATAATCGGAAATCTAAATAACCTTCCTGTTAGCACACACTCATCTCCCTCCTCCGCTCAGCAAGGTCCCAAACACTCACTGCTTCCCAGAAACCTCCTTTATTTCATGATCACACAACAGCCAGAGGCTCCTTCCTGCTGCTCCACCATCCTTGTAAACACCACTTGCCGGGATTAAATTCGGGTCTACCCTCACTTACACACAGCCCTCACTGACTTGTCTTGCACATTGCTGGTTCTGGCTGAACACAGACTGTACACAGCACGGAGAACAAAACTTCAATGTGCTCCAATTGTACCACAGTTCATATTTCTGCTTTCTGGGGATTACGCTGCAATTAAGCAGTGATTCCTGTTTCTTAAATAAACAATTCATATTTATTTAAGAAAATTCCTAAAGCAGTTGAAACCTACAATTCTTAGGCAAAAATTCCTTTCTTCAGTCACTTACGACTGCATTTTACATTCCTGAAGAAAATACTTTGAAAGCTAAAAATATCCATTGAACATGTCTTATTTTGCTACAGCAGATTTGATGCAACTTTTTGCAGAGGTGTGTATTACCACACACTGGCTTTCTACTGGGAAATCTGAAAGCATGTAATGCTAGTCCGTCCAGCTGAGGTAGCTCATTGCTGCTGGACGCCCTCTGGTTTACTCCCACCACGCCTTTTCAACCAACGCACCTGTGCATCTCCTGACCACAAGCCATAGCCACCACCTTTGTCTTATGAGCATGATTGTACAACTCTTACATATTACCAGCTTCTACTTGAGCTAAACATCACACCACACTCTTCTTCCTTGTATTTTATACAAAATGTGTGTCATTTTAATGAGATGCTAATAAAAAACCACACCAAAACCAGTAACATATCCTCCTTTGCTGTGTACTGTTTTTTTCAGACTCCAAAATACTTTATTCCACACAAAAAGAATGCCAGTATGCCAGGTGACCAATTCTTCATTTCACAACTTGCCTACCTGGAAAAATACTACTCTAATAACTGAGATAAAAGCAATGCTTTGACAGCAGTCTAAAACCCTTCTTTACACAGTTTGCACTGCCTCTCTGAAGGCAAAATCTGTGACATATACCTTACCATACTCGTGGCTTTGATGTACACATTATCTTTCAAGTGACAGTTTCCATCATGGGGAATTACAATTCCTGCTAATTTACTATCAAGGGCCAGATGGGAAGTTTGATCTGTCATCACAAGAAGCAGTCGCTTTGCTTCTTTACGCCATCCAATGTGGCTCTAAATAGAAAACAAAATTAGGCATAAGAAAGCAGTACCTGCCTATTTTCTAAAATCATCAATAATAAAATGAAAAATTAACATGAAAGACCACTTTCAGATATTACACTGCTTGGCAGCACTGAGTTAAAACCAGGCTATTTAAAGCATTTTGTGTGGAAATAGATATAATGTCCTACATCTGAAAGCTGCCAATTTCTTTGCTTTTTTCCACTTACCACTTTCTTTGCTTTTTAAAAAAAGATGTCCCCATATACATCCCAGTTATGGTTTATATAGTGGGCTTGATAACAGCTGCCACATTGTGTGTGTCACTTTTACGTACAAATGCAAAGCCCATAGTTAGTAAAATTCTCTTACATTAGTATTACATCCAGTAAATATGCATTCGTCCGTATTGATACTTAGCACCCTGTTCTACTTTTACTTTGATTTAATTACTTTATATTCTCATCAATGTATAATTTTCTTTTCCTACACAATTCTCTGGAATGTACATTAGTATGTGATCACAAATAAATAAACTAAAGTTTGAAGGTCTTCATGCAATTACAAATTGATAAATTCCTTATTATGCAGCAAAATGCTACATTTATCCACCATCTTGAGGGATTGATAGCAAAGTGGCAGCCTCAAGGGTGAATTGAATGTATTTGAGGAATTCAGTGGTACGAAGGATGCAGCAGGGTAAGCTTATATCTAAATTGATTTAGATGCCAATTTGAATTTTCAAAACATTTATCTACCTGATTATAATCAAATGTCTGAGGCACACAGGAAATACATCACACACTTTTTCATTATTCCCTCTCTTGATTATTCCACCTTCTTTTCCACTGCTTCCATTTTATCTTCTTCCTATGACACTGTCTCATCTCTACCATTCTCATGTGAAACATGCAGTACACTCCATGTACTCAGCCACACTTTGTAACTTACTCCCTGCCTTCCTTTCTTCATGGAGAGGGATTTAGCTCCCTTCTCAGGCTCATTCTCTGCTAGCTCTGAATGGGGATTAAACATCTCATGCCAGCAAGGATAACAAGTACAGAGGGGTGTCATGTCTTTTCCAGCTTACACTTAAGGCATCAGTCTCCCACAGACACTCCCAGACAGCATTCCTCTAAAACAAGGAGTATTTTAAGTTTTATTTATAAACAGGTTTTGTCTTAAATAATTCCAAAAACTCTTCTCCTAAGACTCCATCATTTGACTTTGTCACCTTGAGAGTTGTTTAGTTTTAGGTAATCCTGTGAGGAGCAGGGAGTTGGACTCGATGATTTTTATGGGTTCCTTCTGAATTAAGATGATCCGTGATTCTATGATTCCTACCTACATATGTCACAGCAATCAAAATTTTAAAGTAGCTCCATGTCCTAACTTGCTGCCTCTTGCAACTGTGATGTATTGGTTAAAGCAAGATGGAGCAAGTTATAAAGGTCTATTGAAGGCAAAATGAGTGCACATTAATATAATTTGCAGTTCATGATGGTCCTTATGAATTGCACATTTTTCCCATCCATTTTAGTTCACAATTCAGCTAGAAGGAAAGCCTCCACATTCTCATGAATGTTTCCATTCTATTGTTCTTGGAAGCATATATTATTCTAGAACTCACATTTCATAAGTGTGGAATGTGTCCAGTGAGAAACACTGAATTTTTAGGAATTTTTCCAAAGTTCCAGAATAATTTTTTGTAACAGCTTCGATTACAGTGTTTATGAAGAGTAGTTTTCACTTACCCGTTCATCAAAATTTGAAAATAAAATTGGACCAAATGATTCATTTTTAGCATAGTTTGGATTACTTTTTGTCCTTGAGTTATTGTACTGCTCAAAAAAATAATGTGAAGATGGACAAGATAAAACAATTTTCCTGACATCATTCTAACAGATGAGAAACACAGCAAGCCTGTATTTTATAGAGCCTTACCAAACCCACGAATCAACTAAATTTCAAAATTTTTATTTCATTAATATGCTTAAGACAAAAAGCAACAACTAAAACAGCTCCCTAGAGCAAAAAACCTCTCTTTATCTAATATTCTTATAGCTTGAGACCTAGTGATAGAGATCTTTTCCATCCTTTTCTGCATGGGAGAGACTGTGATGAAATTTTATCAATATACAAAATTTAAATTTTTGTTAATTTATACTGTTTAAAAGTATGAAATCCTTAAAAGCTGAGACATTGAAGTTCTTGTTTTCCTTATCTACACAAGCAGATATGTAAAAATTATCATTCAATTATCAAGTTCTAAAGGAGAAGAGATGTTAAAATTGTATGTTCTCATACACTCATACACAAGCAGTGCTTTAATGATTTTTGAAACTAATCATGTAATTGACTGAAATTAATACATGTTCAAACAAGAAGCAGTTGCCTTTATCATCCATCCTATGTTGGTTAGGCTGGTTAAAGCCAGAATTTGAAGATAATTAACCAGTACTGAAACATATTCCCTCATGCTCCCCTTTTTCAGTTTCAACTGCAAATGTATAGTTAAAGGGGAAACAATGGAAGAGGAGGAAAAAAATCTTAGTATTATCAGGCATAGAACTGGCATTTTGAATTCAGGAACACTGAGCACCATTGCACCTAAATATATATATGCATATATATATATATATATATATATAGTGCCTGAATTACTATTTCTTTAGTCTTTTGTAAATAAGCTCCTTCCTTACCTGGCACACAGCTGCTTGAAGCATCGCATCAAAACCCCCTTCAGGTGTATCAATATTCCCAGAAATTTTTTGTTTATTCACTGCATTTCTGAATTCTGCTATATTGTCAGTCAGGGATAGCACATGAATATACCCATGAGGAGGCATACAATCTAAATTGTAATCACTGTACAAAAACAAAATCAAAAGCCTTATTTTTCATTTGAAGGAGATGAAAATATTGCATCCCCATTAACCCATAAAATCCTGATACTAATGAAGATGTAGGTAGTACAGAATAAGAAACACACAGAAGAAAAGAGTAATTCTATGTGCAATTAAGTTCAGTGGGAAGTAGTTAAAATTAACTACAAAAAGTTTATATTATTTTGTATTTTATGTATTTTTTTGTATTTTATGGATAGTTTCATTAACTATTAACTTAGTTAATATACTAACAGTATATATGTAGTGTTTCATACAGAACAAAATGCAACAAGAGGTATGGTATGATCTCAGGGAATATATAAACCCTTTTGGGTTTATCTACAGGGTGATACAGCTTTGCTTTTCATTATCCTGAGAAAGGATTACCACACTGCAACATTAAGATCCTTTACTAGGCTGCTACACAGACTACTGGATCAAACTATAATAAAATCTAAGTTCTAATATCCACTAGTGTTACATAAATGTACATAAAATTAATGTTGCTATTAATAACAGTTACCTCATCAAAGAGATGAGAAAATCCATTTTCAGTAACATCATAGTAAATGATACCTTCTCAAACTATGCATAAGGGAGAAAGTCTGATTTTTGTCGTAGGTAAGCGAGTGAAACAGCATTTATAGAGGTCATTGATCTGGGACCCATTCACAGCCGTGATTTATGGCACAAGTTGAAGTGCTCATCCATTTGAGAGATGCTAAGCAGGTTTCAACTCTCTTAATTTCTACTGCATCCAGACTGTAACCTGCCCTCCTCCAAATCAAGGTACAGTCAAAGAAGAGAAACCCGCATTGAAAGGATTAATACCTCTGCAGATGTCTACTTTTAGGCAAAATGCATCATGACCTAGAAATGCTAATCAATATCCACTCACTCTATATAGATGGCCTAGATGACTGCTTTATCCATAGACAGTCACATCTATAGAATGAATTCCACTACCAGGAACCAATTAGAAACCCACTGAAATCACAGAAGATACTTAGGGACATCACAGAACTTTGGATCATGTCTTCTCAGGAAAGGCAAGCAAGAAAGCGTGAAGAATTAATATTCACTTTTCCAACTACTATCATACAGCTCTAAATTTGTTGTGAATGATCTTGTTCTCCAGGGTGGTTTTGAAGTGACCCCTCACTTTATGTAAGTGTTGAAAGCAAGGTATATAAGGCACGGCATGAAAAAAGAAATGCAGGCCAGAATATCTTTTCTATTTAAAAGAGGAGTTCATCCACATTAGAACTGTAGAAGAAGATCAGAGGATCAGTTCATTAAATGAGCTGAAAGGAACCACATCATGTTGACAAAAGCAGAGTTTTAAGGAAAGAGTTAATGAATACATGACCATATACTAGAAAGTACATAGGTCAGAAAGTACAAAACTTTGTGATGAATCTGGTTAACATATCCAAAATAACCAAAACCACAACAGTTGACTTTAAAATTAAATAAAAAACATAACCAAATATCCCAAAACAGCATGGTTATTGGCTTGTTTTCCTAAAGAAAATACAGCACATTTTTTCTGATACAGAATGTTTTTCTGTAATCACTCACCAGGTATTTCAGAAGTAATCATTGTAAAACAATTTTCAGCATTTCCATAGGAACTTTGTCAAAGAACCACGGTATAAGGAAACAAAGATAAATTCTGACGAATTTAAAAAATAAATATGTGTAACACATATTTGTGTCATTAAATACACGTCTCAGTGCTACAGTAAATGTAAAAAAGACTACATACCTGCACTGGTTATGGATTCTGCCTGGATGAATGCTAATATAGGGGGACACAGTTTTATCCACATAGGATCCAAATCCAAGTCGAAAATCAAGAGAAATATTCTCCATCTTTTTAGATAAAGCAAATCCAACGGAATTTAACTTTTCTATATTGTTGTGCATAGAGGCCGAGACATCAACTAAATAATAAAGGTCCACAGGGTATTTCTCTAAAGGACGAACTTTTAACATAAAGTTTGCTTCACTTCCTGATTAAAAAAAGAAACAAATAAGTTTATTTACTATTTTTGAATGGACATGCTTAAAAATACCTTTATATTTGTATCAACCTCAGCACGAAGTTGTTTGTGTCACCAAAGAGAAAAACAAACAAACAAGAAAATCTCCCAAGAGTAAACAAAACCTTGAAGAATCATTCAAAAATAAGCCATAAAGGGCCGTTTTGTAGAACATCTTGTTTTTTTCTTCTTGCAGGAGCACTGTGCAATTTATTGTAAAAATCTGACTTCTCCCCATTTTGTTTTAAATTCATGGTTATGCAATCCCTTTGGCATTGTAACAAAAAGCAGTTGTGGCTCACAAAGGACACAGATCTGCATACAAATTGGGGTCAGTCACTTCAAGGTTGACACTTCAAAGTATGTAAATGTATCCTGGAAATAGTTTGTCATATGACAGAATCTAAAACTACATATGCACCACAAGGACGGCACAGCCTGAAAAACTCACATAAATAATGATACAAGTTTATCCCAAACTGCTTCCAAAGATTCGATGAGAAAACTCTGTAGGATCAAAAGATTTTTTTTTTAAAAAAGGTTTTAATATTAAAAAAAAAAATCCATCTTTTGGCATATACAAAATAGAACTCTTATTTCAGGATGACAGATGTCTGTCTCTCCTGCAGAACCCCAACATATTCTAGTCTGTAATAAAAATATTAATGCTTTGGAAGCTGCTAAAACTAGTCCTCACATTTTTGCTTCTCTAATATTCTGTAATGTCAGCAAAAGGAGTTAAGTGATGAGTAGGGGCAGAGTAGGTACAGTAATGCATGGTTTCGAATTAGTCATCATTTTATGTCATCCAAAGCGTGAGCTCACAGCAGAAAAGAGTTTAGGATCTTCGTGTGATGAGTGGAGAATCTAATCCACTATTGTGCAATGAAGATACAGCAAAGGGCAGGAGGAAGGAAGTTGTTACAGAACAACTATGCAGGTTTTCAATAAAAACTACCAAAAGGTAAATCCAGTAGAAAGATCTGACTCAGAAAAGTTAAATATGCAAAAGTAATTTCTTCTAATAATCTTTGAACATAATCCACCTGAAAATGTCAGGATTTGTCTCTATTACGTCTTGCATGAGGAAAACAATTTCAGTGTGCTGTAATTTATGTTTCCTCTTTGCCAATGTAAATTGAATTACTTTTTGTAAATGACCCTTGCAGGTCTCCGGTTTGCATATAGTGAGATACTGAGTGCAGCTTTTATTTTTTCCCACATAAATCCTAAATGTTGAGTATATGTAAACAGTGACAGAAAACCCAGTATCAAAACATAAACATCTTTGTGTGCATGATTATACTGTATCGAATGTCTGTTTTGAGGAAATACTATAGTGGTATATCTGTGCATTTCCCTGAGGCAGAAAATATGAGCAAGATATCTATATGTAAAAAGTTTTTTCTTCTGGAGTCCTTGGAATTTTATTTTTCTGCCTCCCTGATGCAAAAACTTCTGCAAAGCATAAGAAACTCCAAACTTAATTTCATTATTTACTGGAAAAAAGGTCAATGAAACCAAATTTTAGAAAGGTAACTTTTTTTTCTATGAATACAGTACGCCTTTGGAAATAAATGTGATTACAGACAGAGCTAGAGATACCTCAGTTCCTGAAACCATTTCTCAGTACAAAGCAGAGTATCAGTCACTTCTTTGGAAGGAGAGTGAGAAAAGGAGAAGTGCTGATGTTACCTTGACAGTTTTATTATTATAAGGAGTGAAAAAAAGAGCTCCTTTGTGCTTTACACTCATGCAGATCCTTCATTTTCCCCTTGTAATTGCCAGAAAATTATCATTTCTGCAGTGAAGAGCAGCAAAATACTTCTCCTGAACACTTAATGTTTTCCTGCCAAAGATTGATCCCTCTCACAGATTTCTTTCTCCAATTATTCTTTGCAAAAGAAATAAATAAATTAAATTTTATTGAGTGAAAGATAACCCTGCATCCCTTTATATCACCTTTACTTTTGCCGTTGGCCACAGCTTTTTTAGAGACAGAGAATGAACACTGATTTAACTAGACTTCAGCTGAAGGCAAATAGAGATATCCTAGTTATAAAAAAAATTCAGGCAGTGAATACCTAAGTCTTCTTCAGGAATTCAGTCCTTTCTTATATAATGGTTTTGGTATTTTTGTAGTTGTCTAGTCAATGCACTTGAAAGTAAAGAAATAATCAGGAAGTTTATCAAATAATGACTTAAGGAATTATAACTCTATTTACTTTCAGAAGGAATAGTTTATACACATGTAAGGCAAAACCATTAGTGTAAGTGGCTAAAGAATCAAGAAACCACATAAGAAAACAGGAAAGACTACCTAAAATTCCCTTTCCACTTATTACTTGCATTATTCTGACCTTCATCTCTGTTTGACAGAAACAATTCGTGCTGAAGATGACACTTGAAAATGGGAGCACCACCATCACAGTCCTACAATACAATGTTATAGTATCATTCTTCCAAATAATTATTCCAGATGCCTCTTCACGAAATATCTGTACTTAGAAGTATTGTTTTTATTTTAAATTTACTATAATATCAATGTGTTAGAGATGACCCAACCTGGACGCAGTTGGACTGAAACTTTTCCTGGAGTCACTTGCGTATTTGTTTCGTGGTCACTAGGTGTTGTGACATGAACCGTGGGGTTTTCAACCAAATCTGATTGGCAGCCTCTTTTCATTAAGTTGAAAACAGTGTCACAGCGTCCCTTCTGTGTTGTGCCAGCCATGAAATCCTGTTTAATAAGAAACACAAAGTACAAAACAATCTGAGCTGAAAAAAACCCTGTACTACCTTCAAAGGATGAAGAAAACCAAAATAATAGTCTTTGAAACAATAAAACATGCTACTATAAATGAATAAACTATAGAACAAGTTCATGAAGCCATATGTTTTTAATAATGGCAGTGATGCAATATTTAAATCAGAAGTTAAACCTAATTGCCACAACAACCCTTTTCTACACAGAAAAAATTTCTAATGAGAAATAGGATCTTGCACAATCAGAACAAGCCGGCTTTGGAGAAAAAGGAAATTACACACTGTCAGTATGTCACTAAAAAAGTTCTGTGCCATACTATCATCTCGTTTTAGCAAGAAAGTGTCATTCCCACAACATCAAAACAGGTTAGTTTTCAGAAGAATCCACTGGTAATGTTACTCAGGCTAATATTTAATAGGAACACCAGAGGTCAGCTTTAGATTTAGCCAACCTGACTTTGTCTATGACACTATACAAAATCCAAAGACCTGCTGGACTATGTAATTTCAATTCTCGGAAAGAGGAAACCATGTATTATTACAGGAGTGGATAGTGCAAGATGCCACCAACATAAAAAAGACCTTGTAGCAACAGGAAAGTGAGTAGTAGAAGTATGATGTCAGAAGCAGCCCATTCTTTGCTGCATTGAAAGAGCAAAGTTGCCAAAAATTGTGCCAAAGTGATCCAATGCAAAATTTCTTCCTGACCACTATTGTGACGATTAACACAATTCTGAACATTAAAAAAAAAAAAAAAAAAAGATCCTTTGTAGTATTTCAAAGTATTGAAAGCATCTGAGCCAAAGCTGGACACCAACCAAACAAAGGACAATCTCTGATCTTTCAATCTTCTGTTCTTTCAGAGGCAAATGGGGAAAATAAGCAATCTAAAACTTCATACAGTCAATTGTGTGTAATGTAATAGTCATTCAGACCCTGTAAAGACTAGAGGAAGCCCCTGAAGAATGAAATTTGACAGTCATGTATCTTGTTTTTCAAATTCAAACTCATTTTTGTACTCTTCCTCTGACATTTTTTCATAACCTTTTTTATTGTAGACAACAGAGACTACTTCTTATGTTACTGCTATTTATATACCCTTTTTAGTATATACATTTCAAAAAGCTAGATTTTTAAACATGTTTAAAGAATTCAGCTAATCTCGTTACCAGTAATGACTAATAGATTTGTAATGTTTTCTGAAGTCCACTGTGTGTGGGTATAAATTTAAAGTATCTCAAAAGTTCCTCAGGGCTGATTATCTCGTTAACAATATTGTTCTGATGAAGCAGGCAGTCTAAGCTGCACTGCAATATTTCCATCTGCAATAATAAGGGTTTTGCTGTTCCATAACCATGAACGGGGTGTAGGTGAACCAGCCATTTAAGAAGGTTTGACAAAGCCCTGGCTTCCATGAACAGCTCCCAGGACTGACTTGAGAAGTGAAGGAAGACAAGCAGAGCAGAAGTGAAACTGGCCCAAGCCCACGTGCCTAGTTAGAAGGGGACCTACTGCAGATCCACAGCACTTAGCAAATGCTCTTCTGTGACAAATGCAGGTAGAGGAGGATAAAGCTTTGTCCTTTGTAAGACAGGACACAAGACCAAAATAATGAACACCTCCACACTGTAATCCATTGTGCCATCTACTCATGCCCTAAGCTTCCCCTGGAAAAACAAGCCCTGCATGCCTCTACCCATCCTTGCATTACTTAGCCTCCTGCCTTTGGCAGACTAAGTCACTAATTCCAAGACATAGTATCTCAGATATTCCCAGTGCCTTTACACTCCTTATCTCGTCCAGACACACCCTGGGAACTTATCTACCTTCTCTGCTAACCAGAAAGCTCCTACCGGTAATTTCCAGGCGACCTTAAAGAGCATTCGAGCTTGAGATTGTCAGTGATATTCTGCAAAAGCCTGCTCCTCTGAAGCGATTACTCACAACCATGCTATCAACAGGGTTATTTTTCTTCTGTCAAACAAAACCAGAAATTCCCGTATTCTTACACTTTGCAAAGTAACAATAATTTCAGGATAATTCTTGCTACCTGAGATCTATCTTCTGTGCTAAGTCTCAGAACGGATAGTTTCAAGTGTCAAAATGAGAAAAGCATAATTTTTTCCATTTGTGATAGGATCATTATATGTGAAGTCAAAGTCAACTCCACTGTTAGCACAATCTTTTTCTAAATGCAGCAGACATATATGTATAGACTTGTTTTCATATATGATGAGGACTTAATATAAAGTACTGATAAGTAATTTTGCTCTTGAAGCCAAAAACTGTTAAACTCTTAAAGCTACTGTAAGTCTGCCAAAGCTGTCTACAAAGCAGATGGAATGCATTAAAAAGGTCTCACTTTATTTAAAATTACTGCAATTTTCCAAATAAAAGATTGCATTTTCTCCTTTGGAAACAAAATATATTTCACATGATTTCTCAGGTTCTGTCTCTAGGGATCATTTAAAGGTTTTCTTGCTATTTCTCACTATAATTTTCTCAGTTTAAAAGTCTTTATCTTTATAAAGATCAGAAGCAGCTAAAATATAAAGTCACATGTAATTAAGCAAAACGCCATACCTCTTGAGCACACCATCCACACTCTGGACCCAAAGCAAGACACTTTTTGCATGTTACTGCATTTGAAGTGGCACATCTGTTTTCCGCTGCAATGAAATACAAACCCAAAAAGTCATGATTTATGATGATATGTGAAATTGTAAAATACCTAATTTTAAACCAAGATTTCAAAAATTACTTCTCCAGATTAAGAGTGATGACAATGTATTCAAACAGAAGTAAAACAGAACAAAAGAACAGTGGTGAGGGAATACAATTTTCTTTTATCTACAGTCTAGAACTATATGCGCAGATTGAAAAAAATCCATTCACAATTCACAAGGCCAAATTTTTAAGATCCTGATTTAGAATAATTTTGAAGTGAAAGTTTATCTTTGGCATGTATCTTGCTGATTTACTGCCTAACAGAAAAAAATTTACTAGGTAGCTTATCTTTTCACAGACATTTTCCCTTTAAGTCATTTACACTTGACTGAATTATTCATTATTCACTCCTCATGAAACCCAAAGTATTTTCTCACCTTCTATAAATATTCCCCCTCTGCATATTCATTTTTGCAATGAATAGTTTCCCAGAAGAGGAAGATTTTCTTTTCCAGAAGCAAATAGAAATGTATCCAACACTACATGTGTCACAGATTGAAGACACATCATTCTGTACTAACAATTGCAAAAATTGTGCCTACTTACATGTCTACCAGCAAAGTCCATTATATCCTTTTCACATCTTTGTTTTATAGATCATTGCTTAAGTTACTACTCTTTCCTATGAAACTTTGGCAGTTGGTTTTGAAAAGAAGAGTCTTTTCAAGGGACTTGGTCAGCTCCACTTGAATGCCAGCTTTAGTGCATCCTTCCAGCACACTGAGCACAAGGCTCTTGCAGACCAGTGCACCTCTAAACAAGACACAAGTCACCTGCCAAGAGTTATATGGAGGGCACAAAGTGCACAGCTCAGTAGTAGTGCTGCTTAACAACACTGCTTTGTGGCATGTTCAGCATGCCATACTAGAAAATATACAGGGGACAAAAGCAATTTAATTTCTGCACACAACAAAAGGCTACATCTGTTAATTGATCCATTGTGATAGCGTCTATCATCGTATCAAAACAGTTTGATGAAAGGTTTGGTTTTCATGCAAAATTTTGGCTACATGCACTGTCTCTCAGATTATTTCTTTCCAACCTGCAATAATAATGCAAACCATCTCTCTTTTTAGGTAATGAGACAGACTTCTCACAGTGAACAGCTGTATTAGGAAAATACGTACTAAAATATCTTCTAAAAAATATTTATTTTGCTGATTTCAGCTATGGATTCTAAGATGAGATCCTGTATCATATAAACAGCTAGTTTTCAGTAAGTCACTTAGAACGATGGCTGATCCAAGGCACTAATCACAGTTTGCACGTTACTAGTATCAACAACACATACACCATTATCTGTATTAACAAGCCTGGTGCAGCACAATTGCAGCATTATACTGATTGTGTAGGTTAGTGGCAATTTAAATAATTTCAAAGGTCAGACCTATATTTCTATTTCATATCGACTGCTGCTGCTGATTATTGCCATGAAGGCAATGTGAGTAAAAAAAACCATAAATGAAAGGGAGAAATATAGGTATGGTATACACAGTCAGTTGAAAAGCCCAGGAAGGTGCTGGAATGTAGGGAAAACTGATTGAAGGGTGGGAGAGGTTGGTAGTGATAAACAAAGGAGGAGTTGCTACGGATAAAGAAAAGAACAAGACAAAATCCAAAAGGTTTTTGTTTGTTTTTTGTTATAAAAACAAACACAGTAAGTTTTACTTGGATGTGAAATGAGAGCAAGCTCATTCAGCACTGACACAATAAAACTTTTTTTGCATTTATGAGAAGATAGCAACTGCACTTTATGTTCTGCAGTCTGAAAAAGCAGACCTGGAGGCCATAGAAAATGTTACCACATACAGAGAGGGAAAAAAAGTGTAAAGATTTCAGGTAGGTACTGACATGCACAGGGTTGTAATCCTTGCCACAGATCCCTTTCTAGACAGTATTCATAAAGTGCAAAGACTCAGAATGAAAAGTTGTTGAAGGAGTAAAAATACAAGGAATGTAATTGTTCTTGGCACACAAACACCTCTCCCATCTTAAACTGGATATCAAAGACAGGAGAGATGAAAGGCATTACAAGAAAAAGAGAGTAAACGGATAGATTCAGTGAAAGTGTCAAAGGACAAGGAAAAATATAAGTTGCTGATCTGTAGCATAATAGTGGTTTTGAAACCACCATGGAGCAAAATAGGGAGAAAATTAGATGAACTTTCAGGTTAATATCCACTGTAAGAGACAGAGGTGTTCTGATAAGAATAAATAACTGACATGAAAAAATGAGAAACCTGTGTTTCTAGCTATTCCGATAAGGAATAAGGAAGATTAATTCCTTGTCATTGCAATCAGTAAACCAAGTAAGACAAATAGTAAGTATGACCTAATTAATTTCCTGCAATAATATCTGAGATTCCTTTCTTAAGACATATAATCTGAAAAACACATTCTTTAATTTAAATGCCATTGACCACATAACAAAACATTAACACCTTTTTTGTAATATGCACTTGCTAAAAAAACCAGCAGTATGTGTCTATGTGCCATTTTCCAGACACATTGGAGAACTGACTGAAAAATAACTGTCCCATTTTTTTTCTGTATGGTTAGTTTATTGAATCTATTGAAACTTGATTTAGTTTATTAATACAGCCTGTCTAGTAAAATACAGGGGTATGCATTTGAAAACTGCTTAGACAGAAAAAAAAATCTTAAATTCCAGTTTCAGTGTGATCATGGCAGATAAAATGCTTTAACAAATGAGATATACAGTACCGCTGGATGCAGATCTCTTTGCTGATAACTCTCCAGTCTCAAGAGCTCCATTTTCACAACATGAAGTCACAGATTGGCAATGGACAAGCTTGGTACCATTGGAGCAAAAGGTTGAATTTTTTTTTTTTTTAATAAAGAGAAACTTGCAAAAGTTGAATTAATTTCTTTATTTATTATTCTGTCTACATCACTACTCTGGTTCCCAGGTACATAGTCCCTTATAACACTAACATTTATGGACATACTTTCCTTCATCAAATATTTATTATTAAGTTGTAAGCCTACTCTAAAACCATAACTGTTTAAGTATAAACTTTTCAGTTGCTTTAAAAAAATCATGGTAAAGCAAGAAACATTTTTTTATGAGTTGGCTCAAAAAAGAACTGAGATTTTTCCTGCCACTTCACCAAAAACAGAGTCCAGACAAGACTGAGTTACTGTTCAGCCAAAGCTAAGGGCTAGTTTCTACTGGCTTAGTTATAACTGATGTATGCCAAAAGGTATTTTTGACAAGGGCCAAATTCTGTGCTGGGAACTGCACAGGCATATGCATATAATAAAAAGTGAGTGCATCAGATTAAACTACACTTTCCAGCCTACTCCACAAAATTACAACCGTGTTCCAACAACTGCAGCTATTTACAGTGATCACAGGTGTGGCAAGCCTAAACTCTCTGCAACAAGAGGGATCAAGGCAAGGCAAACATCATATATGTTATAATTATATCCTGCCTCCTTATTATGAATGTAACTTTATCACAATCAGGGTATTTATCTCAGAGATGAAATAACAATAACGCACTCTGGAGTCTGAGAGGGGATGTTAGACAGGTTTTTGAACAGACAGCACTTTGTTCAAGTACAGCCAAGAATTCGGATTTGTATCAACTTCACTGTTGGTACACGCTTGTGCTGGTTTTGGAGGGTGCACCATTTGCTTTCTTAAAAGAGAAAGCCAAAATATAGCTAGCAGCAAATACTCCCTGATCATGGCCCTCAGACTGGTGAACACTCATTAAAGCAAGAAGATGGGAAATTATCCAGCCTCTACAGAGCTGTTTTTCCTTCAATTGTGCATCTAATCTTGTTCTAGGGCAGCGATCAGTCAGGCCATCCCTCTGCACAGATAATGAGTGAGGCCTTCAGTAACTCATGTATAGCATCATTTAGGAGGAAAGCTGCAGCTTTTATGCAGTATACTGCAGTTACCTTCACCCTTCTGCCTTCAGAGCAAAGCAACGTGAACCTGCAGAGGGGACAGGCAGTGTCTGTCCCACCTAACACATGGCTTCCCAACTCACTTTGGCTGAGTGTGCAGGTGCAATGAAAAGCATTTGAAAAATGCTACAGAGGAGGGACTATTTTTCCATGATTATTGTGTCGGACAGGCCTTGCTCAGATTACAGGAAAAAAATGAGTGTCTGTGCTTTAACCGCCAATCCTAAAACCTAATCCTGGAATTAGAGATTTTTCCCCCTCTTCTTTTTTTTTTTTTTCCCAAGCAAGAAATAGTTATCTCTGCCTTTTGTGCTATGTTTTAAAACCACACTATGTTATCACCAGGTTTTCCAAGAAGATTACAAGGTATGCCTCAAAATCAGCTTTAAGAGGTACTCAGCCTTGCCAAAGAAAGGAGATTTCAACTTGAATATTGTGTACTTTTTATGCTTTATAATAAAATCCTAAGATTACTTGAGAAGAATACCAAACAACTTCTGTTTCATCTCTCTTTTTTCTATTACATATGAGATTTGTTAATTTGTTTCACTTCTCCATTAATGGTTGGGCACTTTAGTTTCACTATTCAGACAGAAAGAAGCTAAGCTGCACACTGATTTTAAAATGTTTTTTAAAATGTTTTCTACCAGCAACAGAAGCAGTAAAGTAAAACTCTGCATGGCAGAGAAATGTTTTTGGTAAGAAAATAAAGGTGTGTAAAAGAAAGATACAAAACACGACTGGAACTCTTAAATTCTGATCCCTCAAAAAATACTTCTGTAAACCTGGCCAAGTGAGTAAAAACACCTTTCCATTTAAACAAACAAGTGGAAAAAAAAACCAAACAAACCCAAACCAAACGAATCAACTGTTACAGTGTTCCTAAAAAGAAAAATGGAGTATACTAGAAGAGATAAACCATAATGTGGTTACAGAGATGGTAAGGGGTAAGAAGTGAGACATGAATAAGAAGTCATTGCACATCTAAATAAATGCAGTGAAAAGAATCATTAATGAACAGGTCCTGATAACTTATAGGGGCTTTCCATTATTAACTCCACCAATACACCCAATACAACCCGCCCCAAGAGTTTTGGGATTCCCAAATTAATCTGCATTACAGCATGAACACAGTACCTTTTGAACACATTAGTGATCTAAAAAGCCATTAAAATGCAAAGCAATGCAGCAGTCTGCCCTGCGTGAGTTTGTGTCTTTGCAAAGCACCAAGATCTTCCTTTTTTTGCATGTTGTGCAAGGTCTGAGTGACGCCACTGGAGAGAGCTGACGCTGGATTTCAGCTGAATAGCACAAAGACAAAAGGGGAGGACACCTCTGTCAACACAGCATTAGGAAAGCCCTGGCAGAAAACAACAGTCATAGCTCATGCAGGAGGATAGAAAATGAATCATACGTCTGCTCTGTAATGGTACGTGGAGATGGAGTTCCCAAGAAGTGCATGGGCACTTCTGTAAGCAGAGAATGATATTGATACTAGGCTTTGAGCCAGTTATAAAGGGTTCAATAAGGGGGAGTGCCAGGTTCAGCATTTCAGTCAGAGCAGCCCCATGTGGTGCTACAGGCTGGGGGCAGAGGGGCTGGAAAGCTGCTAGCAGAAAAGACATTGAGGTTCTGGAGCATATCCAGAGAAGGGCAATGGAGCTGGGGAAGGGTCTGGAGCACAAGTCTTATGAGGAGCAGCTCAGGGAGCTGGGGTCGTTTAGCCTAGAGAATAATAGGCTCATTGGGGCCTTATCACGCTCTACAATTACCTAAAAAGGATGTTGCAGCAAGGTCGGGGTTGGCCTCTTCTCCCAGGTAACAAGCAATAAGACAAAAGCAAATAGCCTCAAGTTGTGCCAGGGAAGGTTTAGATTGGTATCAGGAAAAATTTCTTCACTGAAAGGGCTGTCAAGCCTTGGAACAGGCTGTCCAGGGAAAAGGACGAGTTACCATCCCTAGAAGTATTTAAACGACATGTAGATATGGTGCTTAAGAACATGTTTTAGTGGTGGGCTTGTGCTGGGTTAACAGTTGGACTAGAGGATCTTAAGGGTCTTTTCCAGCCTGAATGATTCTATGATTCAAGGAGATACTCCTGACACTCTCTGAGCCTACATGTGTCTTTGTTATCTCTCTGAAAACTTCCAACACTCACATGAAGGTTGCACATCATTCAAGATGAAGGTTTGGGGAACATAGGCCTCAGACAGACGCATAGCAACCCAAGTTTTTCATGTATATATATCAATTTCAAAGATTTTTTTTTTTTATTTTGTCAGAAAGATGTATATAACGGCATTTTATTAGGTACTACCCTACTAAGAAAAGGTACTACCCAAAGTAGCTACTGGTATCGCAGTTAGATCTTACAAACACAACGTTCAAACCACAGCCTCAGACATGGCCTTGACTACGAGAGACAGCTGTTGACTACTCCAGTCTGACTTTGTTCCCAAGCCACAATACAGAATGAAAACAAGCAATGCAACCTTGAAATTTTTCACAACACAATTTTTGTTTCTTGGCCAACTTTACTTGTAGCCTCTCCTTTCTGTGAAACTTCCTGCTTTTCTGGGAGATGGTTACATTTTGTTGATGCAATTCATGCCTGCAAACAATGAGTCAAAGACTGCTTGGCTTCAGAAACTAACCTATCCTGTCTCTTGCAAATAAAAACATACAGGAAAATTTACTAGGATTATATCATTAAAAGAGACTCATTTCCCAGTCATAAAAGCTAATGCTTTTATGGCACAGGTTTGATGGTCCTGTTTGCACAGCTTTACACCGATAAAAATGCAGAGCATGTGGAACCAGAGAGCTTAAAATGGGGTTTTTTTTTTATTAAATCACTTGATTTCAAGGAAACTTCAAGATGTGTGGAGTTGTGTGAATTCTGTTTCCTAGGATGGAACCCGGGCATAGGAATCATTGTACTCCAGTCATTTACAGCTGCTAGAAGCTCCCTTGGAGTTGACCAGCTTGAATACATTCATGCTGCTTGAGCAAAGCCTGGAATGGCTACTGCCATACATCACTGCTAATTTAATTTCTTGTGTATTAGTAAGCACTGCTAGCAAGTAGCACATCAACAGGCCTGAATAGTTGGTATGTTCCCTGTGCATTCTATAAAGTCTTACCTAATTAGGACGTCACGATGGTTACGAAGGTAGATAAAAATGACTATTTTTTGCACGCCTAAGAAGATGCACGCTTAAGAAGTTGCACGCTTAAGAATAAAAGACAAGCCCAAGCTTTATCTCCAACCATCTTCTATAGCTCTACCTCCTCAAACCAGGCCTCCAACCCCCAACTGTTTCTCCAAAGTACCTTTTTATTGCATATCTAATCATCACCAAATTGTTGCTTTCTGCCCTATAGGAGCATGACCTCATTCTGGCACTGTGTCTTCATTCATAAACCCAGCAGCAGTGCAGAGCATGGGCAGCTGCTGAGAATAGCTCAGAGCTATTTCTTCCCACACAGTGTCACCAAAAACAACCTGATAGATTCTTAGTCCATAGCATTGCAAACAGCTTACTTCACTCTTTTATCTGCATACATGGTGGTTTGGAACAAACCTGTTTTGCATTTTAGACCATAATTCCCAAAGCTGACAACCTAGTGGAACAAGTCCCTCCGTTCTGAACACAAAATGATAAACTGAATTGTGCTTCTACAGAAGATTTTCCTGAAACAACCAAAAGCCTCAAACCAAAACCTGTGCACATGTGGATTAGGGAGACATGTCAGAGTTAAAATAAACCATTGAATGCATAATACACAGTTTACACTCACAATGAGAAAACCTCAAGAATATTAAATAAAAGCTAAGACTGGTATCAGAGAGGATAACCACCACTCCTTAAGGACTTGCATGTAGTCCACAAGACTGAGAGGAGCATTTATTAAAGAGGGCTATTTAAAAAATGTTACTGTTTTCTACAATACCAAGTCTCTGGTATTTGTTATTTCAGTAATTTGCTTCTCAATAGGGTTTTCAATCTCCAAAGATGGTTATTTGCCCTGAGACAAATTGGTAAAAGCTTTCTGGGATTTTTCATAATTCAAAACCTCAAAACCCAACCCACCTGTCTAAGAACAGACACTGGCCAACCTTTATTTCAAGTTTAGCCTGTTAAATTTTTATAATTTGGGGGCAAAGATTACACAAATCATGACTATGGGCTATAAAATATGCAGACTCCCATACTAGCTATAACTACAGGTGCACACTGACTGTTTGAATGCAACCTTCTGCTTGTGCTCCTTCAAGGAAGTATTCACATATGTGTCTGGTCTGCAGGTGCAGCCTAAATGCTCTCTAAGGGACAGACTTCAAACACACAGATTCTAGGTTTTAAACAGGTAGCGGTTTATTTAATGTTCTGAAGTAATGCCACAACATTTTTAACAGCAAAATGCACTCCAACAGTTTTGCTTGGATTGGAAGAGCCTGCTTGCTGATGTCATTAGTTTTATTTAGCAATTTTGTGCCATTTGTGCCAGTGTGTAAGTTGTTACAAGTTTCCTTATTTCCTGGTAGTCTTGTTTGAACAAAAAGATGGGAACTTGGTTGTTTCTAGGAAGAAGCTCCAGTCTGAGAGAAGCAAGCTGTTCTCAGCACAGTACTAACCCCTTGCACCCTGCAGAGATAACATGGAAATAATTCGTACTCAAGTACAGAACAAACAGAATTCACTCAGCCTAATTCCCTTGAACATCGAGAATGAACAGAATTTATTTTGGAAAGGGCAGTTACTGGTTTAATCAGACTTGGACTACTTTCGTGATGCCACCATACATCATGCAGCTGTATTCATAACACAGCTACAACTGAAAAATACCAAAAATACTTAAGTCTTCAAGATCTGAACCCAATGAAATACTGCTGCTATCAACCTAACTCCCAAGTCATTGGGCAGAGAAGAGGCCTGCAGTAAAATAAAAATCAAACATCCAGGAACATCATTCCACCTGCCTGACGCTACAGAAATCTCCTCCTCCAATAATCATGGTTAAATTTTTTGTCTCAGTCTCTTTTGATGACCATAAATACTTCAGACTCATTATTATTGTCACCATGGGTAAATACCAAGAAGTCACCACAGGCATATGACAATGAAGTCATGGGAAGCAGAGAAACATATAAAGAAAAAAGTCAATTATGAGCTTTGCAAAGTTTTCAATTTAGGCCAATTTAGCCTCAGCTAGAAGTTGCTTTCTTGGCAGCTTTCTAATGCTGTAAATTCCAATCATCCTGAAACACTTACATTTTGCTCAAGGGGTTATTCTTGTTCTGCCACCAGAACAAGGGGGAATCCTGAATGGCTGGCAAGAAGCTTACTTTTCTTCTTGGAGGAAGGTTCCATTACAGTGTACAGTGAACTAATTCATTAGAGCCCCACTTCCTTCCCAAAAGTTAAACTAAATAGCCCAAGTCCATTTATGTAAACTCCCAAAAGAAAAAAAAAAAATTAATAAAGTTCAAGTACTTAGAAAGGAATAACAGACCATATCCTACTTTGTCCATCAAAAATTATGTTTGCATAAGCAGATGAGAAAGAATTATTACATCTTTCCACTAGTTAAACAGAAGTCAGCAATTAGTAGTAGAGATACAGAAACTTTGAAAACAAGACTTTGTTGAAAAGGAGGACACAAGTAGAATGAGAAGCACCGAGGCCTTAAGAACTTTATTTTAAAAAACCAGTTTATTAACACAAGGCAACCGATATTCTTCTCCAGTTTTCTGTTTTCAGTACATTCATCATGAGAAACCAAATTTATTCCAAGATGTCTGGATTACGAGTTACAGTAAAAGCACTGAATAGTTCACATATATAAGTTTCAAAAATATAAAATATGACTTTAGTGTCATTAATATAGTATAAGAACACTAAACAAACTTCAAAGTTCAGGACACCAAGCTATTCCACTTCTCCTTCTTAGCCTGACAGAACCCATTAAATCCCAATCACTGCCTAAGACACACCTATCCTGATCTAAAAAAGTATACTTTTTCTAATAGCGGTTTTTAAAAAGTACATTGTTGAAAAAAATCATGTAGGTAATGTAGATTTAACTTGTACATTAAGGTTAATGTTTCTTACATCAGATTTATTCATAGAATCGAATTAGAGTCNCAAGTTTTTGTCCTGAATGATTCCACCTTCACATAAGTGGTGGAACTTTTCAGAGATGAGGATAAGAAAAACACATGTAGGCTCAGGAGTACCTCCTTGAATCATAGAATCATTTGGGCTGGAAAAGACCCTTAAGATCCTGTAGTCCAGCTGTTAACCCAGCACAAGCCCACCTCTAAAACATGTTCCTGGGCATCACATCTGTACGTCTTTTAAAATACCTCCAGGGAGGGCGACTCGTCCATTTCCCTGGGCAGCCTGTTCCAAGGCTTGACAGCCCTTTTAGTGAGGAAATTTTTCCTGATATCCAATCTAAACCTTCCCTGGCACCACTTGAGGCTAATTCCTCTCATCTTACAACTTGTTACTTGGGAGCAGACACCCAGAAATGTGAGGTCCCTAGTTTCTAAGTAAGAACTTACAAAAATAATCATAACTCTGACTTTCTGAAAGTCTTGATAAGTATCAGCAGCCCATGTCAACTTACATAAATTTTAAAGAAAATATCTTCAGGTTTTCTTCTCCTACTGTAGATTAGTAATTAGTTCAAATTGTCCCAAACTCAAGACACAACATGGACAAGTCATCACGAATTCTTCATAGGGATTTGAAAAATATTACCAGCATTTATGTACTCCATAAAGTGTAAGGGAGATTATAATCTGACATTTTAATGTCCGCTTGTTGAACATACAACCACATGCAAGTCATTTAATGAAGATTTTCTTTAGCTTCCATGAAGTTAACATTCTGACATCTTTCTGATGGTCTGGGGAAGTAAATTAAACTTAGATTGTACTTTAATGGAAATTCAAATTTATTCATTCAGGCCTCTTGACTAATGGGGTGTAATTTTTGCTTTCTCAGTTGTTGCAGTCCTTGAAAGTTTAAAGGCCAGAAAAGAAGCAACTGCCTCTTGAAACTGTAGAGAGTATTTCTGCTGCGTGCAGTCTTCAGACTGCCTTGACAACTTTCCTCAGCAACAGCATATCCAAAATGACAGAGATAACCTTCCCAGAGCATCAAGAGTATGGTTATTGCTCTTCTAGTTCATAAACTGCCCCTTCTCCTCTCTTTTCCCAGTCTCACCTAAAACATCTGTAGCATGAAAACATTGTAAATACTACACATGCAACTACCAGTTTCATTCAACTTGTAAAAACCATAAAATAAAAAAAACCCTTACCACATAAGCCCCCTGAAGAGACATGAAATTGCAACAGATTATGAGAGTAGTACAATTTGCAACGCAAATGTGTGCAAATTATTGGCATAATATGCTCCTTGAGCAATGTGCACATAAACAAACCTCCCCCTCATTATTCCTCAGAACTGCAACCTACGGCCCTCTCAAACTCCCAGGTTGTTTTTCCCAAAGGCTGCTTCCCAAAGGTTCCCAAAAGGTTGGCTTTACGAAAGATGGTCCATTATCCTTAGGGAGCAGATCACCCACGCAGACTCAGGAAATTAAAAATGGGTTTTCTCTTCTTCTTCTTGGCTTGTTTTAAGCCTCAGGAAAAGCAGAACTGGCTCGGTGTTGAGTATTCCATACAACTCAGCTTCTTCCACTGAGTCTCAAAAGAAAATGGGCTGCATGGGCACACAACAGAATTAACAGACAAACACCAATTAAAGCTATCATGATGTATCTTTTATTTCTGACTTTTTTGTGTGTGTGCACGTGTGTCACAGGACATTTCCTGACCACCTCTCTTCAAAAGCTGTTCTTCCATGGGTGGTTTGAATAGCTTTTTTTATTCCTTTGAGAAGTAACACAGTAATGGTTTATGAAACTTTCTTAATAGGGGGAACACATACGGAAATCTGATGTGACAAGACTGGGGAAGCAACAAAGACCTTGATGGGAGAAAATGAATGAATCAAAAGTCATGCTATTGGCATAAATCAATTAACAACTGACCCTTTCATGATCACAGATTCCCCACCTTCCAGTGGTCTTTCCAAATGACACTCAAGAAGACTGAAAATACCAACTTTTAATGTTGCTATTTAAAGAGATCTGTCAATCACAACTGTCTAAGAGAATTGCTGTGTGACTGTTCTCCAACTTTTAAATCAAGAGATAAAGATCTTCATGCCATCCCATCCCTGCTCGCACATCACAAGTACACTCTGTTTACTTGAGCTTCATACAGGAATAATTCCCTAGATATTTTGGAAAGCACCAAATACCTTAGTTTTCAGATTTTAATATTAATTACAACTGGTTTTGGGACACTGCTGAGGTTTGAATCAATATTCTCTGTTAACCCTGACCAGTCAGTCATTCTTTAGTATTTAAGCTCCACATAACCCATGTGCTTATACAGCAGGTAAAAAAAAAAAAAAAAAAGAGTTTCAACAGTTAGTTTCTGAACAAGGCACTGAAGTGAGCACTTACACAACTAGTTAGCACAATGCATACACATTGCTGTAGAATCCAGCTTTTATTCAGTTCACTGGTTTACATCTTTAGGAGTTTGTCAGGTTTTAATGTTCAAACATAAATGTAGGGATCTGTAGAAATCCCTACAGAACTAGCTTGATTCTTATGTCAGGTATTTGTTATAGTTGGCTTACTGAACTGCAAATTTCCTTTTGGTGAGACTTACTGAACAAGGGACTCTTTGTAGAAGGCAGCAACACTACCCTTTTTATCTGAGCTTACAGAACCTGTAATTTGGGAATTGCAAATTTACAGCATTGTGAGATTTCCTTTTGCGTTCCTTGTAACTTCACATCCTGGGCCAAATTCTACCTTTACTTATCCCCAAGCAGTGACTCACCCCTCAAACTGCAGTTTGCAGAACAAATACCTCAGGCTGCAGAACAAATACCTCAGGTACTATCTAGCTGTCCATTTTTTAATTAGAAGAGCCACAAATAGTCCAGGAAGAATGAAATAAATTTGAGCTCCATGTACATTTCATATTAATTTCAGTCTCTTTTAGAACTGGAGATTCAATGCAACAGATATGCAGGTTCTGCCAACTCTGCACATAAATAAACTGAACTTGCTGATGGCACGGGAACAGCATGATGCTTTTCTCCATGCCCAGCACTGTCGATGCAGAAGCAAAGAGGAGTGGCTGCTTGAACAAAGCCATGCTGCCAAATGTCTGTACATGGAGCTGCTGCCCAGTTTCTCTCCAAGCAGCCTGCAGACATTCAAAGAATCCAGGTGGTGCTGCACTGGCTATCACAACCAAATGTAAAAATCACAAACAACACTAATAATAACAAAAAATTTCACATGTTCATTCACAGAAAAACAAAACAAAACACTCTTCTTGCTTCAACTGCGGCTGTAGCCTGTAAAGTGATTATGTATGAAGGAAAGAATTCAGTGTGCCTTTCAGCTTTCATGAATTAGCAGAGGTTTCAAAAGAAAAGGAAAAAAACAAGGTCTATCTGAGTTACACTCTGCCCAATCTGAGAGCTGATGTCACAATAAACACATAACCCATGACGCATTGCCCATATATATTTTCACTATCAAGCACAACAAAGACAGCAAGCATCCTTTGGCACAAAAGCCCCATGGACAACCTCCCCCCTGTGTCATTCTGTTCTGATGCATTATTTGCACTAGTGTGTACCCAGGAACTACACTCATGAGCAAGCACAACACTGCATTCAGGCACAGAACCATCCTCTTCATAAAGTTTCAATTAGCCTTTCAACTCAATTGCACTGCATAAAAAAGAATCTGGGATACTACATACAAGATGTCATGTTTCATAAGAAATTTAATTATATATTTTATTTTTCCTATTGACATTTAGTTTCGTTCTGAATTCAAAATGTGAAGCCAAAAAAGCAAAATAAATTATCCTATGAAAGTTAACAAATTATTCCATTGTTTTTAATAGCACTGGGCAAATCCTACTGAATTAGGCATGAATTTGTCACATATGCAATAAAGAACTTAAGACTAATACATTGTTCCCATTGTAAATCTTAGTTTTAGAGGTTACATGTTAACATTTTAAATCAACTCCAGGCTTAAGCTTGGAAATGCCAATTTTTCCACAAGCAGAAAAAAATACAGAATGATGACTGACAACCTGATCTGCTTTTATGACCACTGCTAGCAAAATAAGATCCTTTATGAAATACTTGACTAACCTGCTTGCTCTGTCAACTGCTGTACTATCTAAGGTACATTTGCACAGAGTCCTTTCAGCCTGCACACATTAAAACTGATGCCCGGGGCTTTGGGAAGCGATTCCACAATGCGAGGGGTCTACCCACATTTACCAGAACCTTTTTCTCCCGAGGATTGTAGCTCCCGGGGAACTGTCAACATGCACGTTATCCCAAGGTAAACAGAAGACAATCTTCTCGTAGCTCTATCCCTATTTAACCCTGCCACTACATGCCATATAAACTACGTAAACTAGAGTGTTACCATCCCCAAGAACTGTCCATCCCCGACTCGGGACCCCCGGGCGGGTCCGCTTCACGGAGTGTTGCAGAGGGTGCACTTCGGGACCCGCAGCACCCTGGCGTGCGATACTCCCGTGGGCTCCCCGGGAGCTACCGCGGCTCCCTAAAGGCGGGACGCCCCGATAAATCACGGGCTGGCACTGGCGGTGCGAGCTTTGGGCAGGGGCCGGCCGCTCCAGCCCGGCTCTCCCCGCAGG